>CM060881.1:145247500-145847500 GCA_030762935.1 Hymenopus coronatus | reverse complement strand
TTAAATTGAAACCAATACTAAGGAATATCTCGGAAATGGTTAACACCATAAAAATTTTAGATTTACAAGATGGTGCTTCACCTTTAATAGAACTACTCATATATTTTAATGATCATTCTATACTTAATATTACCAACTATATAACAACCTTAGTCGGTAGGTGATATAATTTTACCATTAATAACAAACTTATAGATTTACGTGTAATGGGCGTTCAGTCTTTACAGATTTTATGGGCAGATATTTTAGCGAGATCTATATTTTTTGTGTAGTAACCTTTTGTCTGTCTCTTACTGTTTACTGTGTATGCAAAAGTCATTCAATGAAGAGGATTTTAGGAATTATCCCTTAAAAATTAAAGATATACATTTTATTTGTTATATAAGTGATTTTCATATATGAAATTTTAATCAAAATCTTCAAGAGACTTTTTAAGAAAATAAAAGGTTTCGATTTTGGGGTTAGGGGTGTGCTGTGTAGTTTAGGATGGTAGAATTTCTAGTAAATCTTCGTGTCGGATCTTTGGAAGATGATGCATTTAAATATCAAGTTAGGTGTTTATCCGGCTTTTGGTTTTTGAGTTATCACGTTCATAGACACACACACATACACACACACACACACGGACCGTAATTAAAGTGCTATTTTTCTTCTTTTTTTATACAAGGAACCTTAAAAATTGTATCTCAACGAAATCTATGTATCGCATTTTTGAGTGGGAACTATCCTTCTTTACTTATGTACTAAGTAGAGAAGATAAAAATATATAACAAACAAATAAACAGAATGTTAACATAATAATTAATATGATGCGTCATGCTTCGTGATAACCCAGATAAACATTTGGAGAAATGTATTAATTTCAAATAATCTTGTAGGTGGACATAGATAAAGGAAACGAGTGGATACTAAGTTGTTTAAATAACAATCATGACTTAAATTAGATACTCTCTCCACAAAGTTGCTAGAAACAATTGTGGCCTCTCACCTGGGTTTGATTCCAAGCGGCCAGATGTGGGATTTGTGGTGGAAAAAGTGGCACAGGGGCGGGTTTTCTTCGGGTCCTCTGGCTTTCCCCGCCATCGCATTCCACCGATGCTCCATCTTCATTCTATATATCATCTGTGTCATCGCCTGCGGTTCCATATGCAGTAAAAGTGGATTAACACTATTAAAAAATCTGAGGTGTTACACTCACATGACTTTCTCTAGCTGCTCTACAAACCTCCTACAAAAGATTATTCTTCTTTGTACACAATGCCAATCGAGATAAATATTAGCAGAATGTTCTTTTTTACTTAGTTCCTTATAAGTAGAAGGAAATAAGGGAATGCGCTATGCTAAAGTGTTTGTCAAATGTTTTAAAAGCTATCGCTATGCGATTGTCATTGCAAGTCACTTCTTTGCTTGGCCAGAAGTAGAACAAAAGAAAAACGGACACTTCCTGTCTGAGAAAAGTTTAAGTACTTCACAATTGAAACCAATAACAAGGAATATCTTGGAAACGGTTACATCCACAACAAAAACGTAAATGACTTAAATTATGTGTTTTGTCGTGATGTACATTTTTTGTGCAGTGAGCTTTTTTTCTATCTCTTACGGTTTAGCAGTTAAGCAAAATTTGGCAAAATTCATCCAGAATAAAGAGATCTTCAGATGCTATTCCCAAAATATTCAAGATATACATTTTATTTCGGACATAAATAGTTTTAATATAAGGGGTTTTAATCAAAATCGTTAGAGCCGTTTTTAAGAAAATAAAATTTTTGAAATTTTTTCCATGTAAAGGGTAGTTTGCGGTGGGGGGATTGTTTTGAAAATCTTCGAGTAGCATCCTTGGAAGATGCTAAATCTAAATACCAAGTTTGGTGTTTTACGGTCTTTTCGTTTTGGAGCTATGCTGTCCAAAGACACACACACACACACAC
The DNA here is from genome assembly GCA_030762935.1 of Hymenopus coronatus. Classification (NCBI taxonomy): domain Eukaryota; kingdom Metazoa; phylum Arthropoda; class Insecta; order Mantodea; family Hymenopodidae; genus Hymenopus; species Hymenopus coronatus. Next base: position 145,845,572 of record CM060881.1, on the reverse strand, counting down.
ACACACACACACACACACACAAACACACACACACACACACAGACAACAACAAAAATTCTGATGTGTACCATTCACATGACTTTCGCTATATCCCTGCAACATATTATTCTTAAAAAGCTTATACTTATATTAACTTCATGATAATCAGTAAAACATTAGCAGAAATAGCCATATTGCTTGCTTCCTTGTAAGTAGAGGTGAAATAAGGGAGTACCATAGGTTAAAGTGATAATCAAAAGGTGGTTGCTATGTCACTGAAGTTACTTTGTTTGCATGGACAGTAGTTGACAAATTCCTGTATGAGAAATGTATAAGTTTTTCATAGCAGAAACAAAAACTAAGGAATGTCACAAAAACGACGAACTCCACGAAAAAAATGTATATAACATAAATTGTGTGCTTTATTGTGCTCTACATTTTTTGTGAAGTAAGTTTTTGTCCATCTCTTACGGTTTAGCAGTTATTCAAAATTTAGTAAAATTTATCCTGAATAAACTACTCTTCAGAGGCTATTCCCAGAAAATTCAAGATATACATTTTATTTGCCAGGTAAATATGTTTAATATACGAAATTTTAATCAAAATCGTTACAGCCATTTTTGAGAAAATCAAAATTTTCGAAAAAAATTCCATGTAAAGATTAGTTGGGGGTGGGGGATTTTTCTCAAAATCTTTGTGTCGCATCCCTGGAAGATACTAAACTTAAATACCAAGTTTGGTATTTAACCTACTTTTCGTTTTTGAGTTATCGTGTTCACAGGCACACGGACACACGGACACACACACACATACACATACACACACGGATATTTTTCCGAAAATGCTTTTTTTAGATAAAGGGGACCCTAAAACATATATTTCCGGTGAAATCTCGGTATCGAATCTTTTGGTGGAGTGCAATACATTCTCTATACACTATGTACATAGTGCCTATAGAGAAAGTAAAAACCTGATGTGTACCATTCACATGACTTTCTCCATATCCCTGCAACAAATATTTCTTAAAAAGCTTATACTTCTATTTACTTTATGGTAATCAGAAAAAAAAATAGTCTTGTAAGTAGAAGCAAAATAAGGGACAACTGTAGGTTAAAGTGATAGTCAAAAGCTGGTTGCTATGTCAATGAAGTTCCTTTGTCTATATGGATAGGAGTTGACAAGTTCCTGTATGAGAAAAGTATACGTTTTTCATAGCAGAAACCAAAAATAAGGAATGTCACAAAAACGACGAACTCCACGAAAAAAATGTATATAACATAAATTATGTGTTTTAATGTGATCTACATTTTTTGTGTAATAAGTTTTTGTCCATCTCTTACGGTTTAGCAGTTATTCAAAATTTAGTAAAATTCGTCCAGAATAAACTACTCTTCAGAGGCTATTCCCAGAAAATTCAAGATTCACTTTTTATTTGCCAGGTAAATAAGTTTAATATACGAAATTTTAATCAAAATCATCAGAGCCATTTTTGACAAAATCAAAATTTTAAGAAAAAAGTTCCATGTAAAGGGTAGTTGGGGGTGGGGGGATTTTTCTCAAAATCTTCGTGTCGCATCCCTGGAAGATACTAAACTTAAATACCAAGTTTGGTATTTTACCGACTTTTCGTTTTTGAGTTATCGTGTTCACAGCCCTACGGACACACGGACACACACACACACACACACACACACACACACACACACACACACACACGGACCTTTTTGTGAAAATGCTTTTTTTGGATATTGGGGACCCTAAAACATATATTTCCGGTGAAATCTCGGTAATGAATTTTTGGTGGAGTGCAATAATTTCTCTATACACTATCTAAATAGTGCGTATGGAGAAAGTAAAAATGAAATGGCCTGTTATTTATGGACCCTCTTTAACTGCTTTGGTTCTCAGCGTCGCATTCTATATTGGGCGTGAAAGAACGCTTAATTTTGCTCAGAGGCCTCTCTCTATCAGGCTTGAGGTTCTTTTACGTGTTGTAAATCTACGACACGGAACCAACGGCTTTACTTCCCTTCCGAAGCAAGCCATACTAAGGATTTTTACGCCTGAAAAAATCCAGCGTCCTCCGCCGGGTTTGAACCCGCGACCTTGATCATATGAAGTTAGCATGGTAACCATTACACCACGGAGGGCGACTACACAGGGACAGTCAGAGAGACACACACACACGGACCTTTTATTTTAAAAATGCTTTTTTCGGACTCAGGGGACCCCAAAACATATATTTCCGGTGAAATCCCGGTATCAAATTTTTGGGTGCATTACAATACCTTCTCTATCCTTATGTACATTGTACATATGGGGCTAGAGAAAGTAAAAAAAAGAAAAAAGCATGCCTGCCATTCATAAGGAACCATTGGTCAAATCCAATGGGTTGACCAGTATGACAGCGATCTTTGTGGTTTCCCTTAGGCCCCAAGGTAAATACCGGACTGGATATTCAATACCAACTCCCAAAGCTCCATCTTAAGTGTAAAACAACAGTAAAAATCTTATGTGTTACATTTACATAAATTCTTCATGTTCTGAGATCAAACTATTCTTACAAAAGATTAGCATTTATCTATATACCTGATGATAGTCGAGATAAACATTAGCAACACTTTCTCATTACTTTCTGCCTTGTTAGTAGAAAGGAAATAAGGGCATACATTAGACTAAAATGATAAATAAATCCTTTAAAACCTGGTCGCTATGTCATACAATTGAAATTAGGCTCTCTTTGTATAGCCAGACGTATATAAAACAGATTGGAACGTATGACAACTTTCCGTTTGAGAAAACTATAAGTATTTCAAAATTGAAACCAATAGCAAGGAATGTTTTGGAAACGGTTAACTGCAATGACATAAATTGTGTGTTTTAACGAGATCTATAATGTTTGCTTACGAAGTTTATTTCTATCTCTTAGGTTTGCCAGTTATATTAAATTCATTCAGAATAAAGACGACTACTGAGGCTATTCCCAGAAAAATCAAGATATACATTTTATTTGGGATGTAAATATCTTTAATATACGGGATTTTAATCAAAACTTTCGAAAATATTTTCATGTAAAGGGTAGTTTGTGGTGGGGAATTTTTTTGACAATCTTCGTATCACATCCTTGGAAGAACCAAACCTAAATATCAAGTATTTTCGTTTTTGAGCTATACTGTCCACAGACATGGACCTTTTTCTAAAAATGCGCTTTTCGAACCCAAAACATATATCTCCGGTGAAATCTCGACATCAAATTTTTGAATGGAATAGAATACGTTCTCTATCCATTATGCACTTTGTACATGCGGGCTAGAGAAAGTAAAGAAGGAATGGTACCTCTACCTAGCACCGATTGTTAACCCATATACCTTTATACTGCTAAGTTGGTATTTTTACTTTCTCTACGCGTGCTATGTACATAGTGTATAAAGAAGGTATTGTAATGCACCCAAAAATTCGATACCGAGATTTCACCCGAAATACATGTTTTGAGACTTCTTGAATAAAAATAGAAGCATTTTTAGAAAAATGTCCATATGCGTGTCTGTGTGTGTGTGTGTGTGTGTGTGTGTCTGTGTGTATGTGTGTGTGTCTGTGGGCAGCATAGCTCAAAAACGAAAAGTCTGTTAAAAACCAAACTTGGTATTTAGGTTTGGTATCTTCCAAGGATACGGCACGAAGATTTTCAAGAAAATCCCCCCACTCTCAACTACCCTTTACATGGAACTTTTTTCGAAAGTTTTGATTTTCTAAAAAATGTCTCTAGCGATTTTGATTAAAATATCGTATATTAAAGATATTTGCCTGACAAATAAAATGTATATCTTGAATTTTCTGGGAATAGCCTCTGAAGACTACTTTATTCTTGATGAATTTTGCACAACTACTAAACCGTAAGAGATGGACAAAAACTTAACGCACAAAAAATGTAGAGCACATTAAAACACACCATTTATGTTATATACTTTTTTTTCGTGGAGTAGATCGTTTTTGAGATGTTTCTTGTTCTTGGTTTCAGCTTTGAAAAACATACTTTTCTCATACAGGAATTTGTCAACTCCTGTCCATACAAACAAAGGAACTTCAGTCACATAGCAACCAGCTTTTGGCTTTCAGTTTTACCTATAGTACTCCCTTATTTCGCTTCTACTTACAATAAAGCAAGAAATAAGACTATTTCTGCTAATTTTTCTCTATTATCATGAAATAAATTAAAGATAAGCTTATTAACAATAATTTGTTACAGAGATATAGAGAAAGTCATGTGAATGGAACACATCATATTTTTTTTTCGAGGTAATCCTTGTTATTAGTTTCAAATGTGAAGTACTTATACCTTTCTCAGACGGAAGTGAACGTTTTTCTTTTGTTCCAGCAAAGAAGCGACTTGCAATGACAATCGCATAACGACAGCTTTTAAAACATTTGACTATCACTTTAGCTTAGCGCATTATCCTAGTTCCAGTTTACTTATAAGGAACTAAGTAATACAATTCTGCTAATGTTTATCTCTTTTAGCATGATGTTGGAAGAACAATGATCTTATGTAAGAAGTTTGTTTGTAGAGTAGCTAGAGAAAGTCATGTGAATGTAATACATACGATTTTTAAAAATAATATGGTGGAAAATATTAAATGTCTTCTTTTTCTCTTTTACTATTTTTCTTCTTGTCTTGCTCCCTTTTGGACTTAAATGGGAACCCTGTGGAACACGCGATTACAAATGGCCAGCAGACGAGTATGGGCAGAAGGTACCTACTTACCCCATGACGACAACGCGATGCTTCTCCTTGTGGAGCTGTAGCGCACCTCCCCCGGAGCTGCCACCCTGGCTGCTACAGTTGCTGGAGGTGGTGGACTCTGTTCCCAAGGAGGGGAGTCTCAATCGACCCCCTACACCCGGCATTCCGGCCTTTAGCACTCGGAACACAACCCTAGTGCTCCTCCGCGATTTGCACTCCAACCTGCTGCCGCCTTCTGCAACATGTTCAAGTATTTATTGTTACCCTCTCAGACACATCTATACTAACATTCCATTCACATGACTTTCTCTACATCTACAACAATTTACTGTTAAAAAGCTTATTCTTCTATCTACTTCATGCTAAGCCAGATAAAATTTACCAGAAATTGCCATTATTACTTGGTTCCTTCTAAGTAGAAGGGAAAAAATCTAATGTGTTCCATTCACGTGTTATCGTCTAATTGTTCAGTAGACAACATTAATCTGTGGTCTACATCATGCTACTCAAGACAAACATAAGCAGAATTACTCTTATTAGTAGCTTTCTTGTAAGTGAAGGGAAATAAGAAAATACACAGGCCAAATTGATAGTCTCATTCTTTAAAAGCTGGTCGCTATATGAAATAATTGAAATTCCAATCTCTTTGCTTGCCAGGAGATGTCTTCCCGTTTGAGAAACGTTTAAATTGATTAAAATGAAACAATTAATTAAGAAAATCTAAAAAAAAAAAAAAAAAAAAAAAAAAAAAAGTGTAAGACATAATTTTTTTGTGTAGTAAGTTTTTGTGTATCTTTTACAGTTTGCAAGTTATACAAAAGTCATCCAGAATAAAGAGATCTTCACGCTATTTCCAGAAAATTCAAGATATACATTTCGTTTTTCATAAAAGTATCTTAAACATAATGCATTTTAATCAAAATCGTTAGAGCCACTCTTGAGAAAACAAAAAATTCAAAAAAATGTTATATGCAAAGGGTAGTTGGGTGTGGGGGGGGGGGGTTCTTGAACATTTTGGTGTCGCATCCTTGGACTTAAATACTGAGAGTGGTATTTAACGTTTTTTTCGTTTTTCAGCAGCACTGCCACAGACACGTACACACACAACATATACGGTTATTTTTACTTTCTCCATACGCACTATGCACATAGTGTATAGAGAAAGTATTGCACTCCACCAAAAATTCGATACCGAGATTTCACCGGAATTATATTTTTTAGGGTCCCCAATATCCAAAAAATCATTTTCACAAAAAGGTCCGTGTGTGTGTGTGTGTGTGTGTGTGTGTGTGTGTGTGTGTGTGTGTCCGTGTGTCCGTGTGTCTCTGAACACGATAACTCAAAAACGAAAAGTCGGTAAAATACCAAACTTGGTATTTAAGTTTAGTATCTCCCATGGATGCGACACGAAGATTTTGAGAAAAATCCCCCCACCCCCAGCTACCCTTAACATGGAATTTTTTTCGAAAATTGTGATTTTTTCAAAAATGGCTGTAACGATTTTGATTAAAATTTCGGATATTAAACATATTTACTTGACAAATGAAATGTATATCTTGAATTTTCTGGGAATAGCCTCTGAAGAGTAGTTTATTCTGGATGAATTTTACTAAATTTTGAATAACTGCTAAACCGTAAGAGATGGACAAAAGCTTGCTATTCAAAAAATGTAGAGCACTTTAAAACACACAATTTATGTTATATACATTTTTTTCGTGGAGTTCGTCGTTTTTGTGACATTCCTTATTTTTGGTTTCTGCTATGAAAAACGTATAATTTTCTCATACTGGAACTTGTCAACTCCTATCCATATAAACAAAGGAACTTCATTGACATAGCAACCAGCTTTTGACTATCACTTTAACCTACGGTTGTCCCTTATTTCGCTTTTACTTACAAGGATGCGAGTAATAAGACTATTTCTGCTAATTTTTTCTGATTAGCATAAAGTAAATAGAAGTATAAGCTTTTTAAGAGTTATTTGTTGCAGGGATATGGAGAAAGTCATGTGAATGGTACACATCAGATTTTTATAATAATACTCTTTTTGGTTCCAGGGTGTCCCAAAACATGTTTTCCGGTGAAATTTCGGTATCGAATTTATGGGTGCATTACAATACCTTCTCTATACACTATGTACATAATACGTTTAGAGAAAGTAAAAAGTAATACAATCCGCTTCAATTCTGTTGATACTCTTCGCCTGTGACAAATAATACATTGTTGACGCTTGCATTAATAGTTATTTTACAACATATATTTTATATATATATATATATATAATGCTTTTTCCTTTTTTTTATTTTTGTTATTTATGACGTAGTAGGTCATATCGGACGATGAATAAAAGTGATGAAATGATGCTCAAATGAGTTTGAAATTTATAGAGCTTAAGATTAATCGATATTCGTCTTCTCAGGATAAGGGAAAGCCCCGGAAAGAAGAAATCTTATCCGGGTAACTCACTCTAAGCAAGATTCGAATACGGGACCTCTTGAAAGTGAAACCGATACACTATCCCAAACTAAGCTCTTAAGGTTTTGGCTTTCTCTCCATGTATGAGAATGTATTAGATAGTACATCCTTTGTTGTTCCCCTCTGTGATGTAGTTATTACAATGCTAGCCTCTAAAACCTTGCGGAGGATGATAGGTTTTTCGGATGCAAAAATCCTTAGCATGGCTTTCTTCGGAAGGGAAGTAAATCCAGTGGTCCCGTATAATGTTTATTTGCTGATAAAAGTACCTCATACCTTAAAGGAATAAGTTACTTGCCCAAATTCCGCAATTTAGCGTCCGCAAGTCGTGGTTTCGTCCTACAGTGCCATCAGTGGGAGATGAGCCGATCCCTCGTCACCATGGCGCATAGTGACAAACTCACAAACTAGAAATTCAAGTCCGGGCCCGCCTGGTTAGTGTGGTGGTGTCTGCTTCACATTCAAAAGGTCGGGAGTTCGAATCTCGCTTGGGGTGAGTTGCCCGGATAAGTTTTTTTCGGAGTTTTCCCTTATCCTGAGAAGACAAATGTCGAGTAACTTTAAGCTCCTTGGACCCCAAGATCATTTGAGCGTCAATTCACCGATTTCATTTATCCCCCCCAAAAAATCAAGTCCAATTAAGGAAACATCTAACGATGCCCTCTGCGCCACTTAGTTAATTTCCTGTAGCTCCACTAACATGCTTTGACATTTCTTCTTCTGTTGACCCTAAATAAATTTCAACATTATCAATTTTCTCTAGAAATTGGTCTGTGATTTTGAAATCTATTCCTTCTTCAGCCCTGAATTCTTGTTATTGAAATATCCATGTTGATAATGTTGTTAAGGGAAGTTGGTGTTATCATTGCCAAATCATATTTTGTGCAGATTCATAGTTTGTATTTGGCAGATATTTCAGTTATTCGTTCAACGTGTTTTCGCTAAAATGGAAAAGGTGCGGTTTCGTCAGTGATTCACTTTTTATTATGGATGGGAAAACTTGCCAGGAGGTAAAAGTGGAATTGGATGCAGTTTGAGCTATTTCGTCATCTATGAAAATAGATAATTGTTATACGACTTTAAACTTGGTCGAACATTCATTTTTGATGAGGGGCACCTCGAACTCCTGGCAGATGTAGCAACCGGAGAAATTATTGAAGAAGTCCACGAAATGATTCTCACTGATCGTCGTACGAAAGACCGCGAAATTGCATGTCATAGGTGTATCGACGAGAACAGCAATTTCATATTTTGTATGATATGTGGAGATGGAAACGTTATCGGCCCGATAGGTGCCGCGATTGCTCACAGTAGACAACAATCGGTACGTTATCCGAAAGAGTTCTTGCCGTCAATTAGATCCGAAATCATTATGATACTCTGAAAGCCAAGCAACAATCAAAATAATATTGTGTTTCTTTCGGTGAATCGGTTTCAGAGTAGGTAAAGACGGTCACATTAGCTGGAAATGTGATGGGATACTAAGAGTATCATGCTAACAGACTTCTTAAAAAAGGAAAAGTTAATACTGCAAAATACTACAGTGGGACATGGTAGGGTTTTCATAATCGGTATATAGGTTTACCTGATAAAAGGTAAAACTGTTTTCGTGCAATAATATGCCTTTGCCAATTATATAATGCCTTTTTAGTAGCTTTCTATTTTGATTAATAATTTTATATTTCGTATATGCGTGGCCAACTAGCTATTTTTACTTTCTCTATACGTACTATGTACATAGAGTATAGAGAAGGTATTGCACTCCACCCAAAAATTCGATACCGAGATTTCACCGGAAATACATGTTTTAGGACCCCCTGTATCAAAAAAAAAAACATTTTCAGAAAAAGGTCCGTGTGTCTGTGAACACGATAGCTCAAAAACGAAAACTAGCTAAAATACTAAACTTGGTATTTAATTTTAGTATCTTCCAGGGATGCGACACGAAGATTTTGAGAAAAATCCCCCCACCCCAACTACCCTTTACATGGAACTTTTTTCGAAAATTTTGATTTTCTCAAAAATGGGTCTAACGAGTTTGATTAAAATTTCGTATATTAAAGATATTTACCTGACAAATAAAATGTATATCTTGACTTTTCTGGGAATAGCTTCTGAAGACCTCTTTATTTAATTTGCATGGACTCTTTTCTCAGGCGATAGTACAAGGAGTGACTTGCTACTGAATAAACAAGATACGTTTTGGAATTAAATAATGACGTTTTATTTCACTCTCGAGCTTTGAGAAACACAAACTCAATTAATTTAACATGTTCATCAATTTAATGCTTATCTTCTTAAGAGACTATTCTCTTAATTTACACGATATACCATCGTGATATTCAACGATGTTACACTTATGTACATCTCTTCTTCTTTCTTCTCCGTCTCTAAGCAAACTTTTTCAAACAAAAACAGGAGACAAGCGATTCCTAATCCATTTGTTCTTCCCTTTAAGGAAACCAGATTATAAACATTCATATGTATTTGTGTATCAACTATCATTTATACGTAGATCCTCCTTTTGAACCACTAATAATACAAATTACAGGTAATCACATAAAATTGCACGGTTACACAATAACTTTCCGTTAGCTCGATTCGACTAGCATTTGAAGGAGACATAGCCCTATTTAGCAAAGAGGACATTGCAGCAGGATATTCATCCCGAATTTTTGTCGTCAAACTGCATGGATTGCATTACAAATTGCTACCGCATCCCTGCCCCATATTCGCCAGACCTGACTCCCTTAGACTTCTTGTTTATTCCCAAGCACGAAAATGTAACTCATGGGAATAAAATTTAGATGAAATGAGGTCATCGTCAACACAGAGGTGCATTTTACAGAGCTTGATAATTCCTATTTTTGGAGGGGTTAAAATAGCAGGAACATTCGGAGAAGTGTATATCCCTAAATTGACGCTATCTTGAAAAATAATTATGTTAAAAACGTGGCGTCTTCATTCCTAACACATGAACTTATTGAACCTGCCTTATAACTGGAAAATAGAAGTGATAGACTAAAGCTCACTACATACAAAATCTGGCGCGTTCCATTCATGATTTTCTCTACCTGTTGTGCAACAAATTATTTTTAAAAATCTTATTCTTCTCTGTACTTCATGCTAATCGAGATCAACATTAGCAGAAATTGTCCTATAACTAACTTAGTTTCTTGTAAGTAGAAGGAAAATGAGAAAATACACTCGGCTAAAGCTGCAGTCAAATCTTTTAAAAGCTGTCGCTATTCAGTTCTCGTTACATAACCAGGAAAAAAAAAATAAAATAAATAATGGCGACTTACCATTTGAAAAATAGTAGAAGTGCTTTTAAAATATTGAAACCAATACCAAGGAATACCTCCACACAAAAAATTGTGTGGCAGTTGTGTGTTTAAACAAGATCTAAATTTATTGTGCAGTAAGAGTTTTTCTGCAAAAGCTCTCCACAATGAAGAGTGTTTCTTTCAGAGACTATTTCCAGAAAATTCAAGATATACAAATATTTAGTCATGTAAACATCTTTATTATGTGACATTGTAATGAAAATCGTTAGTCATTTTTGAGAAAATCGAAAATTTCGGAAAAATATTCCCGTGAAGAGTTGTTTGGCGGGGGGTAGATTTTCCTGGAAATCTTCGCGTCGCACGTTTGGAAGATGCTAAACATAAATATCAAGTTTAGTACTTGACCGACTATTTCGTTTTTGAGTTATGCTGTTTAAACAAATACATAACATGCATATTTTTCTAAGAATACTTTCTTAATTCGGGTGATCTCAAAAAACGTATTTCCGTTGAAATATCAGTATAGAAATTTTGGGTGGAATACAATATTCTACCTACTACATCCATTGTAAATATGTGGTGAAGAAATCAGGTAAATAGAATCCTATTAAGCTGCACACATAAAGAGAAATAATTTTCGAGGCGTTAGCAGTTTCCGAAACATTCATTGTTTGCGTCATTTGTTGGAAAATGATCTCGTGAGTCTAAAGCAAACATTCTGAATATCATTTATATCGTATGCATCTGTTATTGCTTAATCTAAAGTCATTACTGGCTAACATTTAATGTGATAAAATGATTAGGAAAATTGCATAATATGTGACTATTGCAATATTTTATGGATAGCTGGGAATTGATGAGCAGAGTTATGAATTGTTTACAGTTTTTAATTTTATCAATTACAAGTAATTATGTTCATTTAACGTGTTTTAAAATTCGAGAAAAAACCGTATATTACTTTCTGTACACGTAGTGTATAGAGAAGGTATTGCATTCCACCCAAAAATTCGATATCGAGATTTCACCAGAAATAAACGGTTTAGGGTCCCCGGTATAAAAAAAGCATTTTTAGAAAAAGGTCCGTATTTGTATGTGTGTGTCCGTCTGTCTGTGAACACGATAACTGAAAAACGAAAAGTCGGTAAAATATTAAACTTGGTATTTAAGTTTAGTGTTCTGCAAGGGCGCGACACTTAAGATTTTGAGAAAAATCCCCCCATACCAAACTACCCTTTATATAGAAACATTTTCGAAAATTTTGATTTTCTCATAAATGTCCTAACGATTTTGATAAAAATACCGCATGCTAGAGATATTTACACGACATATATAATGTGTATCTTGAATTTACTGAAGACCTCTTTGAAGAGCTCTTTACTCTAGATGAATTTTGTTGGATTTTGCGTAATTAGTATACAGTAACACAGAGACAAATACTTAACTGTACAAAATATGTAGATCTCGTTGAAATACATATATGCCATACATTTTTACTTTCTCGACACGTACTATCTACATAGTGAATAGAGAAGGTATTTTAATGCACCCAAAAATTCGTAACCGAGATTTCACCGAATACTGCTTCAGTGCTTAGGATTACGTCATATATTTATTTTATGAATTATCAAATCATTTTAGGTACTCTATCGGTTGCAATTTATTTTTGTGATAACATTATATTAATTCATCTTAATGTTACAAACACTATACTATTTCTTCTTCTTCTTCTCCTTATTATTATTATTATTATTATTAATTTCTTAGGTAGAACGATATGTGAAATTATTTATTCTTATATTTTGCTGCATGATATTAATAGAGTTTCAGCTGAATATTTTTGTTCTCATAGGCAGAAAAATCTTGCATTCTACCAAAAAACTCAATACCGATACTTTATTTGAAATACAGGTTTTAGGGTCTCTTGAAAAATAACAGCAATTTTTGTAAAAACGGTCCTTGTGTGTGTGTGTGTGTGTGTGTGTGCGTGTGTGTGTGTGTGTGAACAGCATAACTGAAACATAAAACGTTCTAAATACTGAACTTGATATTTAAAGAAATGTTCGGAAAATTTGATTTTCTCAAAAAAGTCTCTAAATACCGCATATTAAAGATATTTACATGTCAATTCAAATGCATATATTCAATTTCTGAAATCCTCTTCATTCTAAAGAACCTTTCCATAATTGGTAAACTGTAAAAGCTAGACAAAATCTTACTTCACAAAAAATACAGATCTGGACAAAACATGCATTTTGGCAAATACTGGTGGAGTATTGGTGAAACTAACCATTTCCGAGATATTGCTTGTTATAGATTTACATTTTGCAATATTTATACTTTTCTCAAATGACAAGTCGTTATTCATATTTATTCATCCTAGGCAACCAAAGAGAACGGAATTTCAAAACCATCACATGGTGGATAAATTTTAAAAAATTTGACTATTGCTTTAGCTTATTGCATATTCTTATTTCCATTGTATAAATGAATAATATCGAAATAAAATCATTTTTCAATTAGTATGAAGTAAATAAAAGCATGAGCTCTTTAACAATAATTTGGTCAGAGATGTAGAGAGAGTCATATGAATCGAAAACATCAGATTTTTTAATTTCTCTAGCCCGCATGTAAAATGTAAAAGGTATTGTATTTACCCAAAATTCGATGTCGAGATTTCACCGGAAATAAATGTTTTGGGGTCCACTAAGTCCGGAAAAACACTTTTTTCCTGTGTGTGTGTCTGTCTGTGGACAGTATAGGTCAAAAACGAAAAGACCGTTAAATGCCAAACTTGGTATTTAGGTTTAAAATCTTCCAAGGATGCGATACGAAGATTTTCAAGAAAATCCCACCACCACAAACTACCCTTTAAATGGAAAAATTTTCGAAAACTATGATTTTCTCAAAAATGGCTCTAAGGATTTTGATTTAGATGTATATCATTAATTATCTGGGAATAGCCTCAGAAGACCTCTTTATTCTTAATGAATTTTGCCGAATTTTGCTTAACTGTTAAACCGTAAGAGATAGACAAAAACTTATTCCACAAAAAATGTAGATCACGTCAAAACACACAATTTATATCGTTTAGGTTTTTGTTGAGGGGGTAACCGTTTCCGAGATATTCCTTGCTAATTATTTCAATTGTAAAGTACCTTATCAGTCAGGAAGCGTCCGTTTTTCTTTTGTTCTTCTCCTGGACAAGAAAAGAAACGATTTGCAATGACCGCATAAGACAACTTTTATAGCACTTGACTATCACTTTAGCATAGCGCATTCCTTTACTTCCAGTCTACTTATATGGAACTAAGTAATATGGACTTTTTGGTAATGTTTAACTTGATTAGCATTGTGCAGAAAGAAGAAAATCTTTGTTTGTACATCATCTAGAGAAAGTCATGCGAGTGTAACACATCAGATCTTTACTTTCTCTATACGTACTATGTACATAGTGTATAGGGAAGATATTGCACTCCACCAAAAAATTCGATACCGAGATTTCACCGGAAATATATGTTTTAGGGTCCCCTGTATCCAAAAAAGTATTTTCAGAAAAAGGTCCGCGTGTGTGTCCGTGTGTCTGTGAACACGATAACTCAAAAACGAAAAGTCGGTAAAATACCAAACTTGGTATTTAAGTTTAGTATCTTTCAGGTATCCGACACGAAGATTTTGAGAAAAATCCCCCGACCCCAAACTACCCTTTACATGGAACTTTTTTCGAACATTTTGATTTTCTAAAAAATGGCTCTAACGTTTTTGATTAAAATATCGTATATTAAATATATTTACATGACAATTAAAATGTATATTTTGAATTTTCTGGGAATAGCCTCTGAAGACTAATTTATTCTCGTTCAATTTTACGGAATTTTGCATAACTGCTAATTCGTAAGAGATGGACAAAAACTTACCACACAACAAATGTAGAGCACCTTAAAACACACAATTTGTTATATACATTTTTTCAGGACCTTATGAACTCGTGTCCATACAAACAAAGGAACTTCAGTCGCAGAGCAACCAGCTTTTGACTATCACTTTAACCTATAGTACCCCCTTATTTCGCTTCTATTAACAAGGAAGCAAGTAATAAAACTATTTCTGCTAATTTTTGCCCCATTAGATGAGGTAAATAGAATAATTTGTTGCAGTGATATAGAAAAAGTCATGTGAATGGAACACATCAGATTTTTTTTTATTTATCGTTAAGTGCTGAAGCTTGTAAAGTGTTACATAGTGATGTAAACATTTTTACAATGAAAATCCGGCAATAAACATGCTAATACCTGCATTTATATGCTGAGTCGTATAAAATAAATTTAATGCTTTTTGTGTTGCAATTCGCCAATTAGACAAAATATGACACTGCAACCAACATAACAATCAATTACAGAGTTATTAATGTTATTAGGAGATGAGAACAAACGCATACACAATTCAGTTGAAAACAAAACAGCATACAAAGCTACCCTTATATGAAAAAAAATTCGAAAATTTTTATTTTCTTAAAAATGGATCTAACGATTGTGATTAAATGCCGTATATTAAAGATATTTACCTGACAAATAAACTCTATATCTTGAACTTTCTGGAAATAGTCTCTAAAGACTACTTTATTCTCCATGAATTACGGAATTTTCCATAACTGCTAATCGGTAAGAGATGAACAAAAACTTACCACACAAAAACTGTAGAGCACGTTAAAACAGGCAATTTATGTTATATACATTTTTTTCGTGGAGTTGGTTGTTGTTTTTTTTTTTTTTTTTTTTTTTTTAGATATTCCTTGTTTTCGTTTTCACCTTTAAAAATTTATACCTCTCTGTACAGGAATTTGTCAACTACTGCCCATATAAACAAACGCACTTCAGTTACAAAGCAACCAGACTTTGGCTATCACTTTAACCTATGCTACTCCCTTATTTAGTTTCTACTTTCAAGGAAACAAGTAATAAGACTATTTCTGCTAATTTGTTCTCGATTAGCATGAAGTAAATAGACGCATCAGCTTTTTAACAATAATTTGTTGCAGAGATGTAAAGAAAGTCATGTGTATGGAACACATCAGATTTTTTTTTTGTAGTTTTTAACGTCCTTTAACCAGGTTGGTATATCGGACGATGAATGAAATTGGTGAAATGATGCTCAAATGATCTCGGGTCCATGGAGCTTAAAGTTACTCGACAATCGTCTTCTCAGGATAAGGGAAAACCCCGAAAAAAACCGGATGGCTCACCCTAAGCGAGATTCGAACTCATGAATGTGAGGCAGACACGTTACCACCACACTGCCCAGGTGGACTCAGATTGTTTGTATTATATTCTAACCTTATTTTTGGTGTGGATATTTGGAGGTTATGCGTTATTTATATTTAGAAATTACCCAAAGTGTGCAATTAAGGTGTCTACATGCCAACGGCCATACCATGCTGAAAACACCGGTTCTCGTCCGATCACCGTGGGTGTTATATGTTTGTGCAATGTGTATATGTTTGTAAAAGAAACAGTAAAACCAGTAAACCAGTAATCAGTAAAACCTACGGGGGGAAATGTAAATAGGGATACAGTACCGGAGTCCTGATCAGACTACGTTACTGTTTTTAAAAAAAAGAAAAAAAAAAAAAGTTAACCAGCATTGGGGTGGTCAGTACTTGGATGGGTGACCGCTTGGGAACACCACATGCCGTTGACTTCCTCCGTGGTCGAGTTGTCAGCTAGCTGATTTCTCACCCTGAGGTTCCTGGGATGTTTCTTTAACCAGAGCTATTCCCTATCCCCCACAGAGTCTGGAGGTATGTATGTGAGATTGAAGTGTGCGCGTTTGAGGAAATAAAATGGTTTAAACCCAACGTAAACCTACAGACAACGAGTTGTTTCTAATACGAAGCCCCCGATATGACCTTAGATGTTAAAGGGGGCTATATAAATGGGAGAAAAAAAAAGTTGTCTGTCTTCTTTTGATGATGAAGTTACACAGAATTATAAACATAACTCTAGGCAATGAAGAAGATATTTCGGGACAGACTCAATGTGGAATTAATTACAAGATTTTGAATGAGTCATGAGAATTTGGAGCTGATCAATACATAAATTACCAAATGTATTATTAATATCTACGATTTTATTTTTTACTCATATTTTGCTGCATAGTAGCATCTTATATATGACACCTATTTGTTTAATGGCACATACAAGATCTAGTGAATTCCCATTCACTCACTCCTCAAGATTCGTAACCTTATCTGTAAAAACCTGAAAAAATAGTTTATTGCGTACTAAGAACTGTATGTTATACTTATCAGGTCGAGAAGACATATTGAGCCGGGATATTCCTTGTTATTTGTTTCAGATTTAAAATAATTTTACTTTTCTCACGCGGTAAGTTGTGAACTTCTGCTCCTGCATAACCACATGGCAACCGGTTTTTAAAAGATTTGACTATCGTTTTAGCCTAGTGCATTTCATTATTTCTCTTCTAGTTACAAAAAAGCATTTTTGCTAATGTTTATCTCGATTAGCATGAAATAGATAGAAGAATAAGCTTATTAACAATAAATTATTTCAGAGATACACGCAGAGAAAGTCATTGAATGGAATATACCAGAATACACCCCCTCATTCTCTCTTTTTCTCGTTATATATTTAGTACACCATTGACTATATTATACGATATCATTAAATTATATAGCATGAGTATAGTAGGTAGATATAATATGTCAAAATACGAAAACTCTCGTTGGTTAAAAAATCTGATGTGTTCCATTCACATGACTTTCTCTATCTCTCTGTAACAAATTATTGTTAATAAGCTTATCTTTTATTTATTTCATGTTAATGGAGGAAAATTAGCAGAAATAGTCTTATTCCTTGCTTTATTGTAAATACAAGCGAAATAAGGGAGTACCATAGGTTAAAGTGAAAGCCAAAAGCTGGTTGTTATGTGACTGGTGTTCCTTTGTTTGTGTGGACAGGAGTTGACAAATTCCTGTATGAGAAAAGTATAAGCAAAAGGAATATCTCAAAAACGATCAACTCCACGAAAAAAATGTATATAACATAAATTGTGTGTTTTAACGTGATCTACATTTTTTGTGTGTTAAGTTTTTGTCCATCTCTTACGGTTTAGTAGTTATGCAAAATTCATCCAGAATAAAGTAGTCTTCAGAGGCTATTCCCAGAAAATTCAAAATATACATTTTATTTGTCAGGTAAATATCTTTAATATACGATATTTTAATCAAAATCGTTAGAGCCATTTTTAAGAAAATCAAAATGTTCAAAAAAAGTTCCACGTAAAGGGCAGTTTGGGGTGGGGGATTTTTCTCAAAATCTTCGTGTCGCATCCCTGGAAGATACTAAACTTAAATACCAAGTTTGGTATTTTAGCTACTTTTCGTTTTTGAGTTATCGTGTTCACAGGCACACGGACACACGGACATACACACACACACACACACACACACATACACGGACCGTTTTCAGGAAATGCTTTTTTTTTGGATTCAGGGGGTCCTAAAACATGTATTTCCGGTGAAATCTCGACATCGATTTTTTGGATGGAATGCAATACTTCTCTATCCCTATGTAGAGAACGTAAAAGGTATTTCTGCTAATGTTTATCTCGATTAGCATGAAGTAGATAGAAGAATAATATTAACAATAAATTATTTCAGAGATACATGCAGAGAAAGTCATTGAATGGAATATACCAGAATACACCCCCCTTACTCTCTCTTTTTCTCCTTATATATTTAGTACACTAATGACTATACTATACGATATCATTAAATTATATAGCATGAGTATAGTAGGTAGATATAATTCGTCTAAATACGAAAACTCCCGTTGGTTAAAAAAGATTAATGACCACATATCACGACTTAGATAACACAAAGCAAGCAGAAGCAACAATAACAGCTATATTAATACACACCAAGCTCAGACGCCTTTACTTCTATTTCGAGCCCGAAGCAGATATGCGCAGTGCACCATTTGCTCAGCTCTTCATACCTTCAATTATTGCTATTTCCAATACTCATGAGGAAATATTTGACTTAGCATTAAGTTGTCAAAGGTTGTGTTATCAATATTGTCATTCAGGATATACGAAAGATAACCCAGATAAAATAAGCAATGATATCGGGTCTATAGAGAAGAAACGAAAGGAAGTGTTCATTTAACTCGATCGCTTGTATTGCTCTTTACATCATGTCATTACGAAACACACACTCATAGCTCTTCAATGAAATGCTCGACGGTCTGTGTACTGTATTCTCCTTGATGAAATTCTATTGACTCACCTACTAGTGATCTGATCTGAGTCAAGTATCACTCACGTCCCATTGCAATGAAATTCCACCAAAAGAACCTGTAACTTAACGTAGTTGGACTTGATCTTCGCAGATGAAACATTTCAAGAGAGAAAGATCTGATGTGTTACATTCACATGCATTTCTCTAACTATCGCTTAATATGGGCATAAAAACCTTTGCAGAAACATTTACACATTTCCTGATAGACACAAAGAGAATAATGAGAGCTAAATGTCTATGAACTCCTTCCATGCAATCACGAGAAATAACTGAATATCGTAATGACTTTAAAAGAATGACAAGAATTGGAACGTTAAAACATCTGGGAAATGGTTTACGGCACAAAACTTATTTTAAATAAATGTATGGTTTAAAGAGATCCACATTTTTTGAGTAATACGTTTTTATCTATCCTTAACATTTGCCAGATAAATACGACTATACGAAACTACACAGAATAAACTGACTTCATGGGATATTCCTAGAAAATTCAAGAAATACATTTTATTTGTAACTTAAATATCTTTAATATATGGCATTTTAATCAAAATTCTTAGTGGTTTTCCTAAAGATTACAAACTGTATTAACTGTTCCATGATACGGGTATTTTGGGATGGGGGATTTTCTTGAAAATCTTAGTTTCCTATTTTTTGGAAGATACTGAACTTAAACATAAAGTTTGGTACTGATCGACTTTTGTTCTTGAGTTATGCTGTTTAGAGACTTACAGATAAACACAAGCGTGATCTTTTTCTAAAAATGCATCACAAAACGTGCTTTTTCGATGAAAACTCGCTATTGAGTTTTTGAGTGGAATTACTTCCCCAGTACTAGTGTCACGCAACACACGCTCTGAGTTAATTTCATGTTAGTTGTATTTGATCATACCGAAATTCGCTTTTTAGACGGAAGACAAACTACGTTCGTTCGACTTTTCCGCTTGTTTCCTGGATAGATTCTATCTCGCTCCTTTTAACGATAACTCAGTTACAGTAGCAGTTCTGTACGGCTTTCGGGAAAATGAGTAATCAAGCTCATGGGATGCCACACATATTTTTGGTGCACTTTTCTGTTCTTAGAGCGGAAAATGAATACAAATTATTAGATTGTCCTCATGTATGTCCAAGCACTGACCTTACAATAGAATATTTTATATAAACACAGCATAAATTAATGAGACTATGTTTATAAAAATTAGCCGCTAGTTATGAATCTTGAAATAATGAACGTGCAAATTATCTAATTGTTTTAACACATAAGCATCTCAAAATCAGTTTAAAACTGATATGTTACATTCAACTAATTTTTCTATTTTGCAAAACTATTCACACAGAATCGTAATGATTCATTTGCTATATGCTAATCAAGATAATCTTATTCTTTATTTCCTTAATGGTAGGTATAGGGAGGATAAGGGAATTTTTAGGTTAATATGATTTTCAAAACGTTTAAGAGAGTTGGTTGCCACAAATGAATGGCGACTTCCCATTTGAGAAAAGCACAAGCATTTGAAAATTTAAATAAATATAAAAGAATATCTCGGAAATGGTTAACACCACAAAAAAGTATATTGCATATAAAAGGTGTATTTGAGCAAGGTGTGAATATTTGTGTTGTAAGTTTTTGTCTAACTCTTACGATTTACCAGTTATGCAAAGTTCATCCAGAATGAATAGCGCTTCAGGTACTACAATTCAGAAAATTCAACATGACATTTCAATTACAATGAAAATATCTTAAACATTTGGTATTTCAATCAAAATCTTTAGAGCTCTTTTTGATAGAATCTAAATTTTCGAAAAATGTCCCATGTAAAAGGTAGTTGAAAGGAAACTTTCTTGAAAATCTTCTTTAAAATGTGGAATTTAAATATCAAGGTTGGTGTTTAATGTATGTACTCTCACATACACACGCAGAAGAAGATGTTTTCTAAAAATGTTTATTTCTATTCTGGGATTTCAAAACATATATTCCTGGTAAAATCTCAATATTGTATTTATGGGTGAAATACACTACTTTCCTACTTACCATACGCAATAAAGAAAATGAAAAAAAGCCTCCTTGGTTGCATCATATTCAAAGGTAAATAACTAGAATTGAGATGGTACCTGCAAATAGGAACGAATTAAGAGTTAATTACTGATTATCAAAATGGTATGAATTAATAAAAAACGTCGTTGATTTAATCTGTGTTAAACCAATGTATACCAACGAATTCTGGGCCTTTACATTATTTTATTATCAGGGGTTGATCTGAATGAGCTATGTTCAATAAATCCAGCAAGGTCATCCGTTTTAGTTAGCAAATATCGCTTCGAAAATGAACCTTCAAACAAACCTTAAAGTACACGCTGCACGCACACGTTTTGATGCTTGCATATGCAGCAAGGCCCACGTTTCTCCGTCTCTTACTTTCCCCTCTCAAGTTCGAACATTTCTGGTAGTTGCTATAGACAGCAGAGGAGGTTAAAAAAAGAAAAAAAAAACTGATGTGTTCCATTCACAAGACTTTCTCTACATATCTGTAATAAATTATTGTTAAAAAATCTGATGTGTACCATTCACATGACTTTCTCCATATCCCTGCAACAAATAATTCTTAAAAAGCTTATACTTCTATTTACTTTATGCTAATCAGAAAAAATTAGCAGAAATAGTCTTATTACTCACTTCCTTGTAAGTAGAAGCGAAATAAGGGACAACCGTAGGTTAAAGTGATAGTCAAAAGCTGGTTCCTATGTCAATGAAGTTCCTTTGTTTATATGGATAGGAGTTGAAAGTTCCTATATGAGAAAAGTATAAGTTTTTCATAGCAGAAACCAAAAATAAGGAATGTCACAAAAACGACGAACTCCACGAAAAGATGTATATAACATAAATTGTATATTTTAAAGTGCTCTACATTTTTTAAATAGTAAGTTTTTGTCCATGTCTTATGGTTTAGCAGTCATTCAAAATTTAGTAAAATTCATGCAGAATAAACTACTCTTCAGAAGCTATTCCCGGAAAATTCAAGATATACATTTCATTTGTCAAGTAAATTTGTTTAATATCCGAAATTTTAATCAAAATCGTTGCAGCCATTTTTGAGAAAATCAACATTTTCGAAAAAAGTTCCATGTAAAGGGTAGTTGGGGGTGGGGGGATTTTTCTCAAAATCTTCGTGTCGCATCCCTGGAAGATACTAAACTTAAATACCAAGTTTGGTATTTTACCGACTTTTCGTTTTTGAGTTATCGTGTTCACAGACACACGGACACACACACACACACACGGACCTTTTTGTGAAAATACTCTTTTTGGATATTGGGGGTCCTAAAACATATATTTCCGGTGAAATCTCGGTATCGAATTTTTGGTGGAGTACAATACTTTCTCTATACACTATATACATAGTGCGTATGGAGAAAGTAAAAGCTACTGCTTCTCTTTACTTCGTGGTAATTGAGAAAAAAAGCAGAAACAGTCTTATTACTTGCTTCCTTGTAAGTAGAAGCGAAATAAGGGACTACGTTAAAGTGATAGTCAAAAGCTGGTTACTATGTGACTGAAGTTCCTTAGTTTGTACGGACAGGAGTTGATAAATTTCTGTATGAGAAAATTACGTTTTTCCAAGCTGAAACCAAAAACAAGGACTATCTAAAAACGATCAACTCCGGGAAAAAATTTATGTAACATAAATTGTGTGTTTTAAAGGGCTCTACATTTTTTGTGTGGTAAGTTTTTGTCCATCTCTTACTGGTTTAGCAGTTATGCAAAACTCCGAAAAATTGATCCAGAATAAAGTAGTCTTCAGAGGCTATTCCCAGAAAATTAAAGATATACATATTATTTGTCAGGTATATATCTTTAACATAAGATATTTTAATCAAAATCGTTCGAGCATTTTTTAGAAAATCAAAATTTTCGAAAATGTTTCCATGTGAAAAGTAGTTGGGGGTGGGGGGATTTTCTTGAAAATCACCGTGTTGTATTCTTGGAAGATACTGAAATTAAATACCAAGTTTGGTATTTAACGGTCTTTTCGTTTTTGAGCTAAGCTGCCCACAGACACACACACACATATATATATATATATATATATATATATATATATATATATATACACCGACATTTTTCTAAAACTTTTTGTGGATTCAGTTGATACTCAAAACATGCATTTCCGGTGAAATCTCGGTATCGAATCTTTGGGTGCAATGCAATACCTTCTCTATACACTATGTACATAGTGCGCTAGAGAAAGTAATAATAATAATAATAATAATAATAATAATAATAATAATAATAATAATAATTTTGAGCTTATGCTTGTTGATGTTTTGTTTCATTTGTCTTTGTTTCATAATAATTGATGTGTTTACTACTTTAATGGCACTAACTCACATTGAGGCATACTTTTAGAGGTAGGTGCAGTCCATCATCACGGGAAGACTGGCATAATCCTATCAGTGGTGTGTGCAGGTAGAAAAATTGTTTTTCTTCAAGAAAGCTCTGACCTTTCCTTTAAAAAAAAAAGAAAGCTGATGTGTTACACCCTCATGACTTATTCTAGCTGCTCTACAAACCTCTTACAAAAGATTATTCTTCTTTGTATTGAATGATAATCGAGATAAATATTAGCAGAATGACCTAATTGCTTAGTTCCTTATAATTAGAAGGGAATAAGGGAATGCGCTATGTGATTGTCAAATGTTTTAAAAGCTATCGTTATGCGATTGTCATTGCAAATCACTTCTTTGCTTGGCCAGGAGTAGAACAAAAGAAAAACGGACACTACCTGTCTGGGAAAGGTTTAAGTATTTCACAATTGAAACCAATAACTAGGAATATCTTGGAAACAGTTACCTCTACAACAAAAACGTAAAGGACATAACTTGTGTGTTTTGTTGTGATGTACATTTTTTGTGCAGTCAGTGTTTTTCTATCTCTTACGGCTTAACAGTTAAGCAAAATTCGGCAAAATTCATCCAGAATAAAAAGGTCTTCAGAGGCTATTCCCAAAAAATTAGAGATATGTGTTTTATTTCGGACATAAATAACTTTAATATACGGGAATTTAATCAAAATCGTTAGAGCCATTTTTAAGAAAATCAAAATTTTTTAATATTTTCCATGTAAAGGGTAGTTTGTGATGGGGGGATTTTTTTTTGAAAATGTTCGTGTCGCATCCTTTGAAGAAACTAAACCTAAATACCAAGTTTGGTATTTAACGGTCTTTTCGTTTTGGGACTCTGCTGTCCACAGACACACACACACACACGGACCTTTTTTTAAAGATGCCTTTTTTGGAGTCAGGGGACCCGAAAGCATATATTTCCGGTGAAATCTCGGTATCGAATTTTTGGGTGGAGTGCAATACCTTCTCTATCCCTATATACATTGTACATATGGGGCTACTAGGTTCTGAATACTAGAATCCACTCTAATAAAACCTGATGTGTTCCATTCAGATGAGTTTCTCTACATCGCTGTAACAAATTATAGTTAATAAGTTTATTCTTCTATTTACTTCATGCTAATCGAAAAAAAATTAGCAGAAATAGTCTTATTACTTGCTTCCTTGTAAGTAGAAGCTAAATATACGAGTATCATAGGTTAAAGTGAAGTCAAAAGCTGGTTACTAGGTGACTGAAGTTTGTATGGATACGAGTTGACAAATTCCTGTATGAGAAAAGTACAAGTTTTTCAAAGCTGAAACCAAAAACAAGGAATATCTCAAAAACGATCAACTCCTCGCTAAAATGTATGTAACATAAATTGTGTATTTTAATGTGCTCTAAATTTATTGTTAGGTAAGCTTTCTTACGGTTTAGCAGTTATGCAAAATTCCTCCAGAATAAACTAGTCTTCAGAGACTATTCCCAGAAAATTCAAGATATACATATTATTTGTCAGGTAAATATCTTTAATATACGATATTTTAATCAAAACCGTTAGAGCCATTTTTGAGAAAATCATATTTTTCGAAAAAAGTTTCATGTAAAGGGTAGTTGGGAGTGGGGGGATTTTCTTGAAAACCTTCGTGTCGCATCCTTGAAAAATACCAAACTTAAATACCAAGTTTCGTATTTAACTGTCTTTTCGTTTTTGAGCTATACTGTCCACATACACACAAACACACACACACACGGACCTTTTTCCAAAAATGCTTTTTTTGGATTCAGGGGGACCCAAAACATGTATGTCCGGTGAAATCTCGGTATCGAATTACAATACCTTCTCTATACACAATGTACATAGTACGTGTAGAGAAAGTAAAAACGTATATCACATAATTTGTGTGTGTTTAAAGTGATCTACATTTTTGAGTAGTAAATTTTTGTCTATCTCTTACAGTTTACCAGTTACGCAAAATTCATTCAGAATAAAGAGGTTTTTAGAGGCTATTCCTAAAAAATTGAAGATAAGCATTTTATTTGCCATATAAATACATTTAAAATACGATATTTTAATCTCATTGTTAGAGTGATTTTGGAGAAAATCAAAATTTTCAAATATTTTTCCACGTAAAGGGTTGTTTTAGGTGGGGGAATTTTCTTCAAAACCTTTGTCTCATCCTTGGAAGATACTAAACTTAAATACCAAGTTTTGTATTTACCGACTTTTCGTTTTTTACACGCACCTGTTTGTAAAAATACTTTTTTTTTTTTTGTATACAGGAAACCCTAAAACGTATATTTCCTGTGAAATCTTGTATCGAATACAACACTTTCTCTGTACACTATGTACCTAATAGTACGTGCAGAGAAAGTAATAGTACTCAAGTACTTTCACAAATACTTAATACTTTTTATTAAAGCAGCAAATCTTGTTCGAGTAACACGGTTTCTTTCGCATCTTCATCCCGTAACGAATATCGTCAATAAGCACCAAGTTGCTATGGGATTGAAATCCGTTTCTTTGCGTGGCCAGGAGTTGACAAGTTCCCGTATGAGAAAAGTAAGTATTTGAAAGCTGAAATCAATAACAAGGAATATCTCGAAAACAGTCAACTGCACGGAAAAAAATGACAATGTCTACTCTCTCACTGCCATCCTATCCTATATTCAGCAAAACATATGCGGATTAGCGGTACGCAGTCAACAATATGTATGGTGCATTACGTGTAAATACTTATAATTTTTTGCTCACCAACTCACATTAAAGGTGATCAATGCCAGCCCACCAACACCGGCTGCTGCTGATCAAACAGAGTTAACAACATTATAAAGCCCTCACGTTCGCTTGAGCCTACTGAATATCTCTTTTTATATACACAGAATTATCTCTTAAAATAATTTCTACGGGTGTTTATCTGGATAAACGCGAAATAGATAGGAGAATAAGTTTTTTTAGTTTCTCTAACATGTATGTACAATGTACGTAGTAGTAGAGAAGGTATTGTCTCCTAAAATGAGTATTTCCGGTGAAATTTCGGTATTGAATTTTTTGGAAGAATGCAATACCTTCTCTATACACTCTGTGCATATTACGTGCAGAGAAAGTATAAACGTAGATCTCGTTATTACCTGCAATTAATGAATAATATATCAAATATAAAATAATGCATACCTAATTGTGCGTAGTTAACTTTTGTGAAGTTCTCATTGTTATTACTTTAATGTTTCAATATTTATACTTTTCTCAAATGGGAAGTTGTCACTTTTTTTTTCCTGGCCATGCAGCGAGAACTGAACTTCCATATTAGCACATAGCACCCAGCTGTTAAAGTATTTGACTATAGCTCTTGTCCAGTGAAATCCCTCTACCTACAAGGATATATTATGTCATAAGATCATTTCTGCTAATATTTATCTCGATTATTATAAAGAAGAAAAATAATAGGCTTTTGTAAGAATAGGCAGAGTCAGTCTGAGAAGTTCAATGTCATAAACGGGCTGTGAACCACGGTTCTCCCGGTCTCTAGCCGGTTGTTAACCACTGAGCTACCATGGCAGAATGCCGACATAGCATTAAATTCCACTACTGATTCGCATGTTTCCCGGTAAACCAAAGGTGATCTCAATTCTTTTTTTTTTCTTTTTGCTTTCTCTACACGTACTATGCACATTGTGTATAGAAAAGGTATTGTATGGCACTCAAAAATTCGATACCGAGATTTCACCGGAAATATAAGTTTTGAGACCCACTGAATACAAAAAAAAAAAAAAAAAAAATTAAAAATATCCATGATAGTGTATATCTGTGTGTGTGTGTGTGTGTGTGTGTGTGTGTGTGTGTGTGTGTGTGTGTGTGTGTGTGTGTGTGTAGGGGGGTGTACAGCATAGGTCAAAGACGAAAAGTTCGTTAAATACCAAACTTGATATTTAAGTACAATATCTTCCAAGGATGCGACACGAAGATTTTCAAGAAAATTTCATCACCCCCAACTACTCTTTACATGGAAAAAAATAAAAAACCTACAATTTCTGAAAATTGGCTCCAACAATTTTGATTAAAATCTCTTACATATAGAATATTTACGTGACAAATAAAACGTATATCTTGAATTTTTTGGGAATAGCCTCTGAAGACTACTTTATTCTGGATGAATTTTTCGGAATTTTGCATAACTGGTAAACCGTAAGAGATAGACAAAAACTTACTTATTAGAAAATATAGAGCTCGTTAAAACACACAATTTATGTTATATAGATTTTTTTCGTGGATTTGATTGTTTTCTTATTATTGGTTTCAGCTATAAAATAATTATACTTTTATCATACAGGAATTTGTCAACTCCTGACCATATAAACAAAGGAACTTAAATCGCACATACTCGATTAGCATGAAGTAAATAGAATAATAAGTTTTTTAACACTAATGTGTTTTAGGGATATAGAGTAAATCATGTGAAAGGAACACATCAGATTTTTTTACTTTCTCTATACGTACTATGTACATAGTGTATAGAGAAGGTATTGCACTCCAAAAAATTCGATACCGAGATTTCACCGGAAATATATGTTTTAGGGTCCCTGTATCCCTGTATCCCCTGTATTTTCAGAAAAAGTTCCGTGTGTGTGTCCGTGTGTCAGTGTGTCCATGTGTTCGTGTGTCTGTGAACACGATAACTCAAAAACGAAAAGTCTGTAAAATACCAAACTTGGTATTTAATTTTAGTATCTTCCGGGGATGCGACACAAAGATTTTGAGAAAAATCCCCCACCCCAAACTACCCTTTACATGGAACTTTTTTCGAAAATGTTGGTTTTCTCAAAAATGGCTCTAACGATTTTGATTAAAATATCGTATATTAAAGATATTTACCTGACAAATAAAATGTATATTTTGAATTTTCTGGGAATAGCCTCCGAAGACTACTTTATTCTCGGTCAATTTTACGGAATTTTGCATAACTGCTAAACCGTAAGAAATGGACAAAAACTTACCACATAACAAATGTAGAGCACCTTAAAACACACAATTTATGTTATATACATTTTTTTCGTGGAGTTGATTGTTTTTTAGATATACCTTGTTTTTGGTTTCAGCTTTCAAAATCACATTTTTCACATAGAGGAATTTAACAATCCCTGTCCATACAAACAAAAGAACTTCAGTCACATAGCAAGCAGCTTTTGACTAACTCTTTAACCTATGGTACTCCCTTATTTCGCTTCTACTTACAAGGAAGCAAGTAATAAGACTATTTCTACTAATTGTTTCTCGATTAGCATGAAGTAAGTAGAAGCATAAGCTTTTTAAGAATAATTTGTTGCAGGGATATAGAGTAAGTTATTTGAATGGAACACATCAGATTTGTTTTGAGATGGCATACACCAGCATCAACTTACAATGACCTAATTGGTTTAAGTCTCGGACCTCATAGTTATTTGAATGGAACACATCAGATTTGTTTTGAGATGGCATACACCAGCATCAACTTACAATGACCTAATTGGTTTAAGTCTCGGACCTCATAGTTCAACCAACTATTAGATAAATTAGTGATATTGTTTTTTCCACACAAGCCATGTGTTAGACAGGAGTTGGATAGGTAGTGTCAGACTGAAAAATTCAATGCCATAGCCGGGATTTGAACCACAATACCATATCAACTGTTGCCACGTTAGCGCAACCGGCAGAACCATGGTTCTAATCCTGGTTATAACGTTTTCAGTCTGACTCTACCTATTCATCTTCCGTCCTACACACGGCTTATGTGTAAAAAACAATTAATGAGCATTTTTATTTTCTCTCCACGTACTATCTACAGAGAAGGTATTGCACTCCACCGAAAAATTCCATACCGAGATTTCACCGGAAATTCACGCTTTAGTGTCCCCTGTATCCAAACAAAGTATTTTTAGAAAAAGGTCCGTGTGTACATGTCCATGAGTGTGTGAACACGAATCTTCAAAGACGAAAACTCAGTAAAATACCAACTTGGTATTTAAGTTTAGTATCTACCAGGGATGCGGCACGAAGATTTTGAGAAACATCCCTCACCCCAAACTACCCTTTACATGCAACTTTTTTTCGAAAGTTTTGATTTTCTCAAAAATGGCTCTAACGATTTTTATTAAAATATCGTATATTAAAAATATTCAAATGGCAAATAAAATATCCTTAATTTTCTGGAAATAACCTCTGAAGTCTACTTTATTCTGGATAAAATCTATGGAATTTCGCATAACTGCTAAACGGTAAGAGATTGACACAAATTTAACATAATTTTAGAACCATATATTGTTGCGAGTCTACTGAACATTTTAATATTTGTGAACTCCTGTACAAACAAAGGAACTTCAGTAACATAGCAACCAGCTTTTGACTATCACTTTAACCTATGGTATTCGCCTATTTCGCATCTACTTACATGGAAGCAAGAAATAAAACTATTTCTGCTAATTTTATCTCGTTTAGCATGAAGTAAATAGAGGCATAAAGTTTTTATCAATAATTTGTTGCAGAGATGTAGAGAAAGTCATGTGAATGGAAGACATTACATTTTTACTTTCTCTATACTCACTATTTACATAGTGTATAGAGAATGTATTGCACTCCATCAAAAAATTTGATACCGAGATTTCACCGGAAATATATGTTTTAGGGTCTACTGTGTCCAAAAAAAGTATTTTCAGAAAAAGGTCCGTGTGAGTGTCCTTGTGTCTGTGAACACGATAACTCAAAAACGAAAAGTAGGTATTTAAGTTTAGTATCTTCCAGGGATGCGACACGAAGATTTTGAGAAAAATCCCCCCACCCCAAACTACCCTTTACATAGAACTTTTTTCGAAAATTTTGATTTTCTAAAAAATGGCTCTAACGATTTTAATTAAAATATCGTATATTAAAGTCATTTTCCTGACAAATAAAATGTATATTTTGAATTTTCTGGGAATATCCTCTGAAGATTACTTTACTCTGGATGAATTTTTCATAACTACTAAACCGTAAGGGATAGACAAAAACTTAACCCACAAGAAATGTAGAGCACGTTAAAACACACAATTTATGTTATATACATTTTTTCGTGGAGTTGATCGTTTTTGAGATATTCCTTTTTCTTGGTTTCAGCTTTGAAAAACTTATACTTTTCTCATACAGGAATTTGTCAACAAAGGAACATCAGTCACATAGCAACAAGCTTTTGGCTTTCTCCCTTATTTCGCTTCTACTTACAATAAAGCAAGAAATAAGACTATTTCTGCTAATTTTTCTCGATTAGCATGAAATAAATAAAATATAAGCTTATTAACAATAATAATTTACAGAGATGTAGAGCAAGTCATGTGAATGGAACCATCAGATACTATCGTAATATCCTCTCTCCCTCAAATGGGTACAATGCCAGTAACGAACTACGGTCTGTGGAAATGATTTTTCATTACCGAATATTTGTATGTCATACGCTTCAACAGCCCCCAGCGAATCTGGAATAACCAATAAACTCAATATTGGATGGCCCGGAGCGCACAGCAGGGGGGAGGGGTATCTGTTATTCCGCTTATGCAAACCAGCTACATAAACTAATCGAGTAATAAACTTTGTTTGACCGCACACGAAAAATCATGCTGGCAATAAAATCGCTGTTTCGAAGTTGTGTGTTTTAATTATTTTACTTTTAAGTACTTTCACGATCGCTATTTCAGGAAATTATTTAATTGGAATAAATTGACAAAGGTAAAGTCATTTTCATCATAATCCGTAATCATTCCAATTCAATTATCATTCGCAAATAATTATTTTATCTGAAAATGTTCAACATGGAAGTTTTTCGAAAATCTACAGTGTCAGAAAAAAATAATAATACCGAGTTTGAATCTCGCTTAGTGTGAGTTGCCCGAATAAGACTTTTTTCGGGGATTTCCCTTATTCTAGATGACGAAGGTCGATTAACTTAAACCTCCATGGAACCCGAGATCATTTGAGCATCATTTCACCGATTTCATTCATCGTTCGATATGGTCAACCAGGTTGAAGTACTCTTAGACTACAAAAATATCTGACGTGTTCCATTCACATGCCGTTCTCTAAATCTCTACAATAAATTAATGTTAAAAAGCTTATTCTTATATTTACTTAATGCTAATCGAGTAAAGCTTGGCAAAAAGGGTGTTATTGTAAATAGAAGGGAAAATAAAACTCTGATGTGTTACACTCGCATGACTTTCTCTAGCTGTTCTACAAACTTGTTACATAAGATTCTTCTTCTTTCTGCACCTTGCTAATCGAGGTACTCATTAGCACAATGTTCGTATTACTTAGTTCCTTATAAATAGGGAGAAAATAAGGGAATACACTAGGCTAAATCAATAGTCAAATGTTTTAAAAGCTGTCGTTATGCGAATGTCATTACAAATCGCTTCTTTTCTTGGCTAGGAGTAGAACAAAAGAAAAACGAACGCTCCCGTCTGAGAAAAGTATAAGTACTTTACAACTGAAACTAATAACAATGAATACCTCGAAAACGGCAAGCTCCACGAAAAAAAATGTATATGACATAACTTGTGTATTTTAACAAGACCTACATTTTCTGTATAGTAAGTTTTTGTCTATCTCTTACGGTTTACTAGTTATACTAAATTAAGGAAAATTCATCCAGAATAAACAGGACTTTAGAATCTATTCCCAGAAAACTCAAGATATACATTTTGTTTGTCAGGTAAATATGTTTAATATACGGTATTTTAATCAAAATCGTTAGAGCCATTTTTAAGAAAATAAAAATTTTCGAAAAAAGTTTCATGTAAAGGGGGGAATTTTTCTCAAAAATCTTCGTGTCGCATCCCTGGAAGATACTAAACTTAAATACCAAGTTTGGTATTTTAGCTACTTTTCGTTTTTGAGTTATCGTGTTTACAGACACACGGACACACGGACACATACACACACACACCTTTTTCTGAAAATGCTTTTTTTTGGATACAGGGGGTTCTAAAACATGTATTTCCGGTGAAATCTCGGTATCGAACTTTTGGGTGGAATACAATACTTCTCTATCCCTATGTACATTGTACATACGGGGGTAGAGAGAGAAAAAGGGCGTAACGTAGGCTAAAGTGATAATGAAATCTTTTAAAAGATGGTTGCTTTGTGATTGATGTACCTTTATTTGTATGGCCAGGCGTTGACAAATTCCTGTGTAAGAAAAGTATAAGTATTTTAAAGCAGGAACTAATTTATAGGAACATATCCAAAACGGTCAACTTTACGAAAAAAAATTGATACACCATAAA
The DNA here is from genome assembly GCA_030762935.1 of Hymenopus coronatus. Classification (NCBI taxonomy): domain Eukaryota; kingdom Metazoa; phylum Arthropoda; class Insecta; order Mantodea; family Hymenopodidae; genus Hymenopus; species Hymenopus coronatus. Next base: position 145,813,111 of record CM060881.1, on the reverse strand, counting down.
TTGTATGTTTTAACGAGATCGACATTTTTGTCCGATAAGCTTTTGTATATCTCTTACGTTTACCAGTTATGTAAAATTTCGCAAAATTCATCCAGAATAAACGTCTTCAGAGACTATTCCCATAAAATTGAAAATTTATGTTTTATTTTCCATGTAAATATATTAAATATTAGAGATTTTACTCAAAATCTTTAAGCATTTTTGAGAAAATCAAAATTTTCGAAATTCTTTCCATGCAAGGGTTATTTGGGGATGGGGAGATTTTCCTGAAGATCTTCGTGTCGTATCCTTGGAAGATACTAAACTTAAATACCAAGTTTGGTGTTTAATGATTTGCCGTTTTGAGCTATGCTGCACACACACAACACACACACAATAAATCACACACACACGGACATTTTTCTAATTTTTTTTTTTTTTAATTCAAGGAGTCTCAAAGCATACATTTCCGGTTAAATCCCAGTATCGAATTTTTGGGTGTAATACAATACCTTCTCTATACACTACGTACATGTTTCTTACTAGAAAATAGTTTCGTTGCCTCTAGCACACTATGGCTCATATTGAACGTGTAAAAATATTCAGCAAAATCTCTAATTAGTCAAATTTGCTGCTAGAGCTACATCTTAACGAGTAAATGTGCTAGGATGACACTAAACGTTTCTCATTAGTTACTTTGAAATCAACCTCCAGTTCGAGGCGATGATCTAATTGGATCAAATCTACCTACAAAATAACGATCCTTATTTTCCGGAGAATGTTATAATTGAAATGAAACAACGACCCCTATAAACAAATGAATTAAAACATCACTTCCATGATTTGTAACTACTGAAACTAAAATAGAAAAGCCTAAAGCACCTTCACAAACTAATTTGGTTCAATGATGTAGCTGACATTTAGGTTAGATGAGATATTTCGATTCTTGCCAGGGGGCAGAATTTTTTGTTCGAGTTTCATCGACCTCCCGCACGTCAGCCTAAAAGGTTTACTGTGCAACCCCTTTGGAAAGCATATCTCCATTGTTTCCCAAAATTTGTTCCCTCAGCAAGCTGGAATATGTTGGTACGAATGCGACCATCCATTCTTAGGGTTTTACTTTGATCCTGTACCAGTGTGTTCCATTCACATGATTTTCCCTACATCTTTACAGTAAATTGTTGTTAAAAAGCTTATTCTTCTATTTAGTAATAGAGAAAAAATTAGCAGAAAGTATTTTATTACTTGCTTCCTTGTAGGTTGAAAGTAAATAAGGGAGTACCATAGGCTAAATCGAAAGTCAAATCTTTAAAAAGCTGGTTGCTAAGTGACTGAAGTGCCTTTATTTGTATGTACAGGAATTCACAAATTTCCGCATGAGAAAAGTATAAGTATTTTAAAGCTGAAACTAACAACAAAGAATATCTCAAAAACGGCCAACTCCACGAAAAATGTACATAACATAAAATGCGTGCTTTAACGACATCTACATTTGTGTTAAGTAAGTTTTTGTCTATCCTTTACGGTTTACTAGTTATGTAAAATTCCGCAGTATTCTTTAGATGTTATTCCCAGAAAATTGAAGATATACATTTTATTTGTGATGTAAATAGCTTAAATGTAAGAGATTTTAATCAAAATCGTTAGAGCCAATTTGGAGAAAATCAAAATGTTTACAATTTTTTCCAAGTGAAGATTAGTTGGGGATTTTTCTCAAAATCTTCGTGTCGCATCCCTGGAATATATTAAACTTAAATACCAAGTTTGGTATTTCACGGTCTTTTCGTTTTTGAGCTATGCCGTACATAGGCGCGCGCACACACACACACACACACACGGAACTTTTTTTTTTTTTTTAAAAATACTCCTTTCGGACTCAGGGGACCCGAAGCATATATTTCCGGTGAAATCTCGGTATCGAATTTTAAGGTGCATTCAACACCTTTTCTACACACTATGTACGTAGTACGTGTAGAGAAAGTAACAATTACATTTCTGGTCTTGTACTGACCTTATTGAGACCTCACTATCATAGAATATTGAAAACCTCCATTTCGTATCCTTGGAATATACCGAACTTAAATATCAAGTTTCGTATTTAAAGGTCTTTTCGTTTTTGAGCTCTACTGCCGACAGACACACACACACACACACGCAGACGAACATTTTTCTAAAAGTGCTTTATCTGGATCCAAGGTGTCCCAAAACATATATTTCCGGTGAAATTTCGGTATCGAATTTTTGGGTGTATTACAATACCTTCTCTATACACTATGTACATAGTACGTGTAGAGAAAGTAAAAAAGTAAATATCATTGCTTCCAGGAAAGAAGAATCAAACAGGATTTAAGAGGCAGTTACCTTGTCCTCTTTGCCTTCCACATGGGTTCATTCATATAGAATACTACTTTACCTGGGTGTTTCCTGACATTTCCACGTTCAGAAATTACTGTAACTATTATCCTCATTCCAGTTCTATTTAATCTTAAGAGAGACGAGGAAAGAGTGCTGTATAGTAAACTTGTGCAATGTTCGAATTTGAGATGGAAAACCAAGACGGAGAAGCATTAGCCTTGTATGGAATAATTGTTTTTTCACACAAGCCGAGTGTAGGACAGGAGTTGGATAAGTCGAGTCAGACTGAAAAATTCACTGTCATAGCCGGGATTTGAACCACGTATCTCCCGATCTCTAGCCGGTTTTCCATACAAATTGACCATAATAGTTGGTCATACTATGAATCCCGGGTGTAAAGTACTTGCAGCATTGTAAGTCGCCATTGGGGTTGTCATCTCAAAATGAATTTGAGATCACCCAGTGGTTTACCAGGAAAACATACGAGTCAGTTGAGAAATTCAATGCTATACCGGCATATTGCCATGGTAGCTCAGTGGCAGAGCAACCGGCTAGAGATCGGGAGATCCGTGGTTGAAATCCCGGCTATGGCATTGAATTTTTCAGTCTGACTCTACCTATCCAACATTAGCCTTGGCACGTATGCAACCATCAAAACGCATGGGTTGGAGAGTGTAATCTAAAATACCTGAGCTGTCCGGTTGTCCTGGAACTGAATATAGAGACGGCCATGGTGGCGCATGCACCTGAAGAGGGGTAGGGGGACGAAGGGAGATTCATTAGTAAATTTATATGGAAACCGATAGAAAAAGAAGTATTTGTTGATAAATTAGAAAGAAGATTAGGGGACAGGAACGCAGACACAGCGGAGGAACTAACGCATATAATAGCAACGGCTACGGGGACAATGAAAGTCCAAATGCATGGTAAGGTAAAACGATTCAATGGTTGGTATGACCAGCAATGCAGAACTGTAAAGAAACAAGCAGAGGAGGCTCTGTCAAAATTCAGAAGGGAGGGGGGAGATGACATTAGGAAAATGTTTACAAAAAAGCGAAGGGAATATAAACAGCTCTTACGGGAAAAGAGAACTATGTGGCAAGACAAAATTACTCAGAAAATTAGTAATATTTTAACGCGGGGGGATAACGCTGAGATGTGGCAAGTAGTAAAACATTTAAGAGGCAACCGTCAGGCGCCCAACGAAATTTCTCCCAGAAAATGGGCAATGCATTTTATGGGAATTTTCGGGAAAGGTGAAAGGGAAGGAATTTTTATAAAGGAAGTTCAAATTTTGGGAAATCTTGAGATCCCAATACTGGACGAGGAAATATCAGCACGAGAAATAGCACAGGCGCTAAGGAGTCTGAAGGGAGGCAAAGCTCCAGGGTTGGATGGGCTGCCCCCGGAAGTTTTTAAAGCCGCAGCCAATGTTAATGAGTTTGGTAGGAGTATGCTCCAGATATGTAACAGATTGTTTATGGAGGGGAATTACCCTACCTGCTGGGGAAAGGGTATTATTCATCCCATTTATAAAGGGAAGGGAACTATTGGAAACCCGGATAACTATAGGGGGGTTACTCTGTTGCCAATTATGGAGAAAATTTATTGTAGAGTGTTATATAACCGGATAAAGGACTGGGAATCTAAATTTGGCAAACTTTCAAAATTTCAAATGGGTTTCAGAGAAGGACACAGTACCATAGATGCCGCTTTTATATTAGACACTTTAAGGATTAAGCAACTGTTAGTTAAGGGGGGAAAGCTTCATTGTGCTTTTGTGGACTTTAAGAAGGCATTTGACTCTATCAATCGAAATGCATTATGGTACAAACTAGGCAGAAAGGGGTTATCAAGTAAAATGGTTAGAGCATTGCAGGCAATATATCAAAATGTCCAATTCTGTGTGAAGTACGACAGAAACAGAGTGTCCGAGAGCTGCCGAAGCTATAGGGGAGTGAGGCAAGGTTGTGTTTTATCTCCCTTGCTATTTAATCTCTTTGTGGATGATATTACTGATACAATGATAGCAGAGAATATTCAAGCACCAGTAGTAGCGGATTTGCAGATCCCAACACTTTTATACGCAGACGATTTAGTATTGTGCTCTACGACAGTAAACGGATTGCAACGAGGACTGGACAAACTTAAGAACTATTGCGATGAATGGCTACTTATAGTTAATGTGAATAAGACTAAGGCAATGACTTTCAAAAAGGGTTGTGTTTATAGCAGGGAGGAGACTTGGACATATGCAGGACAGATACTGGACAATGTTAAATCCTTTGTGTACTTAGGACTCACATTTACGATGAACGGAAAATGGACAAAACACATTGACATTACGAAACACAAGGCAAGGGTGAAAGCGGCGGAAGCTCTCCGGATACGCTACAGAATTCCGAATATCTCCATAACCTTAATGGAAACTGTATACGGAGCGACAGTTAGATCCACGATGACATACGGAGGAGAAATATGGGGGTGGGAACAAACAGGGAATCTGGATCAAGTGAGGACCCAATTTTTGAAAGGAATTCTGGGTGTAGGGAGGGGTACGGCAAACTGCGGGATAATGAGGGAATTCGGGGTACATAGTGAAACGATAGAGTGCAAAATCAGAGCAGTTATATATTGGATGAGAATCGTTCACGGAAACCAATCTCTAATTAGGGCAGTCTGCTACCGTGAACAGTTGCGAATGGAAGGTAATTTGACGTGGGCATCAAAATTAAAGAAAGGGTTGGAAACTATTGGGATGGGAGACATTTGGATGGCGGGGCAGGAAAACAGGCGAAGTATTTGGAGAAAAATTAAGAAACGTCTCTGTGATATTGACAGACAGCAAATAATTGCGCAATGCACAGAGAAGGTGTCATTAGAAGTACAGTCTGGGCTGAAATCGGAGTGGGGTATGGAGCAATACATCAAAACAGGTACCAAACTCATTAGAGAGGGGCTCGCGTGGATTAGACTAGGAGCATGGAGGAGCACGAAAATTTCTGACGAGAATGGTATAAGAATCTGTCCCATTTGCGAGGAGGAAGAGTCGTGGACTCACATCTTGGCCAGATGTAGGGGTACGGAGGAATGGCGGGAAAAATATTTGCCGCGATTTTTTACCACTGCGAATGTAGGGATAGAAGCATGTTGGACGTTACTGGCAGGCACGGAAAACATGGACGGGCTAGGTAAATTTATACTTAAGGCAAGACAGCTGAGATCTGAGGAGGCTGCCAATAGAGAAGGGGGGGGGGGAATAAGATCAACTAAACAAAAGTGACTACAATGTTCTACATACATGTATATTATATCATACTTAGGTCACTGTTGTGCTAGGGTTGTATATATTATGTGTATATATGTCTTTTAAGTGTAATTATCTATTATAAGAGGGTGCATTTATGAAGGTGTACTCTGTGCTGTAAATTTAAATTGATATATTTGAATATCTTTGTATCTTTATTTCCGGATTCACTCTTAATTTTTATTGTTGTTTAATATTGCTTTTGACTGTGTATTTCCTTTGTCTTTTTTATTTTTGTATTTACTCTTTTAATTCTTTGTTGTGGTTGTTGTTTTAATATTGCTTGTAATGTGTATTACAAAAGCACGTACGGTCTGTGGACCCGTGCGACTGTTGAAATTCTATGTATGATATTGCTATATTAATAAATACACTTATTCATTTATTCATTCAAAATACCTGAGCGCGTGAAATTAGTTCCAAGGTCTATGACGAAGCGATATTTGCTGACTGGAATGAATTTTCTTGTTTGATTTACCTACGTTTGTCGCAACTCTTTCGTCTACCTTAGAGTCGGTCTAAATTAGTGCCAGTGCAATACTTTTAAAATAAGTGTAGGTATGCATACCTCTTTGATGTTTGGTGATGCGCCAGCTATGCTCATCGATGTTAGAACAAACAATGGACTCTCACAGAGGGCAGAAAAACTGGGTAGACTAATAAAAACAAAAAATCTGATGTGTTCCATTCACATGACTTTCTCTATCTCTCTGCAACAAATTATTGTTAGAAGGCATATGCTTCTATTTACTTAATGCTAATCGAGAATAAAGTTAGAAGAAATAGTCTTATTACTTGCTTCCTTGTAAGTAGAAGCGAAATAAGGGAGTATCATAGGTTAAAGTGATAGTCAAAAACTGGTTGCTATGTGACTGAAGTTCCTTTGTTTGTATGGACAGGTGTTGACAAATTCATGTATGAGAAAATCTTGTTTTTTAAAGCTGAAACCAAAAACAAGGAATATCTAAAAAACGATCAACTCCACGAAAAAAAGTTATATAACATAAATTGCGTGCTTTACTGTGCTCTACATTTTTTGTGCAGAAGTTTTTGTCTATCTCTTACGGGTTAGCAGTTATGCAAAATTCCGTAAATTTCATCCAGAATAAAGTACTCTTCAGAGGCTATTCCCAGAAAATTCAAGATGTACATTTTATTTGTCAGGCAAATATCTTTAATATTCGAAATCTTAATCAAAAGCGTTAGAGCCATTTTTGAGAAAATCAAAATTTTCGAAAAAAATTCCATGTAAAGGGTAGTTGGGGGTGGGGGGATTTTTCTCAAAATCTTCGTGTCACATCCCTGGAAGATACTAAACTTAAATACCAAGGTTGGTATTTTGCCTACTTTTCGTTTTTGAGTTGTCGTGTTCACAAACACACGGATACACATACACACACGGACCTTTTTCCGAAAATGCTTTTTTTGGATACAGGGGAACCTAAAACATATATTTCCGGTGAAATCTTGATATCGAATTTTTGAGTGGAGTGCAATACCTTCTCTATACACTATGTACATAGTGCGTATAGAGAAAGTAATAAGTACTTCACTTAGATTCCTCAGAATTGGTGCTGTTTATTCATAATTACTATTATTGAGGCACTAACCCATCGAGCGACTCCCCACATAGTTATTGTACATTTAGTAATATATGCTTCTACAGTTATCGCTTACTTCACTATTACGCGATATAAGACTTGCACATCAGCTAATGCGGCAACTGCACTTCTTCGCGTAAGATTTAATATAACGAACCTCACATGACAGAGAACCAACAATACAAAACAGAAACATATATACAGCAGCCCCTTTTCTCTTGTGCACACTGCTTTTGTACCCAAAATATCCAAGCTTCATGCTCATCACTGATTGGTTACTAAGTAACGGGAAAATATAATCATCACGTGATTAGTTTTGGTAATTCATTGTATTTTACTCACTTGACCGCTCTTTATAATGGAAGAGTCCCGAGCTACGAACTTTTAAGGGAAAAACCTGTCTCTGTAGAAACTCCCTATTACTTAGACCTTTAAGCTGTTACAAAAACATTTGAAAAAAGAAGTGACCTTGGCACAATAACCACTTCTTACCCTCATGGTTTGCGTTCTGTGATCAGCGAAGTCTTGGCTACTAAGGCAAATATCTTTCCTATACTAAACCTGTGCAGATTAATAATCAAAATAATGAACTATAGAATAATGAAATTCAAGATGTGCTAATATACTGTTGCACGTTTCAAACGATGTAGTTCATTCAGAGTTCATTGACCCTTGTTTACAAATATTACAAAGATCAGGAATTGTTGGGGTGAAAAGATGATGAATTGGTTTAACCCAGACCGAGTCAACGATTTTTGTATTAATCTATAATATTCTGTTCATCGGTAATTACTTTGTAAGCTGTTCTCGGTCGCTGGTTCAAACCCGGCGGAGGATGATGGATTTTTTTCGGGCGTAAAAATCCGTACCATGGCTTCCTTCGGAAGGGAAGTAAACCGTTGGTCCCGTGTCGTAGATTTATAACACGTAAAAGAACCTCAAGTCTGATAGAGAGGCCTCTGTGCAAAATTAAGCGGTCTTTCACGCCCGATTTAGAATGGAGCGCTGAGAACCACAGTAGTTAAAGAGCGTCCATAAATAACATGCCATTTCCATGCTCTGGAAGTAACTGCTTACCCTATTTATTTCCTTTTGTGCACATATATGATACTGAGCTAGGAGGACTTCATTTTATTAATGTTCAGTGCTTATTTATATTTATATATTATAACAACCTGATAATTTGTACCGACGTTATTTCAGGGCTCATAACTAGTGGTTAGTGTTCATTAGCGTAGTTTCATTGGTTTGTGTCTGTGTTTATATAAAATATTCTTTCCAATAGTGACGTGTATAGCGTATAGATAAATGACAACCTTAGGATTTATATTTATTTTCCGCACATAGGAACAATAAAGTGCATTAGGCACTAAAATGTATACGTAAGTCGTGAGACCTTTTTGAAAGTGTTTAACGCCCATTAACGACTTTTACTACTTGTGGCACCGCAGGCGATGATACTGATGATGCATGAAATGAAGATGGAGCACCGGTGGAATGCGATGGGGAAACCGGAGAGAACCCGGAGAAAACCCGTCCCTGCACCGCTTTGCCCCCCACAAATCTCACATGAGGTCGTTTAGGATCGAGCCCGGGCCATCTAGATGAGAGGCGAGTGGTCTAACCACTCGGCCACGGCGCGGCCAGCCATGGCCTTGATTAGCTCTTTCTCTACTTGTGACTGAGCATGTGATACCCGAGAGAATTCCACACTGCAGCTATTAGTCAGACGCCAGGAGAATAGGATGACAGTAATGACAGAAGATAACATAATATCAATGGGCGGTCGAAACCGGACGGCGGGGGAAGAGCCACTGTAGGGCCCCTAATATTTCTGCATCTTGACACGGGGAGCGCTAGGAGTTCGCGCCCCAGATCCTCCCGAGCTCTGGGTCTAAAGACGACTTCAAGCGGATCCCGCAGCCGTGAGCTGTATTTCTAGGCAACACCGCAGTCCTCGCCGAAACTTACAACCCTGAAGGAGAACAGATTGATGATATGGAGATGAAATAAAAGGATAGGAGTTGCGGGGGAATGAAGAAACTTCTCCGGCATTTGTCTAGTGACCCGGGCTCGATAAAATACAAGTGTCAGAAAGGTCGGCTACGGGAATCGATCCCACGACTACCAGTCTGAGACGAAACGCCAGAGTCACCTGTCTCGGTCCTGACTGTCATCGTGTAAACGAAAGAGATATGTAAACAAACGAGGGGCAAAGTCGAAGGAACGCATCTTCTCTCCTCTTTGAAAAGCCAACTTCGATAGCAGCCTCACTCGAAAAGAATGAAGACCGCGCCGTGGCCGAGTCGTTAGACTACTCGCCTCTCACCTAAACGGCTCGCGTTCGACCCCAAGCGACTGCATATTAGATTTGTGGTGGACAAAGCGGCGTAGGGGCGGGTTTTCTCCGGGTTTTCCGGTTTCCCTCGACATGGCATTTAACCGGTGCTCCACCTTCATTCATGTATCATCAGTGTCATCGCCTGCGGTGCCACAAGTAGTTAAACACTACCAAATAAATAAGAAAAGAATGAATAGATACAGAGTAGATGTTTTTGTACTATGACACCATTTAGTAGACCTTCTTGGCTTGTTTTTGACCAGGATGGGTTTGTCACCAGAATTGTCCCTTTTTAGTTAGCCGATCAGCTTTTTACTTTCTCTACATGTACTATATACATAGTGTACAGAGAAGGTATTGTATTGCACTCAAAATTCGCTACCCGAAATGCATGTTTTGAGATCCCCAAATAAAAAAAGACATTTTAGAAAACTTTCCTTGCGCGTGTCAGTCTGTGTGTATGTGTGTGTATGTGTGTGTTGGTATTTATTTTGGTATCCTCCAAGGATGCGACACGGAAAATTCCCTGATTTTGATTAAGATGCCGTATGTTTAAGGTATTTTTATGGCAGCGAAATGTATATCTTCCATTTTCTGGGAATAGCCTCTCAAGATCTCTTCATTTTGGATGACTTTTGTGTAACTGGCAAACTGTAAGAGTTACACAAAAAATGTATATCTCATTAAAACACACAATTTACGTCATACATTTTTTTTTTTTTTTTTTTTTTGTAGTCTTCGAGATATTCCGGATTATTAGTTTCAATTTTAGGCACTTAAACTTTTCTCAAACGGGAAGACAGCTTTCTTGTTGTTTCCCATGTTTTACTCTTGGCAAGCAAAGATATTGGAATTTCAATTGTTTCACATAACGACCGGCTATGTGAAAAACGCTTTAGCCTGTGCATTTTCTTATTTCCCTTCTACTTACAAGGAGCTAGTAATAAGACTAATTCTGCTTATAAACATAAGCAGATGTACATTATCTTGATGTGGAAAACAAATAAATCTTTTGAATAAATGGTTTGTTTACCGAATAGCTAGAGATCTACTTACAAAGGACCAAGCAATAAGGACAATTTCTGCTAATGTTTATCTCGATTAGCATCATGTAGATAGAAGAATACGCTTTTTAACAAAATTATTACAGAGATGTAGAGAAAGTCATGTGAATGTAGTACATCAGATCGTTTTAATTTCCATAAATGTCCTGATTCCCCAGCAGGCAGCGCATTTGGAGTCTGTTTTGAGGTGATAGAACATTCAAGGCATTAAAAAGGTTTCCCATATATTCTTATTTTACCTGATCTGAGAAAAGTGCTTTTACAACACTTGCTCTGTCACAGAGGATGAGAATTTGTTTACCTCGGTAACCTTTCTCAAGTCCTCGTAGAGCACAGCTCAGAATAGCAAACACTCCTGCCTGAAAAGCGTGCAATATTTCCGAAGGCTTATACTAATATTTGTCCCTGGAGGTAGGTCGTATGTGCCTGCTCGCGATTGTGTCCCTATACGGGAACTACACATGCGGTCACATCTTTGTCAATCCTTCAATCCAATCTTCTCGAAACCCGAGAGTTACCGTAGACAATATTGAGTGTTTAGTTGGCCAGACTCCATTTACCAATTCTGGAGTAGCAAGGGTAGCGTTTATGAACATATATAGGTATTTACGCTTTACTCTAGGTATTAATGTACAGATCCGCATTATGTTTTTACTTTCTCTAGACCCGCATGTACAAAGTACATAGTGGATAGAGAAGGTACTGCATTCCTTCCAAAATTCGATGTCGAGATTTCACCGGAAATATGTGTTTCGGAGTTCCCTGAGTCCGAAAAAAGCATTTTTAGAAAAAGGTCCGTGTATGTCTGTGGACAGCATAGCTCAAGAACGAAAAGACCGTTGAATACCAAACATGGTATTTAGATATAGTATCTTCCAAGGATTCTCCACAAAGATTTCCAAGAAAAAATTCCCCCCCCCCACCACAAACAACTCTTTACATGAAGACAATTGAAGGTTGATTAAAATCCCATCTGTTAAAGATATTATAACATCCCAAATAAAATGTATTTTTAGAGTTGTCTGGGAATAGCCTCTGCAGAGCACTTTATTCTGGATGAATTTTGCCGAATTTTGTTTAACTGCTAAGCTGTAAGGCATAGAGAAAAATTTACTACACATGCATATCTCGTCAAAAACATATAATTTATGCCCTTTACTTTTTTGTTGTTCATGTAGCCCTTTTCGAGATATTCCTTATTTTTTCTTTAACCAGAAGTATTTCCTATCTCCCACAGAGTCTGTAGGTAAGTATGTATGTATGTATGTGTGTATGTATGTATGTATGTATGTATGTATGTATGCATGCATGTATGTATGTATGTATGTATGTATGTATGTATGTATGTATGTATGTGTGTCTGTATGTATGTATGTATGTATGTATGTATGTATGTATGTATGTATGCATGCATGTACCCGGAGAAAACCCGCCCCAGCGCCGCTTTGTCCAACACAAATCTCACATGCGGTCGCTTGGGATCGAACCCCGGCCGTCGAGGTGAGAGGCAAGTGGTCTAATCAGTATGTATGTATGTATGTATGTATGTATGTATGTATGTATGTATGTATGTATGTATGTATGTATGTATGCATGTATGTATGCATGTTTGTGTGTGTATGTATGTGTGTATGTGTGTGGTGTGTGTATGTGTGTATGTATGTGTGTACGTGTGTGGTGTGTATGTGTGTACGTATGTATGTGTGTGGTGTGTGTATGTGTGTGTATGTGTGCATGTGTGTATGTATGTGTGTATGTGTGTGTGGTGTGTGTGTTTGTGTGTGTGTGTGGTGTGTGTGTATGTGTGTGGTGTGTGTATGTGGTGTGTGAATGTGTGTGTAGGTGTGCATGTGTGTATGTATGTGTGTGTGTGGTGTGTGTATGTATGTATGTATGTGTGCATGTGTATATGTATGTGTGTGTGGTGTTTGTGTTTTTGTGTGTGTATAAACGTGTATATGTATGTGTGTATGTGTGTATATGTGTGTGGTGTGTGTGTGTGTTTGTGTGTATGTATGTGTATATGTGTATGTGTGTGTGGTGTGTGTATGTGTGTATGTGTGTGTTTGTGTGTGTGGTGTGTGTATGTATGTGTGTGTGTGTTTGTGAGGAAAATGAAACGATTTAAGGGGAGTCGAAATGCCCTATCTTGCCAATGTTAAAGTTTGACCCATTATCTCAACAACTATTTAACATAATGAGCTAAATTTTTCAAGGCATATTCAGCAATACCTTTACTGTTGATTGATAAAAAATAGAATACTTTTGTTTAGTAGAAAGAAAGATTTGATTTTTTTAATAAACCTCTTAATAATTTTGCTAAGAAATGATTTTTAAATCAAGAAAAAAACTAATCTATACCACAAAAACTTTTTCGTTAAAATAAAACCTATTTATTTTCAACTGTGCAGTAAAACTTTCAGTCCTTAGTGTCAGCTAGTTTCTGAGATAATGCGGCATTTGTATAGACAGCTTTACTTCTTCAGAAATTGCTGTCACACATAACATTTAAATAAAATGTAACCTTACTTTCCAAACACAACTTCGCAGTACCTCGAAACTCTCACATGAAGGAAATATGAGCGGGATGTCAATGCTGTCAAGAGCTAAAGCAATACTTCCCTATCAAAGTAGAAAAAAAATCTTCTTTAACGCTAATATTAACAAACCTATTGATGTTTTACCAAGTGGGTGTAACAGAATGTTCTAAAACACTACTAGATGGAATATTTAATCTATTTACAATAAGAGTTCCTCTGTGAAAGTTATACCTACATAAGAGGGATATACAAAACATTCAAATTCAATTAAAACATGAAAATGGAAAAAAAAGTTATGAAAATCCCATTTCGACTTCCCTTAAACCCAACGTAAAAACCTACAGACAAAGTGTTTCTAATGTAGAACCTACGAAATGACTCCGGATGTTAAAAAAAACAAGAAGCAATTTTCAATGACAATCGCATAATGTTAGCTTTTAAAACATTTAATTGTTGCTTTTGCCTAGTTATTCCCTTAGTTTCCTTTTACTTATAAGGAACTAAGTATTAAGTACATTCTACTAATGTTTATCTCGATTAGTGGTGTAGAAAGAAGAGTAATCTTTTGTAAGAAGTTTGATTGAACAGATAGAGAAAGTCATGTAAGTGTAACACATCAGATTTTTATTTGGAGGTACACAGCATCGAGTTCTCTTAGAGTGTTCGAACTGTTTCTGGATTTCTTGCATCACTGGTAAAGTAACATTTTGTAAACGTAGATGTTGGTAGTTTTACATGAAGTTTCAGAATTCATAAACTGCGGAAAATTTTCCTTGCTTCCTTTATAGAGATCAAAGCCTTCTATTCAATGGGAGAGTGAAACGGTGTATTTCTGTATGTGTAATAATAATAATAATAATAATAATAAAAATAATAAAAGAAATAAGAAGAAGCAGAAGAAAATAATGCTTTCTAAAGACAAGATAATGTATCAGTAATAAACATATAGGAAACGTTATTTCTGTATATATGTAATAATAATAATAAGAAGCAGAAGAAAATATTGTTTTGCAAAGACAAGATAATGTATCAATAATAAGCATATAGTAGTGATTTAGGTACAGAAAAATCTGATGTGTTCCATGCACATGACTTTCTCTACATCCTTTTAAAAATTATTGTACTGGGTAGTATGGTGGTAGCGTGTCTGCCTCAAATTCAACAGGCCATGAGTTCGAATCTCACTTAGGATGACTTACCCGTATAAGGTTTTCTTTTTTTTCGGGGTTTTCCCTTATCCTGAGAAGACGAATGTTGAGTAACTTTAAGCTCCATGGACCCCAAGATCATTTGAGCATCATTTCACCAATTTCATCCATCGTCTGATATGATCAATCAGGTTAAAGGACGTTAAGCTAAAAAAAAATTGTACTATTCTATCTACCTCATGCTAATCGAGATAAACATGAACAGAAATCATTGTGTTACTTGCTTCCATATAAGTAGGAGGGAAATAAGGGCGTACCACACACAGGTTAAAGTGACAGTCAAAAGCTGGTTGCTATGAAACTGAAATTCCTTTGTTTATGTGGACAGGAGTTGACAAATTCCTGTATGAGAACAGTATGAAGTATTTTATAGCTAGAGTCAATAACAAGCAATATCTAAAAAGCGATCAATTCCACGAAAAAAGTGTATATAACATAAAGTGTGTGTTTTAATGAACTCTACATTTTCTATTAAGTAAGTTTTTGTCAATCTCTCACGGTTTACCATTATGCAAAATTCCTTAAAATTCATCCAGAATAAAGATGTCTTCAGAGGCTATTCCCAGAAAATTGAAGATATACATTTTATTTGTCATGTAAATATCTTAATTACAAGAGATTTTAATCAAAGCCGTAAGAGCCATTTTTGAGAAAATAAAAATTTTCTAAATTTTTTCCATGTAAAGGGTAGTTGGGGGTGGGTAAATTTTCTTGAAAATCTTCGTGTCGCACATCCTTGGAAGATACCAACCTTAAATGCCAAGTTTGGTATTTGACAGTCTTTTCGTTGATCTAAGTTGATCTATGTTGTACTCATACACACACACACATACACATAGGCACACACAGGCAGACGGACAGATACACAAACGGACATTTTTCTAAAAAAAACCTTTTTTTTTTTGGTTTCAGCGGTCTCAAAACATGTATTTCCGGTGAGATCTCGGTATCGAATTATAGTGTGCAATACAATACCTGCTCTATACTATACTATTTGCTCAATGCTAGCAAATGTTAAGCTCTGTGGTCGGTTTGAGCAGTCACATAAACAAGAGACGCGCAGTAATGGCGCATATTTTCACCCAATAAGAGTAAAGCACAGCTAGGAGCTGAGACCACTGCATAAGGTAGAGAATTTTATTATTGGGGGTGTATCCCTCTGATGCTCTATGCCGTCGAAGTGCGGGGCATGGCAGCAGACTCCTGACTTCTCTGGTTACAGAGGATACACAAAGATTGGTAAGTGTGGGGTGAATTGAGTAAAATTAAACAAAGACCCTTCCTACTCCCCCCCCCCCGAAAAGAAAGAATTTTGCCCAAACATGAAAACATTGGTTCCATTAACAATACTTTTGGTTTATTTTTGTACTCATATATTCCATTTTTCAATTTATTCTGTATGTCGACGTTTCCCAGTGAGGCTAGTACATGAAGCTTCGGTCCTCCCATATGTGGAGGATGTAATTAGGCGCCGGGCTCAGAAATTTTACGCCAGATTGGCTTGCAGGCACCCCCGGTAACAACGGCTTCAAACTAGCCAACAGCTTGTTAGCTGAACAAAGGGAGGGGTAAATCAAAACTCCAACATAAACAAATTCAATCAAACTAAACACCAGCGGAGCAGAGGAAAAGAATGCTGCTCCTGAAAAATGCAACCGTTCGAGGTTTCTATCTAACGCTACCTACTTAACCTCATCAACCGAAACCTCGCAATAATCACCAAACCTATATCATCCTTCATTCCTGTGGTTAAGCCATTACCAGGTAGGTACACAGAAAGTTTACCTAGGCTCACCAGATCTCCGTCGTACGAAGGACGGACTGACGGATTCCGGGTGTGCGCAACAAAACAAAGAAACTCGTACGCTAGTTGGTCAAGCTTTCTCCTGCGTTCAGCTGCAACCACTGGCTGCGCAAGGCACACTTAGCGAGAAACGAGCGAGATTGAAAGCTGACTTGACCGGGTTTATTGTTTATAATGATTAAAAGCAACATAGAAGAACGTCATAATAGCTCAATATGTGTACTAACACCGCGTCCTCAATTTTACTTTCCTTAGCCCGTGTGTATAAAGCACATAATGGATAGAGATGGTATTGTATTTCACACAAAATTCAATACAGAAATTTCACCAGAAATGTATGTTTTTAATAAAAGCAAACATTTTTAGAAAAAGGTTTGTGAGTGTGTGCGTGCGTGTGTGTCTGGGGACAACATAACTCAAAACTGGAATGTCGGTTGTATACACAGATTTATTTATGTTCAATATCTTTCAAGGATGCGACACGAAGCGTTTTAGGAAACTCTCCCCCTCCCCCAAACTACCCTCTATATGGAGCATGTACCTTTTTGATATTCTCAAAAATGGCTGAAACGAATTTAATTAAAATGCCATAGACTTAGATATTCATGGACAAATGAAACATATATCTTGAATTTTTTGGATTAGCCTCTGAAGACCTCATCATTCTAAATTACTTTTATATAACTAATAAACTGCAAGAGAAAGTCCAAAACTTAATACACAAAAAATGTAGATCTCGTTAAAACACACAATTTATGTCGTATACAGTTTTTCGAGATATTCCACGTCATTGGTTTCAGTGTTAAGCTACTAAAACGTTTCTCAAACAGGAAGTCATCTTTCTTTTCGTCTTTCTTTTGTTTATTCCTAGTAAACAAAGAAAACTGCATGCCAATTGTTTCATATACCGACCAGGTTTTAAAAGATTTGACTATCCCTTTAGCCAAGTGCATTCCCTTATTTTACTTCTGCTTGTAAAGAAGCAAGTAGTAACACAAATTCTGCTAATGTTTATCTCAATGCATATAAAAGACTACCATCTAAATGTTTGTTTGCGGAACAGCTAGAGAAAGCATAGCAATGGAACATATCAGATTTTTAAAATAGGGTGTAAAAGTTAACTCCTCTAGACTAAGTGAAATTAGATTTATTCGATTAAAACATCCAAGATCACACCTTATTCATTGATTTTAAGTAGATAAACTTTACAACGTGACACTTAAACTACTTTTGGGTAAATTTCAGAAGATACTAGATGTTTGCTTCTATATAACAAGAAAAAATCTGATGTGTTTCATTCACATGACTTTCTCTACATCATTGCAACAAATTATTGTTAAAAACGTATTCTTCTATCTACTTTATGATAATCGAGATAAACATATGCAGAAATAGTCTTAATTATTTGCCTCCTTGTAAGTAGAAGGGAAATAACTAAAATGATTGTCAAATCTTTCAAAAGCCTGTTGCCATGTGGACGAAATCCGTTTCTATGCAGTGCCAAGAGTTTACAACTTTCCGTGTGAAAAAAGTTTAAGTATTTTAAATCTGAAACTAATAAGAAGGAATATCTCGGAAATGGTGAATTCAACGAAAAAACGTATATGACAAATTGTGTGTTTTAACGTGGTGTACATTGTTTATATAGTGAGTTTTTGTCTATTTCTTACGTTTTACCAGTTACGCAAAATTCAGCAAAGTTCATCCAGAATAAACAGGTGTTTTTAAGTTATTCCCAGAAAATTCAAACTATACATTTTATTTACCATATAAATATACAGTATTTTAATCAAAATCGTTAGTCATTTACGATTTTTTTCCATGTAAACGATAGTTTAGGGTTGGGGGATTTTTCTCAAAATCTTCGTGTCGTATCCATGGAAGATACTCAACTTAAATACGAAGTTTGGTGTTTTACCGACTTTTCGTTTTTGAGTTATCGTGTTCACATACACACACACACACACACTCAGGCCACGCCGTGGCCGAGTGGTTAGACCTCTCACCTAGATGGCCAGGGTTCGATCCAAAGCGAACCGTTTGCGAGATTTGTTGTGGACAAAGCAACGCTGGGGCGGGTGTTCTCCGGGTTTTTCGGTTTCCCCCACCATCGCATTCCACCGGTGCTCCATCTTCATTTCATGTATCATCAGTGTCATCGCCTGCGGTACCACACATTGTAAAAGCGGACGTTAAATCCCAAAAAATCTGATGTGTTCCATTCACATGACTTTCTCTATCTCTCTGTAACAAATTATTGTTAATAAGCTTATCTTTTATTTATTTCATGTTAATGGAGGAAAATTAGCAGAAATAGTCTTATTCCTTGCTTTATTGTAAATACAAGCGAAATAAGGGAGTGCCATAGGTTAAAGTGAAAGCCAAAAGCTGGTTGCTATGTGACTGATGTTCCTTTGTTTGTGAGGACAGGAGTTGACAAATTCCTGTATGAGAAAAGCATGTTTTTCAAAGCTGAAACCAAGAAAAAGGGATATCTCAAAAAACGATCAACTCCACCAAAAAAATGTATATAACATAAATTGTGTGTTTTAAGAAGCTCTACATTTTTTGTGTCTTAAGTTTTATCCATCTCTTACGGTTTGGTAGTTATGCAAAATTCATCCAGAATAAACGTCTTCAGAGGCTATTCCCAGAAAATTCAAAATATACATTTTATTTGTCAGGTAAATATCTTTAATATATGATATTTTAATCAAAATCGTTAGAGCCACTTTTTAGAAAATCAAAATTTTCGAAAAAAGTTCCATGTAAAGGGTAGTTTGGGGTGGGGGGATTTTTCTCAAAATCTTCGCGTCGCATCCCTGGAAGATACTAAACTTAAATACCAAGTTTGGTATTTTACCGACTTATCGTGTTCACAGACACACGGACACACTGACACACGGACACACGGACACACACACACACACGGACCTTTTTGTGAAAATGCTTTTTTTAGATCCAGGGGACACTAAAACATATATTTCCAGTGAAATCTCGGTATCGAATTTTTTGGTGGAGTGCAATACTCTCTCTATTCACTATGTACATAGTGAGTATAGAGAAAGTGAAAAAAAAAAAAAAAACACACACACACACGGACCTTTTTCCCAAAATACTTTTTTTGGATACAGGGGACCCTAAAAACTTCTATTTCCGGTGAAATCTTGGTATCAAATTTTTGGGCAGAATACAATACCTTTTCTATACTCTATGTACATAGTACGTGTAGAGAAAGTAAAAAAGGATAAATAATAATACATTAGGGGATTAAGACACAAAGAAGCAAGGTACTTATCCCCAAGATAAATGGAGAAAGTTGTGAGGGTAAATGTTGACTCAAGTGTTAGGTACCAATGCAACTAGCCCCCGACATGTTTGCTTTGCTTCCACATGATAGAGGCATCTACCGTGGACCAGAGGCAATGGAAACGTACATCGCTACGGATGCTCGAACTTTATTTATTTTACTGTCATGTATATCAAACAGAATACTTAATAAAATGGCTACTGTCCGGTTTTAACCTGAGGCAGGGTTTGCCTCGCATGGATGTAGTGGATGAAATTTTTGAAGTGACGTAATAGCGTTCTGGTGATCATCGCTTTTTATGAGCATAGCTCAGATATCTAAAAATTATAACAATATAAAGTCTGATGTGTTCCATTTACATGAATTTTTCTAGCTGTTCCACAACAGTTCTTAGAATGGCTGGTCTTATTACTTGCTTGTAAGTAGAAGGGAAAAAATCTGATGTGTTACACTCACATGACTTTCTCTAGCCGTTGTACAAACGTCTTACATAAGATTATTCTTCTTTCTGCACCTTGCTAATCGAGGTATTCAGCACAATGTTCTTATTATTTAGTTCCTTATAAGTAGGAAGAAAATAAGGGAATACACTAGGCTAAATCGAAAGTCAAATGTTTTAAAAGCTTTCGTTATGCGATTGTCATTACAAATCGCTTCTTTTCTTGGCCAGGAGTAGAACAAGAAAAACGGACACTCCCGTCTGAGAAAAGTATAAGTATTTCACAACTGAAACTAATAACAATGAATACCTCGAAAACGGTAAGCTCCACGAAAAAAATGTATATGACGTAAATTGTGTATTTTAGCAAGGCCTACATTTGTTGTATAGTAAGGTTTTGTCTATCTCTTACGGTTAATTAGTTATGCCAAATTAAGCAAAATTCATCCAGAATAAACAGGACTATAGAAGCTATTCCCAGAAAATTCATGATATACATTTTATTTGTCAGGTAAATATCTTTAATATACGATATTTTAATCAAAATCGTTAGAGCCATTTTTAAGAAAATCAACATTTTCGAAAAAAGTTCCATGTAAAGGGTAGTTTGGGGTAGGGGGAATTTTTCTCAAAATCTTCGTGTCGCATCCCTGGAAGATACTGAACTTAAAAAGTTTGGTATTTTAGCTACTTTTTGTTTTTGAGTTATCGTGTTCACAGACACACGGACACATACACACACACACACACACACACACACACCTTTTTCTGGAAATACTTTTTTTGGATTCAGGGGGTCCTAAAACATGTGTTTCCGGTGAAATCTCGACATCGAACTTTGGGTGGAATGCAATACTTCTCTATCTCTATGTACATTGTACATACGGGGCAAGAGAAAGTAAAAAGGGACTAAAGCCATAGTCAAATCTTTTAAAATCTGGTTGCTAGCAAGGGCAGCAGTAAAACAAAAGAGAGATTAAAGGAATCATGACTTTCTGTTTGAGAAAAGTTTAAGTAGCTTCAAATTGAAACCAATAACAAAGAATATCTCGGAAACGGTTAACTGAAATAAAAAATGTATATGACATAAATCGTATGTTTTAACGAGATCTGTATTTTTTGTAAAGCAACTTCTTGTCTATCTTGCGGTGTACCAGTTAGAGCCATTAAGAATGAATAGGTCTACAGAGGCCATTCCCAAAAAATCAAGATATATATTTCGTTTGTCATGAAAATATCTTTAACATATGATATTTTAATTAAAATTGCTAGAGCTAATTTTGAGAAAATAAAAAATGAAAAAACATTCCATGTAAAGGGTAATTGGGGGTCTGGTATTTAATAGAACTCTTGAATTGTGCTGTCCGCAATCCTACACACACACACAAACACACACCCACACCCACACCCACACCCACACACACCCACACACCCACACCCACCCACACCCACACACACCCACACACACCCACACACACCCACACCCACACACACCCACGCCCACACACACCCACACACCCACGCCCACACACACCCACACACCCACACCCACGCCCACCCACACCCACACTCACCCACACACACACACCCACACACCCACACCCACCCACCCACGCACACACACGCACACACGCACGCACACGCACGCACGAGCACGCACACGCACACGCACGCGCACGCGCACACACACTAACACTCAATCACGGAGAGAGATATACAAACGGACTTGTTTTGTTTCAGGGGATCAAAACATGTATTTCACTTTTCTGAGAAATATAATACCTTCTCTAGCCACTACACAGCATTCAATTCCTCAACCATCTCGTATGTTTCCCGGAATTTAAAGACATTGTAAGTCGCAATTTGGGTATGTTATCTCAAAATAATTTCAGATCATCTTGTGGTTTACCGGGAAACACATGAGTCAGTTGGGGAATTTAATGATGTGCAGGCATGTTGCAATGGTAGCTTAGGGGATAGTGCAACCGGCTAGAGACCGGGAGTTATGAGGTTCAAATCCCAGTTATGGCATTGAATTTTTCAGTCTGACACTACCTGTGTAATGTTCCTTACTTTTTGACACCTCCTCCGTATACAGTGGTGAATAATTTATAGATTGTTAGTGACATAACAAATAGCACGTAAGTGAAGTGTACATAGTAAACACAGAACGTATTGTATTCCATCTTTAAAACTTCAGTACCGAGATTTCACCGGAAATATGTTTTCAGACCCCTTGCATTAAAAAGATAATTTTTAGAAAAATGTCCGTGTGTGTGTTAAAAACAATGTTTAAAGTTATAGCAAAATAAATTTTATAATTGTTGTATTTAATCCAGAAATTTAAAATATATATTTTTTAAATAATCAACTTAGAAGTAATTTCTACTTATCGATTGATTTTTTACGAATGTGGACCCTTACACATAACCCCTTCTTAATATTTTTTGTGGCTATGCTACTGTCCGAATATCAAACTTTGAATACGGGAAAGGAGATTTGTATTTGCTGACCAGTTATTACAACATGTCTTAATTATAAACAAAGGTAAGGATATGATTTGCCGACTCACTCATCTACATAACTGTTTTCCGTATCTCTTAACTGTGTTGTGACTAGCCACCCCTCATTGGCTGGTGTGGTGGAATAGGCGGTTGTGCGATACTTATTTAACTGAATGCAAGAATGGACATTTTTAAGTTGCACAGTTAGACAAACTGTGGCGGCAAACCTTCCATCCGCTGCAACAATATATAGTTTCTCACTTCAACGTCTATTTATTCCAGTTGTGTTGTTCCTCTACGTAGCGAAGTATTTTATTTCGTTAAGTTCTCCAGCACGAGCTCTTTTTCAGGATGATTGGTTCGGAAACTGTCCTTGTGGAATAAGAACTATTAAAGGTGAACTGTAATTTATAACTTTTGTTGCATTTATTAAACTTTATAACGACGAATTCACAATATACATTTTTTAAGCACTTATTACTCACTTCGTAGTTGTTCTCTTCACTATTTATCGAAGCAATCCTGTCGGAGAATTATAATTTTAATAGCAAACTGCAAATAATTACGATATCTTATACAATTATTATAACCTATACCAACTTGTTTTCTGCACCCAAAGCGTGTCTTCATATAATTGCGTCTCTCTAGCTTGTACAAAATCAACATTTCTCAATTTTTTCTGGTTACTATGTCTAAACAATCAACATCTCCATAAATTTGTTTCATCTTTCTTCTACACTTGAAGCCATTTTGCTAATTCAAATATATTAATATCTATTTTAATTACTTACACAAACATTATAGCTTCTTCCATAATATACACACGAAAATATTCCCTATTAATTATAATTTTGGATTTTACACATCATTTCTTATATTTCCTGTTTAATTTTAAGGATTGCAACTATTTTAAAATTAGCATTCGTACACAATTTGTAACTCATTCATTCCATATATAATGCATTAACACGACAAAATTGAGATTTATGGCTATAAATATTTACAACTCTTTTTTCTTTTAAGTGTATTTAGCTTTACTCTTGGTTTAGGAGTATTTCCATTTAAATATTTACATTAATATATCCGAAGAGAATTGGAAGTTTTACATTTTCATAACCATATCAATCAAATATATTATATGACGAGAGTAAATCGTCTAAAATGTGTAAACTTTATCAACAACCTGACCTTTGTCTATTTTGCATTCTAATGTCATAGGGGAGCTTTATATTTTTATTACGTCCAAGTTATTAGTAGCAACTTCAACTTTACAACTTCATGGAAGAGATGGGTAGAACTGTACAACTATCATCAGTGCTCGAAATGGAGATATATAAGTGCCGGTATACTTTCTTACGATAAAATTATTTATACCGCTTCCATTTTGTTGTTTATAGTCTGCAGAAAACCGCAAAATGTCTGCTTTGGCGGCCGCATCCACCATCTAAACATGCAATCAGGCCATACCCACCGGCAGAACACACATCACGACACACCCTGCAACCTAATTTCTCATTGTGAATCATATGCCAATCATTTTCTTTCAGTTTCTGAAGCCACTGCTCTCGGCTCCAATATGTAGGAACATTTTCTGAATTTAAATAACTTGTTTCAAAAACACAAACATTAGTACTAGAAGCACTATCCATAGTATCACTAACTACTGCAATATCAGGTATACGTATATCACCATTACTTTTTCTCTTTTTCATTATAAATTTGTCTGATGTATTCATCTTTCTCACGAATGAAGTTTTAAACTATCTTCTGTTATGTTTCTTTAAAAACTGGCAAGCAGATTATAAACTTTAGCTTGTAACGGATCCACTTGAGATCATTTTCTCTTCTTTAAGGTTGAATGTCGCTTGGCATGGCCGCACTACTTTGGTATCTACCAAGCCCCTACATGCCTAGCTGCGCAGATCAGCTAAAGTGTTGTAAAATGAAGAAATGCTGTGGAGGGGAAGGGACCCCCCAAGGTCGCGCGCAATACATTGGTTGTAATGGGAAAACAGTGAAATTTAAAACAGCTATAATTACTCAAAAGGATACCTGAGTAGGGAACACTTTCGACAACACGTTCTTTATTATTGTAAGCATCTATGTACAGGGATTAGACCTTGAATGTCCTGTTGGAAGATGAATAAAATCACTTCATTGACTAGACGGAATTTCATCCTATAACTGAACAAAACAGAAGTAAATATTATCATTGAACTTGAATATCGCATATCTGCATATAAAGTGTTTTACGAACAGGATGTAAGCATCATAGAAGGCATAATTCAGCTTTAATTCAGTTTTCTCAGTTTATTCTCAGTGGTTCCATGTATACTTTATCTTTTTTACTTTAATGCACAAAGTCGTCAACAAGAATTATAAAGAGAGCTTGTTAAGAATGTCTCTGCAGTAAAGTGGTCAAAATCCTGAATTAAAAATGAAAAATAAGCCAGGCTGATGAAGCTATTCTTATTCCTCAACCTCAAGAGCCTGAAAATATGAATGCGTTACTGAATGTGTGTTAAATTAATCGAAAATTACAGTTTTAATGTACATCTGAAATTTAAGCAGTCGTTATAGAAAGCCAATATGACGATATTATCTAAGGTGGTATTAAAATAAATAAAAACAAACAAATAAATAAAATGATTTAGCAGAAAAAATGCAATACTGGATTTTCAGAGATGATATGTACCGCATAAAATAAACGTGACATTAGGTACCTGTGTTCCATTTCAGTAAACTATATTCAAGACGTTAGGTAAAACTTTTATAACCCCCCGGCCGGTTAATGCGGTCCTCATGACCTGAAGCCGCTACTTCTCCATCGAGTAGCTCCTCAATTCCCCCCACCCAGGGACCTCACGAGGCTGAGTGCACCCCGGACCAGGACTCCCAGCGGGGGAAAAATCCCCACGCCGGTACCTGAAATCGAACCCAGGTCTCCCGTTTGGTAAGCAGCTGCCCTACCATCGCGCTAAGGTACGACCATAAATTAGGTATATTAATATGTGCACCACAGGAGAGTATGGTCTGTGCTTCCTGAACTAATTTATAAACAAATCTAAAATTAGAATCGATTATTACTTAATATTCTTTATTCTAACAATTTTGCAAAATTCCTTCTTGCACCATGTGGGGTTGTGTTTCAGTCTGAAATTTCAGATTTGAAAACTTAACTTAATCGAGATTTCGGGTATTTTTTTTTTTTTTTATTTAGGACAAATTATAACATTGAATTTAATGGTTTAGCACTGCCTTCTAATGCTAATGAAACATAAACAAAATAGTTATAAGAATGAAATTAGCGTTTTCATTAGATTCGTCAGATGAGAAGGGAAACTAAATACTGAAGGAACTGTGTCAGGATTTAGTATCAGGATTTAGCAACATTGTTTCTCATGGACTGCGTATAGCGCCTGTGATATTTCGATGACACAAATGTGTTACGTCTCGGAGCAGCTGACGACTTACTCAATAATTCTAGTTTATGTATTGGGAACCTAAAATAAATTATCATTCACTTATGGCCGAGGAAACCCACGAGAGTAAATCGGAATGAATTTGGAACACAAATTTTACAATTTATTCTTACCGATGGAAAGTGATCTCGGTGCTTGGTACAGTTATGCAGCATAGAAGTGCACCATGTTAATTATTAAACCCCAACACCCTTAAACCACCTCACTTTTAAAGCCTTTAAAGCGTACTGAACATACGGCAAGAAGCACGTTTGCCCTCCACCTATCGATGCGCAGAGGTTTTAATTAGCGACAGCACACCAGCGCCAGCGGTGAGTCCAGGTAATATAATTCCAAGATCTTTGGTATTTACAAACTACCATCGATTAAGACGGTTTGTTGATATTACTGCATTGTTGATCCAGTAGCAAGCGTCTGCATGCTCAAGTACCGTCTGATCCAAAATTGTGTGAATTTCGAATGGCATAAATTGAGTACTACTCTTATTACTTTGTGTTTAATATAGTTTACGCAAATAACATATATAATGAGTTTTCACAAATAAGAAGTGTCGTTATGAAATTCGCTGATGCAGAAAAGTAGATGTATGGTATACCGGCATATCTGGGCCCATTTTGTACACTATCATGACAGAATGTTTATATGCCTTTATGCCGGGCCTTGCACTGAATATGGTTTGTATATGGCCATCCCAAGGGTAGGTGAAGGGGATTATACATATTAGCGCGGGAATCTTATAAGCTCCTTATTCTGCGAATTACGACAACGGCACTGAATCAAGTGATGCGGATAAGTTCCTAGCTCTCGAAATGTTCCAGCTCAAACAATCCTGAGACATCAGAGTTTGTATTCGACATTCACTTCCCTTACTTTTCGCTCATGTTTAATTGAGCAGGCGGTAAGAAAGAACCTCTTTCCTAAAGGATAAAGTTGTTCAAGTTTTGAAGCAACCATTCAGCAGATAATGTGCCATTCTTGTCCTTCTTAGAAGCAATGTTTTTGCTTGGATAGACTAGAAAACATTTGGAGCAGAAGTTGGGTTGGTATTTCATTAAATCTTCGTCTACAGCACAATGTGCTCCGGGAGAAGCGTTACCCCGGCAACCGAACCCATCCAAGTCGGTCCCTCGTCGCTCAGGTCAGGCACGCCGGATTTACGGGCCTCCCTCCGTATCCACTAACACTCTAATGGCATAATTTACGTGCGCATCCAACCTGCTCTCTTAATTTATTTATCTCGAGTCATGCAGTCAACGAAGAAGAAAAACTCCTCTTTATTGTTCTTCCATGCATACTTGCTTTTCTCTCTGCTCGTTTATGTTTTATTTGCTTGTTTCTCCTTTCTCTCTTTTCTGATATTAATTAGTATCCTACCTTGTTACCTTTTATTCTGAGTTTTGCCGGTTTGCGTCTCTGTTATTCTCAGCCTTTCATTAAAATATACCATTCTTTTCCTTTCTCTATTTCTATATAGGTAAAGAAGGCATTGCATTTCATCCAAAAATTCGATGACGAGATTTCATTGCAAGTACATGTTTTAGGGTAGGCTACCTTGAACAAAAAGATTCTGTTCCGTTCACATGAATTTCTCTACATCTCTGCAACAAATTATTTAAAAAACTTATGCTTCTATTCACTTCATGCTAATCGAGAACAAAATTGCAGATATAGTCTTATTACTTGCTTCCTTGTAAGTTGAAGATAAATAAGGTAGCACAGTCAAAAGCTGGTTGTTATGTGACTGAAGTTCCTTTGTTTGTATGAACAAGAGTTGACAAATTGAGAAAAATATAACTATTTTAAAGCTGAAACCAGTAACAAGAAATATCTCAAAAAACGATAAACTCCGGGAAAAAAATGTATATAACATAAATTGTGTGTTTTAACGAACTCTACATTTTCTATTAAGTAAGTTTTTGTCTCTAAGGGCTCACCAGTTATGCAAAATTTCGAAAAATTCATCCAGAATAGAGCAGTCTTCAGAGGCTATTCTCAGACAATAAAATATATGCATTTCATTTGTCAGGTAAACATCTTTAATATACGATATTTTAATTAAAATCGTTAGAGCCATTTTTGAGAAAATCAAAATCTTCGAAAAAAGTTCCATGTAAAGGATAGTTGGGGGTAAGGGGATTTTCTTAAAAATCTTCGTTTCGCATCCTTGGAAGATGTCAAATTTAAATACCAAGTTAGGTATTCAACGGTCTTTTCATTTTTGAGCTAAGCTGTCCACGCACACACGTACCTTTTTCTAAAAATGTTTTTTTTTTGGATTCAGGGGACCTTGGTACCGATTTTTGGGTGGAGTGCAATACCCTCTCTATACACTATGTACATAGTACGTAGAGAAAGTAAAAATGCTTTTTTGGATTACAAAACATGTATTTCCGGTGAAATCTGGTATCGAATTTCTGAGTGCATTACAATACATTCTCTATAAACTATGCACATAGTACATGTAGAGAAAATAAACAGCCCTGTGTGTCTTTGTATGTGTGTGTGTTTATGTGAAAGGCATATTTACAAAAGGAAAAATTGTTATATACCAATCTCGATATTAAAGTTCAGCGTCTTCTAAAGTTGCGACATGAAGATTTTCGGCAAATCCTTCCATCTTAAACTACCCTTTAAATGGACAAATTTTGGAAAATTTTTATTTTCTCCAAATATTGGCTCTATAGATTTTGATTTGATACCGGTTATTAAATATTTTTACATGACTTGACTACTAGGTATGCAGGCATCTCAGGGACCATGTCCGTGGACTTTTCCATAAGGGCCGGTGCCTATTTTATATACCAGCGTACCTAGCATTCACAAAGTAGGGAAGTGACCACACCTCTTACGCACATCAACTTGTCCGGGAAGACTATCGAACAACCTCGGTTGGGGCGACCTTTACCAGCTCGCGTCTACCAACTTTCCAGGTTAGTGCCGCAGGACATTAAGGTGTATCACAAACCCGTCCAGATTTACCAAATTCCCTACGGGTATCAGGCCACTGCCACGTCGAGTTCAACCCAATCCAAATAACTCCTCCGGGAGGGGCTCAGATGTTCGACCCAACTTCTTTTACTAACATCAGAAGGGTACACTGCGCTCACATCGGAGTAACTGAAGAGGTCGGAACCTCCCCCATACAGAGGGGACTCAGCACCAAATCTGGAGTTATTATACTAAACCTAAATACCAAGATTGCTATTTAACGGTCTTTTCGTTTTGAGCTATGCTGTCCACAGACAAATACACACTCATGCGCACGGACCTTTTCTAATTTTTTTTTCGGACTCAGGGGACCCCAAAATATATTTCCGGTGAAATCTCGACATCGAATTTTTGGGTGGAATACTATATTTACCTTCTCTATTCACTATGTACATTGTAAATGCGGGCTAGAGAAAGTGCAACAATTCTGATTTGTTCCATTTACATGACTTTCTCTACATCTCTGCAACAAATTCTTGTTAATAAGCTTACTCTTCCATTTCTTTCATGATAATCGTGAAAAAAATTAGCAGAAATTGTCTTTTTACTTGCTTCCTTGTAATTAGAAGGGAAATGAGGGAATACACTAGGCTAAAGTGACAGTCAAGTCATTTAAAAGGTGACTTCTGTTTGTATGGCCAGGAATTGAGAAAGTATAAGTATTTTAAAGCTGAAACCATTAACAAAGAATACCTCAAAAACGGCCAATTCCACAAAAAATGTATATCACATGTGTATACTTTAACGTGCTGTACAAGATTTGTATAGTAAATTTTGGTCTATCTTTTATGGTTTACCAGCTATGCAAAATTCCGCAAGATTCATTTAGGATAAAGATATCTTCAGAAGCTGTTCCCAGAAAACTGAAGATATACCTTTTGTTTGTCATGTAAATGTATTTAATATAGGATATTTTAATCAAAATGGTTAGAGCAGCTTTTGAAAAAAACAAAATTTTCGAAAAATTTTCTATGTAGAGGGTAGTTGGGGATTGGGGGATTTTCTTGAAAATCTTTGTGCCGCATCTTTGGAAGATAGCAAACATAAATACCAAGTTTGGTATTTAAAGGTCTCTTTGCTTTTGAGCTGTGCTGTCCACAGGCACACACACACACACACACACACACACGCTGACAGACTGAGAGACAGACACACACACACACACTGACAGATTGACAGACAGACACACACACACACACACCCATGGACATTTTTCTAATTTTTTTTTATTCTGGAGGTCTCAAAACATGTATTTCCGGTGAAATCTCGGTATCGAATTTTTGGGTGCAATACAATACCTTCTCTATACACTATGTATATAGTATGTATAGAAAAACTAAAAATTACATGCAAACAACTGACGCTCGTGACAGTGTCTCACAATTGTTATTTGGCCAAAGAATTTCAATACAAAATATTGCAAGCTTGGAGACTGCAGCAACTTATAAAGATCACATTTACTTTAATGTAAATTATCTCTTTTCGACTTATGATTTGTGAGAGCCAAGAAACCTAGATACAGATACGTCCATTAAATCAAATGATGATTCAGCAAGGGGACTACCATAATTCTTGAAGGAAATGAGCGATGGCGCGACACGGCCAAATAGAAGATTAGGATGTATGCGTAATAAGCGCTGAAAAATCTCGCTTTGTCATCGTCTACAATTGCAGAAGAATGCTTACGCTATGTACGCAACGCAAGGATAAAGTTTGGAGTTTGCAAACTCTTGCATTGCGCAGTGTGTTGCATCTGTCTAAGTAAATACTTAAGCTACATTCACAATGAGATGCAAGCGCAGACGTAACGCAGCATAAACACAAGCGCGAGGGAAGACTATTCACAATACAGTCGGAAGCCTAACGCAAGAAATTGACAAGGACTTCTAAATCTGTAAATTTCTCACAGGCGGATATCTTCCAAGCGATGCACAAGTTTGAAATTGAATAACATAACCAACAATACCATATAAGAAAATTAACTCAATCTGATGTTTTTGCCCGAATTTGTTGTGCTTTCTTTGTTAGGTCGGTACTTCTGGGACAGCTCTCGTAAATAATGTAGTAATATTTCAAAGTTACGGGTTATTGCACATTACTGCCTGAGTTAGTACGTTATTTTAATAACCTGCTTATTTATAACAGATAATAGTTACATCCATTAAATCAAAGAAGAAGTCGCAAGGAGACTGCCATAACCTCTTGAGGGAAATTAGAGATAACGTGGAACTTCACGGCCAAATAGAATAACATGCATGTGCAACAGATCCTGTAAAATCTTGCAGTGCGATCGTCTGTTTTTGAATTCTAGGGAGTGCATAGACTAGAGAAAGGAAGCAGCATTCCTCATCTTTTCACGCAAATCAAGGATAGAGTTTGGAGTTTGCAAACTCTTGCGTTGCATTGCATTGCGTTGAGTCATGCGTGTTTCTATGAGAATGCTTACATTAAATAATATTAGTCCAAACTCTTGCGCTTGCATTTCATTGTGAATGTAGCATTACATTGTATAACATGGGTGTAAATTCTTGAGCTTACATTTCATTGTATATTTAGAGTTGCCACTAGCTTTACCCCTTTATCATTCCTTGGTTTGCCTACTGTCCTAGGAGATGCTACGAGGTATGTCCAGAAAGTAAGTTCCGTTTCAATTTATCTCCGCTGCAGCGCTGCGATCGCAGTTCCGCACATGCGCGGTAGACGCTCTGTATCAAGGAGAAGAAACGTGCGCCATTTTGAGATCGCTATCAGCCTCATACGCTTTGTTGTGCTTGTTTACAATGTTGGTGTTGATTGAAAATCCCGCCGCTTGTGAAATCAGATCTGTGATTCGTTTTCTGAATGCTAGGAAAGTGAAATCAATTGAGCTTTATCGGCAAATTTGCGAAGTTTACGGACAAAATGCGATGAGTGATTCAATGGTGAGAAGATGGGTCCGACAGTTCAATGAAGGACGTAGTGAAGTGCACGACAACGCACGACCACACACTGCAAATGTGACGAAAAACCTCCTACAGGGATTTGGCTGGGACGTGTTTGACCATCCTCCGTACAGCCCTGACCTCGCTCCTAGCGACTTTCATCTGTTCTTACATCTCAAGCCTTTCCTTGGCGGTCAACACTTCAACAATGACGAAGAGCTGAAAGAAAATGTTTCCAAATTTTTGAAGACACAGGCGGCAAACTCTACGAAGAAGGTATACAAAAACTTGTGTCACGCTATGAGAAATGCCTGCAAAATTTCGGCAGTTGTGTGGAAAAGTAGTTTAAGAGTTGTAGAATTTTGTGCAATAAATAATTATTCTGTATCTGTACACAATTTAATTTTATTACCAAACGGAACTTACTTTCTGGACGTACCTCGTATTTTGTTCGCAAAACACAACATTGAGGGAGAAAGCAGGAGAATGACAGCGATGCTGGATTTCACCAACCGTCGAAGCATTTGAAGATCGTCGGTCTGTTGATAGCTCGTCAAAAGCGGAAATTTTATTTCACTATTGTGCACCATTTTCTCTCCTTCAAATCACTGACAGTCCGTCAGTTCTAGTTTAAAATAGTATTACTCTTGCGAAATGCATCGCATTTGCTTTCATTCAAGCACAAAACCTGACGTGTTCCATCTTTCACTACATCTCTGCAACAAATTATTGTTAAAACGCTCATGCTTCTATGTATTTAATGCTCATTGAGAAAAATTAGCAGAAGTTGCTTCTTGTAAGTAGAAGCGAAATAAGAGAGTATTATAGGTTAAAGTGATAGTCATAAGCTGGTTGCTGAATTTCCTTTGTTTGTATGGACAGGAGTTGACAAATTCCTGTATAAGAAATGTATATTTTTTAAAGCTGAAACCAATAACAAGGAAAATCTAAAAAACGATCAACTCCACGAAAAAAATGTACATGACATAAACTGTGTATTTTATCTTTATTTATTTATTTATTTATTTTTGTTTAGCAGGTTTTTGTCTATCTCTTACGGTTTACCAGTTATACAAAATTCAATAACAATCATCCAGAGTAAAGAGGTCTTTAGAGGCTATTCCCAGAAAATTCAAGATGTACATTTAGTTTGGCATGTAAATATTTTAAATATAAGAGATTTTAAACAAAATCGTTACAGCCATTTTTGAGAAAATCATAGTTTTCGAACATTTTTTAATGTAACGGGTAGTTTGGGGTGGGCGATTTTCTTGAAAATCTTCGTGTCGCATCTTTAGAAGATACCAAACTTGGGTACCAAATTTGGTATTTAAAGGTCTTTTCGTTTTTGAGCTATGCTGTCCACAGACACACACAGCATGTACCTTTTTCCAAAAATGTTTTTCTTTTTTGGATTCAGGGGGACCCAAAACATACATTTCCGGAGAAATCTCGGTATCGAATTTTTGGGTGGAATACAATACCTTCTCTTTACACAATGTACATGGTACGTGTAGAGAAAGTAACAATTGATATTTCCGATATTGATATGTTATTCAACGAGCTATTGAAAATATGGGCCCAGAGCGTAATATTTGGGCAAGAAATAACATTTTTTGTGAAATGCAGAACGTAAACTAGTGACTCTTTATAGATTATCAAAACAGCCATTGTTCAAAATCTTGGAGGAAGCGGATCCAAGACTGAAATACATTATGAAGAGAAATCAGTCATCTTTAAATCCTTGCTACCGCTCGGATATTTCTCCACGGAGTCATTTCGTTTTGTTTGCTGACCCCTGGGCATTGGTTGTAAATCCTAAGGGGTGTGTCCGTCCTAAAATACGGGGCGCGTAAGCCGAATACGAAACGAAACAAGTTACAAAACCCTTGGCGTGCAGATGGATAGAAAACGTTTTGAAAGAAGTTTCCTTACCGTCATACTGATCCAAGAACTTTAGACAATAACAAATTTTCTTGGCATTATAGACACCATTAACTATACTCGTAGTTGGCTTACTCTCCCAGTATTCAGGACTGACACTTCCTGGGGCTTATAAGTGGATGCCTGGGGGTCATAAGCCTGTCAACGGCACGTAACCAAGAATGAAGAACCTGGAACGAGTGGTCGTAATCAGGCATGAGCGTCAGGAAGTGGATGATATGAAATGAAAGCGAAAGGGTTGATAGGAAAGGTGAAAACTCACCCATACGCAATTTCGTCCAGCACAAATGGGCGCTTGGGATGAACCCGGGCCGCCTGGGTGGGAGGCGAGCGGTCTAACTTCTCTGCCACGGCGCTGACTGTACTCATCTGACCATTTTCTCAACCAGAAGACTTGATGCGAAAGCATATAGAAATAGATCACTTTTACGTCCGCTAAATACCAATATTGGTCGTCTCCTTAGCGCGGTGGTAGCGCAGCTGCTTACCAAGCGGGAGACCTGGGTTCGATCCCCAGTACCGGCGTGTGGTTTTTCCCCCCGCTGGGAGACCTGACCCGGGGTGCCCTCAGCCTCGTAAGGTCCCTGGGGAGGCCAATTGAGGAGCTACTTGATAGAGAAGTAGCGGCTCCAGGTCATGAGGACCACATTAACCGGCCGGGGGGGGGGGACTCGAGGCACTGACCACGTCTCACCTCCAATACTGCACCCCATCCATGACGTCTGTAGTGGACCGAGATGGGGGACGCAGCGGCCGGGCGGTAGGTCAAGGTTCCCCGTGAGCTGTCGTGCCATGGAGTTAGTTAAATACGAATATTATGACTCGCTTTCCAAGTTCTGTCTATATTTGCAAAAGTCAATTGAGAATGCCGTTCCAGAAGGGAAGTTGGTATTTTGCACTTGGTGATAGGGGCGTGGCATGGTTTGAACATATGCGTTTCGCTTATGTTTTGTTTTCGAAGCCTCAGGTGATGAAAAGAGACGTAGCAAACATTGATGTTGCCAACCTTGACAAACTTATGTCGTTTTGTGTTGACGATATAGGACAAAAACTGACGAAGCAACATTTTCCGACATCTGGTGAAATACGTTACGAGCGTCACAAAATGTCATGACTCCTGTAATGGAAGAAAACGATTCAGAATTGTATTACCAATTCCATTGCAGTTTGCACGTGATGTAAACGGCATTGCATCTGTTTAACTACACCGCAAACAGAAGCAAACTCTGATGTGCTACAGCCAAACGATTTTCTTTAGCTATTCTGCAATTACCTTTTTTTTTTCAAAAGTTTATTCTTCTGCTTCATATCAATCGAGATAAACATTAAAAGAAATTGTTTTATTACATATTTCTGTAGCAATTGGCGAGTACACTAGACTCAAAACGATAATCACATATTTTAAAAAGCTGGTTGCAATTTGCGTTGGAATTAAAAAAAATAATGTGATGTGTTCCATTCACATGACTTTCTCTACATCTCTGCAACAAATTATTGTTAAAAAGCTTATTCTCCTATTTACTTCATGCTAATCGAGAAAAAAAAATGCCATAATGCTGTTATTACTTGCTTTCTTGTAAGTAGAAGAAAAATAAAGCAGTATCGTAAGCCAAAGCGATTGTCAAATGTTTTATAAGTTGGTTACTATATGCTTTACCAGGTATGCAAAATTCCGCAACATTCATTTAGAATAAACATGTCTTCAGGGGCTATTCCCAGAAAATTCAAGTTATACATTATATTTGACATGAAAACATATTTAATATACAACACTTTAATCAATTTTTGAAAAAAAAATCAAAGATTTTGTAACATTTTCCATGTAAAGGGTAATTGGGAGTGGGCGCATTTTCTTGAAAATCTTCGTATAGCATCTTTGGAAGATACTGAACTTAAATACCAAATTTTGTATTTAACGGACTTTCGTTTTTGAGCTATGCTTCCCCCCCCCACACACACACAGATACACGCACTGATAGACACACACACAGACATTTTTCTAAATTTTTTTTTGTTTTCAGGGGGTCTCAAAACAGATATTTCTGGTGAAATTTTGGAATCGAATTTTTGGGTGCAATACAATACCTTCTCTATACCATACCGTGTAGAGAAAGTAATAATTTAAAATGTCTATAATATTTAACAATTCCATGGAATCGTCCGATCAAGTCTAAGATTGTACCCATGTACCAATTAATTCCCTGGTGGTGATATTTTAGTGAGGACAAGAATATTAAGCAATCACGTGAATATTACGTTTTAGTTTACTTTCTCTACACGTACTATGTACATAGTGTATAGAGAAGGCATTGTGTTACACCAAAAAATTCGATACCGAGATTTCACTGAAAATACATGTTTTAGGTTACTACTGAATCACAATCACAAAAACGCATTTTTAGAAAAAGGTCCGTGTGTGCCTGTGTCTATGGACAGCACAGCTCAGAAACGAAAAGACTGTTAAATACCACAATTGATATTTAAGGTTGGTATCTTCCAAGAATGTGACAAGAATGTCCCACCCCCATCTACCCTCTTCGTGGAAACATTTTCGAAAACTTTATTTTCTCAAAAAAGACAATCAGTTTTGATTGAGATATCGTATATTGAAGATATTCAAATGACAAACAAAATGTACATATTGAGTTTTCTGGGAATAGCTTCTGAAGATATTTTTATTCTAGATGAATTTTGCATAACTGGTAAACCGTAAGATATAGACAAAAACTTACTATACAAAACTTGTAGAGCTCACACAATTTATGTTATAAACATTTTGGAGTTGAGCGTTTTTATTCCCTGTTAATGGTTTCAGCTTTAAAATGCTTATATTTTTCTCATACGGGACTTTGTCAACTCCTGGCTATACAAACAAAGGCACTTTAATCACATGGCAACCAGCTTTTAAAAGATTTGACTATCACTTTAGCCTACTGTATTCCCTTATTTTCCTTCAAATTACAAGGAAGCAAGTAAAAATGCCATTTCTGCTAATTTTTACTTTCTCCATACGCACTATGTACATAGTGTATAGAGAAAGTATTGCACTCCACCCAAAAATTCGATACCGAGATTTCACCGGAAATATATGTTTTAGGGTCCCCAATATCCAAAAAA
This sequence comes from Hymenopus coronatus, assembly GCA_030762935.1. Taxonomy (NCBI): domain Eukaryota; kingdom Metazoa; phylum Arthropoda; class Insecta; order Mantodea; family Hymenopodidae; genus Hymenopus; species Hymenopus coronatus. Next base: position 145,776,207 of record CM060881.1, on the reverse strand, counting down.
AGCGTTTTCACAAAAAGGTTCGTGTGTGTGTGTGTGTGTGTGTGTGTGTGTGTGTGTGTGTGTGTGTCCGTGTGTCTGTGAACACGATAACACAAAAAGTCGGTAAAATACCAAACTTAGTATTTAAGTTTAGTATTTTCCAGGGATGCGACACGAATATTTTGAGAAAAATCCCCCACCGACAACTACCCTTTACATGGAACTTTTTTCGAAAATTTTGATTTTCTCAAAAATGGCTCTAACGATTTTGATTAAAATTTCGTATATTAAACATACTTACCTGACAAATAAAATGTATATCTTGAATTTTCTGGGAATAGCCTCTGAAGAGTAGTTTATTCTGGATGAATTTTACTAAATTTTGAATAACTGCTAAACCGTAAAAGATGGACAAAAACTTACTACACAACAAATGTAGAGCACATTAAAACACACAATTTATGTTTTATACATTTTTTCGTGGAGTTCGTCGTTTTTGTGACATTCCTTATTTTTGGTTTCTGCTATGAAAAACGTATACTTTTCTCATACAGGAACTTGTCAACTCCTATCCATATAAACAAAGGAACTTCATTGACATAGCAACCAGCTTTTGACTACCACTTTAACCTACGGTTGCCCCTTATTTTGCTTCTACTTACAAGGAAGCGAATAATTAGACTATTTCTGCTATTTTTTTCTGATTAGCATAAAGTAAATAGAAGTATAAGCTTTTTAAGAATTATTTGTTGCTGGGATATGGAGAAAGTCATGTAAATGGTACACATCAGATTTTTACTTTCTCTATATGCACTATGTACATAGTGTATACAGAAGGTATTGCACTCCACCCAAAAATTCGATATCGAGATATCACCGGAAATATATGTTTTAGAGTCCCCTGCATCTAAAAAAAGCATTTTCACAAAAAGGTCCGTGTGTGTGTGTGTGTGTGTGTGTGTGTGTGTGTGTGTGTGTGTGTGTGTGTCTGTGAACACGATAACTCAAAAGCGAAAAGTCGGTAAAATATCAAACTTGGTATTTAAGTTAAGTATCTTCCAGGGATGCGACACGAAGATTTTGAGAAAAATCCCCCCACCCCAAACTACCCTTTACATGGAACTTTTTTCAAAAATTTCCATTTTCTAAAAAATGGCTCTAACGATTTTGATTAAAATTTCGTATATTAAAGATATTTACCTGACAAATGAAATGTATATCTTGAATTTTCTGGGAATAGCCTCTGAAGAGTAGTTTATTCTGGAAGAATTTTACTGAATTTTGAATAACTGCTAAACCGTTCGAGATGGACAAACACTTACTACACAGAAAATGTAGAACACGTTAAAACACACAATTTATGCTATATACATTTTTCGGGGAGTTCGTCGTTTTTGATACATTCCTTATTTTTGGTTTCTGGTATGATAAACTTATACTTTTCTCATACAGGAATTTGTCAACTGCGGTCCATAGAAACAAAGGAACTTCAGTGACATAGCAACCAGCTTTTGATTATCATTTTAACCTATGGTACTCCCTTATTTTGCTTCTACTTACAAGGAGGCAAGTAATATGGCTCTTTCTGCTATTTTTTTACTGATTAGCATGAAGTGAATAGAAGTATAAGCTTTTAAGAATAATTTGTTGCAGCGATATAGAGAAAGTCATGTGAATTGTACACAGATTTTTCTTGATTAGCATGGAAAAATGAAAGAATAAGCTTTTTAACAGTAATTTGTTGTAGAGATGTAGAGAAAGTCATGTGAATGGAGCACATTAGATCCCATTTAGTTCCACTAGATGCACACGTAAATTTCTGTTAATGTTGTGTAGGCTGATATAAATTACTAACAAAATCAAACATAACCTAATCATAAATAAATGTTACGTATTGATAATTTAGTTTTGCTTCTACAGCTCAACAGCAGTCATAATGGTGTCAGACAACGTGTGTCAATAATCAAGACGACCATGAACGAATGTGATCAAACATACGATTTCATAGCTTTGGAGCAATGAAAACTGGAGCAATTTGAAAACGCCAGGTTATTAAACGTATATACGTATTAATGAAATGAAGGTTGACGGATTATCGAACTTATAACGATGGCGCTCAAATTACTAAGTACGCTTTTTCAGCTGAGTGTCTAAAATGTAATAAAATAAGTCTATTAGACAGTCCCGGAAAAATACTCGTATATTCTACGCATGAATATACGTCATATAATCGGGGTGAGTGAAATCTGGAGCAAATGCAAGCGGGAGGTAAACGATGCTGTGACTCTCCGGAAATCGTTCTTCAAACGAAACAGTTCTCAGCGTATTGTTTTCAGTATGACCACACATAAGCAGAAACAGAATACACTGATAAGTAAACTCTGCGTAGAAACCTTAATAACAAATCTGATGTGTATCATTCACATGACTTTCTCTATATCCCTGCAACAAATTATTCTTGATTAACTTATTTTTCTATCTATTTAATGCTAAAACATTATCAGAAATGTTCTTAGTTACTTTATAAGTAGAAGAGAAACAAAAGAATACTCTAGGCTAAACCAACAGTCAAATGTTTTAAAATGTGGTTGCTGTGGGATTGAACTCCGTTTCATATCGTGGCCAAACGTTGACAAGTTCTCTTATGAAAAAAAGCAAGTATGTTAAAACTGAAATCAATAACGGAATATCTCGAATGTCTCTCTCTTTCGTTTTACCGGTTATGCAAAATTCAATAAAAATCATTCAGAATAAAGAGATCTTTAGAGACTATTCCCAGAGATTTGTATGTATGTGTATGTATTTATTTCTCTGCAAGTGGGCATCACCCGGTGGCAGAGTTATATATGTATACAAGATATATAAACAATAAATCACAGCTGCCAGTTTATGGCTTTGTAAGCTAGATATAATAGTTATTTACAACAAATATGAAAACATTAATTTTTCTCTGAATTCAGATTAATTAATTTCATAATTAGAATCACTAACCAATTTAACATTTGTATTTACAACAATAAAAAATCACAAGCATTTCATTTAAGGAATATTTAAAAAAAATATCCAACATTAATATCAAGATTTTTCCTAAATTTTTTCAGAGACAGAGGACAACCCCGAAAGGCTGCTCCAGGCAATTCATTCCAGTCTTTTATAGTTCTGTTAACAAAGGAGAACTTTCCCACGTCAGTTCTGTATCTTCTACCCTTAATTTTGAACGGATGATCGTTTCGTGCATAGTAAGTTGGGTTTTCCAATTTGTCAGTAACGTCCTCCCATGCGTTTAAGCCAGCCTAAGCTTTAAATAAAGCGCACAACCTCTGTTTCTCACGCCTAACTTTCCCATTTTATCTCCTCAGCGTTTGTAGGCCCAAAATATTTACCCTACTTTCAAGATATACATTTTATTTGGCATGTAAATATCTTAAATATAAGAGATTTTAATCAAAATCGTTAATCTTTTTGAGAAAATAAATATTTTGAAAAAGTTTCTTTGTAGATCGTAGTTAGGGGGGGGGGGATTTTCCTAAAATTTTCGTGTCGCATCCTTGAAAGATACTAAATAATATACAAAGTTTGGTATTTTACCGATTTTTCGTTTTTGAGTTACCGTATTCATAAACACACGGACACACACACACAAGCGCGCGCGGACCTATTTCTTAAAACACTTTTTTTGGACACGTGGACCCTAAAAGCTCTATTTCTGGTGAAATCTCAATATCGAATTTTTAAATGGAATGCAATATCTTCTCTATACACTAAGTGCATAAAACGTGTAGAGAAAGTAAATATAGTTGTACAACACAGAAGATATTCGATTGATATCGTATATTCCACATGCTGGTATATTTCAGATATACACTTCTTTAAATTGCCAGCGCACAGATAAAATTTGCAAAGACAAATCAAATGTGAAAACTTGAAAGAAGTCCGCCTGGTTAATGTCTGCTCACAAGCAAAGGTTGCGAGTTCGAATCTCGCTTACGGCGAGTCACCCGAATAAGATTTTCTTCAGGATTTTCCCATATCCTGAGAAGACAATGTCCATGGATTTCGTGATCATCTGTGCATCATTTCATTAATTTCATTCATCAACCGATATGACCAACTTGGTTAAAGGACGTTAAACGACAAAATAAATAAATAAAAACAAACTTAACATATCCAAAGTCCGTATCATCAGGTTTTCGTGTAGGAAACTGACATAATTGAAATTTCAGAAAAGTGTAAGCAAGTACAGAAATATTTAGAAAACGTAAAACCTCAATGAAAATGGACTTAAAAGAGGAAAACAGCTATAATGTATGCGAATATGAATAATTTATATTGTAGTGTATAATGTAGATTATAACTTAAACAATGCGAGGACCAATTTCAGTGGGTAATACCTTAATGCTGCAATAATTTAGACATTGTGTTAAATTTCTTTCCTCGATACGTGATTTAAGTCCCAGCCAGGGGATTTAAATTTTAAACTTCATTCAGTTTTTACTTCTCTGTGCGTACTATGTAAACAGTGTATAGAGAAGGTAGTGTATTACACCCAAAAATTCGATACCGAGATTTCACCGGAAACTCGTATATGTTTTGGGCCCCCCTCAATCCAAAAAAAAATTCTAGAAATAGGTCTGTTTGTGTGTCTGTGGACAGCATAGCTCCAAAACGAAAAGTCCGTTAAATGCCAAACTTGATGTTTAAGTTCGGTATCTTCCAAGAAATCGACACGAAGATTTTCAAGAAAATTCCTCACCCTCAACTACTCTTTACATGGTAAAAATTTCGAAAATTTAATTTTCTCAAAAATGGCGCCAATGATTTTGATTGAAATATCGTGTACTAAAGATATTCACACGACAAACAAAATATATATCTTGAGTTTTCTGGGAACAGCTTCAGAAGACATCTTTATTCTAGATGTATTTAGCGGAATTTTGCATAACTGGTAAACCGTAAGAGATAAACAAAAACTTACCTAATAGAAAAAAGTAGAGCTTTAAAACATACAATTTATATGATAAACATTTTTTTCGTGGGGTTCACCGTTTTTGAGATATTCCTTATTAATTGTTTCAGCAATAAAATACTTATATTTTTCTCTTAAAGGACTTTGTCAGCTCCTGGCCATACAAACAAAGGCACTTTTATCACATTGAAACCAGATTTTACAATTTTTGACTATCACTTTAGCCTAATATATTCGCTTATTTCCCACCAATTACAAGCAAGCAAGTGAAAAGACAATTTCCAGTATTTTTTTCTCAATTAGCATGAAAGTAATGAAAGAATAAGCTTTTTAACGATAATTGGATGCAGAGAAAGTCATGTGAAAGGAACGCATAAGATTTTTTAAAATTTTGTGTTAATTGTTATTGATATTATTAATAACATATAGCTTTCAAAATCGAGCTTATGTTATACTTTACACTTATGAGAAATGTCGTTTCTTAGAGATCCTGACATAAATAGTTCATCATGACCACCCTACATGAATAACACTGATTAATTGCAAAGCCGAACTCCCGGCTAATTAGGCACCTCACCAGACGGGCCTGTGAAACAGTACTGCATGCTGCAGTCTCTGATCATACTGGTTTGTCTGTTTTAAAGCTTTTGCTATATGACGTGCCTACAAATTAAACCAATTATATAAGATTCATTGCTTCTTTCGGTTTATTTGTTTTGTTTTTGTTTGTTTTTTGTTTCCATTGCTATTATTCGTGAAAAGTTTATTTAGTATGCATTGGTTGTGCACTTTATTATTTAGTACACGTTTTGCTTATAAACAATTCTGACGTATTCCATTCACATGACCTTCTCCAGCTGTTGCACAAACAACTTCCCTTTCAAAAATAAAATTATTCTTTTATTTAAGACATGCTGATCAAGGGTAATATTACTTGCTTCCTTATAAGTACGGAACATAAGGGAATACATTAGGATAACTCGATAGTCAAATCTTTTAAAAGCTGGTCCTAAGTGAAACAACTGAAGTGCTTTTCGCTTTGCATGGCGTGCAGTAAAACAATTGTGATGAAACGAAACGTCACTTCCTGTTTGAGAAAAGTTAAAGTAGTTTAAAATATAAACTAATAACAAGGAATATCTCAGAAATGGTAAGCTACACATAAAAAACGTACATGACCTAAATTGTGTGTTTTAACGAGATCTACATTTTTGTGTAGTTAGTTTTACGGCTTAACCGTAATATAAAATTCTGCAAAACTCAACCAGAATAAACAGCTGTTCAGAGGCTATTCCCAGAAAATTTCAAATATACATTTTATATGAGATATAAATATCTTTAATTTACGGTATCTTAATCAAAATCGTTAGAGTCATTTTTGAAAAAATCAAATTTTTCTAATTTTTTTTCATGTAAAGGGTAGTTGGGGGTTGACGGATTTTTTTTTTTAAAATCTTCATGTCACATCCTTGGAAAATATTGAACTTAAGTAACAAGTTTGGTATTTAACGGACTTTTCGTTTTTGAGCTATGCTGCACAAAGATACACGCATACACGCGGATATATTTGTACTTTTTTTTTGGATTCAGGGGTCCCAAAACATGCATTTACGGTGAAATCTCGGTATCGAATTTTTTGGGTGGAATATAATACCATCTCTACTCACTGTGTATATAGTACGTGTAGAGAAAGTAATAAGGTTGATAGTACTAAAATCACATTATTTAAATAATTTAGAACAAGAATACCTCCAGTTATAACATTCTTACAATTATATTCCGAAAACGACAATGGACACAATTTAGGAAATATACCACATACTAAATACGTTCTTTACACCTGAAAAAGGGTAAACGTAATACATATTGAAAACAATCTATATGTATTACCTCCATTAATTCTTATAATCATAGAAAAAGATAGTCCTTTACTCTGTACGTAAACATGATAAAAGATTAATAATAATAATAATAATAATAATAATAATAATAATAATAATAATAATAATAATAATAATACACTATGTACGGTAACGAGTTTTCAAATACAGAATACTTTATAAAAAATCCGATGTGTTCCATTCACAAGACTTTCTCTACATCACTGTAATCAATTATTGTTAAAAATCATATGTTTCTATGTACTTTATGATAATCGAGATAAACATAGCAGAAATTGTCTTATTACTTGCTTCCTTGTAAGTAGAAGGAAAATAAGGGAATACACTAGGCTAAAACGAATATCAAAATCTCTTAAAAACTGGTTGCCATGTGGTTGAAATCCGTTTCTAAGTGGGGCCAGGAGTTTACAACTTTCCATGTGAGAAAGGTTAATTATTTTAAATCTAAAACAAAACAAAAAAACAAAAAAAAAAACAAGGAATATTTCAGAAATGGTCAGTTCCACGAAAAAAATATATATGACATAAATTCTGTGTTTTAACGTTATGATACAGTTTTTGTGTAGTACGTTTTTATCTATCTCATACGGTTTAACAGTTACGCAAAATTCAGCAAAATTCATTCCGAATAAACAGGTCTTTAGAGGCTATTCCCAGAAAATGCAATATACACATTTTATTTGCCATTTAATATCTTTAATATACGGTACTTTAATCAACATCGTAGAGCCATTTTCGGGAAAATCAAAATTTTCAAAAATTTTCCAATGGGGTTGGGGATTTTTCTCAAAATTTTAGTGTCGTATCGCTGGAAAATACTAAACTTAAACACCAAGTTTGGTATTTTACCGACTTTTCTTTTGCAGTTATGGTGTTCACAGACACACACACACACGCGCGCGAACTTTTTCCAGGAATACTGTTTTTGGAATCAGGGGACCCTAAAATATGAATTTCCGGTGAAATCTCGGTATTGAATTTTTGGGTGGAGCGCAGTACCTTCTCTGTACACTAAGTATACAGAAATTAAAATGCAGCTAATCTGTATGAATAGAAATAAAGGAGAAATATCACTAATATTCTAGAAAAAAACGGAGGACCTATTTCTTCTACAATTTCTCTTACAGTAAAAGCTTATATTTTATTCCTCATTAAGATATTGACTCACAGCACCCCCATGTCTATCATAACGGCGGTGTATGTAGCTCCAAGCTCAAACCTCGAAACACAATCCGTACTTTTCCGAAGCTAGTTTTCATGATCCATGGAGTTGAAGTAAGGATTTATTTACACAGTTGTGGCTTCTCATCTGTTTGCTTTTACCGTAATAAACCAAGGTATGAGCTCATTTGCACACATATGGTTTACTCGTTCAAAATTCCTTCCAATGAAGGGAACTTTCCAAGCTATTCATAGAAAATCTAGATATGCGTTTTATTTGTTTTGTTAATATCATAAACATCTACTTTAATAAAAGTTCTCTTTAAGTTCGTATATCATTTCGCTTGAGTTACCCAGATAAGGTTTTTTGGGTTTTTCTCTAGGGGATAGAGAATGTTTTGTATGCCACCCTAATTTCGATGTCGAGTTTTCGTCGAAAATATATGATTTGGGGTCCCCAGAGTGTGAAAAAAGTATTTTTAGAAAAAGGTCAGTGTGTGGCTATAGACAGCATAGCTCAAAAACGACAAGTCCGTTAAATACCAAACTTGTTATTTAGGTTTAGTATCTTCCGAGGATGCGACACGAAGGTTTTCAAGAAAATTCCCCCACCACAAACTACCGTTTATATGGAAAAAATTTCGAAAATTTTAATTTTTTCAAAAATGACTCAAACGATTTTGATTAAAATCACATATATAAAAACAATTTACATCCCAAATAAAATTTATATCTTGAATTTTCTAGAAATAGTCTTTGAGGACGCCTTTATTCTGGACGAATTTTGCCGAATTTTGCTTAACTGTAAACTGTGAGATAGACAAAAACTTACTACACAAAAATCGTTAAAACACACAATTCGTGTTCTTTACGTTTTTGTTGTGGAGTTAACCGTTTTCGGGATATTCCTTGTTATTGGTTTCAATTGTGAAGTACTTGCACTTTTATCAGACAGGAAGTGTCCGTTTTTCATTTGTTCTACTCCTGGCCAAGCAAAGAAGCGATTTGCAATGACAATCGCAAGACGACAGCTTTTAAAACATATGACTATCAGTTTAGCCGAGTGCATTCTCTTAATTCCCTTCTACTTATAAGGAACTAAGTAATAATATTCTGTTAAGGTTTTTGTCGATTAGCATGGTGTAGAATGGAGAATAATCTTTTGTAAGAAGTTCGTTTTTAGAGGTGTTAGAGAAAGTCATGTGAGTGTAACACATCAGATTTTTTTCTCCTATCTTGAGAAGACGAATGTAACCTCCATGTACCCTGAAATAATTAGTGCATCATTTCATCGATTTCATTAATCGTCTGATATGACCAACTAGGCTAAAGGCTAACTAGATAAAAATACTTGATGTATTACACTCATATCACTTTCTCAGATGTTCTAAAAACAAACTTCTCACAAAAGAGTATTCTTCTTTCTACATCATGCTAATCATGCTAAACATTACCGGGCATGGTTAATTCCTTATAAGTATAGGGGAACTTACTATGCTGAAGCGGTAGTGAAATGTTTTAAAAGCTGTCGGTATGTGATTGTCATTGAAATTTTCTTCTTTATTTGGTCAGGAGTAACACAAAAGAAACACGGACGACGCCCTGTCTGAAGAAAGTATAGGTACTTTAAAATTGAAACCAATAACAAGGAATATCACATTAATGGTTACCTCCACATTTACATTTTGTTTTTGACGAGAACTATATTGTTACTTTCTCTATACGTACTATGTACATAGTGTATAGAGAAGGTATTGTACTCCACCAAAAAATTCGATACCGAGATTTCACCGGAAATATATGTTTTAGGGTCCCTTGTATTCAAAAAAAGTATTTTCAGAAACAGGTCCCTATGTGTGTGTGTATGTGTCCGTGTGTGTGTGTGTGTGTGTGTGTGTGTGTCCGTGTGTGTCTGTGAATACGATAGCTCAAAAACGAAAAGTCGGTAAAATACCAAACTTGGTATTTAAGTTAAGTATCTTCCAGGGATGCGACACAAAGATTTTGAGAAAAATCTCCCCACCCCAAACTACTCTTTACATAAAACATTTTTCGAAAATTTTGATTTTCTAAATAATGGCTCTAACAATTTTGATTAAAATATCGTATATTAAAGATATTTACCTGACAAATGAAATGTATATTTTGAATTTTCTGGGAATAGCCTCTGAAGTCTACTTTATTCTGGGTCAATTTTACGGAATTTTGCATAACTGCTAAACTGTAAGAGAAGGACAAAAACTTACCAGAAAACAAACGTAGAGCACCTTAAAACACACAATATATGTTATATACATTTTTTTCGTGGAGTTGATTGTTTTTTAGATATTCCTTGTTTTTGGTTTCAGCTATAAAAAACTTATACTTTTCCCGTACAGGACTTTGTGAACTCGTGTCCATACAAACAAAGGAACTTCATTCACATAGCAACCAGCTATTTACTATCACTTTAACCTATGGTACCCCTTATTTCGCTTCTACTAACAAGGAAGCAAGTAATAAGACTATTTCTGCTAATTTTTTCTCGATTAGATGAAGTAAATAGAATAATTTGTTGCAGAGATGTAGAGAAAGTCAAGTGAATGGAACACATCAGACTTTTTATGTATAAAGTTTCTGTCTGTCTCTTATGGTTTACCAGTATACGAAAGTCATTCATTATGAGAACTTCATGTAAATTTTATTTTTCATTTAAATATCTTAAATTTGCGGCAGTTTAATCAAAATCGTGAGCCATTTTTGAGAAAATCAAAATTTTCGAATTTTTTTCCATGTAAATGATTGGGGTGGATGGTCACATCCTTGGGGGATGCTGAAATTAAACACCAAGCTTGTACTTAGGAATTTTGGTTTTTGAGTTATGCTATCTACAGACACAGATACAGGCACAGACATTCACTGACCTTTTTCTAAGAATGTTTTTTTTTTTATTAAGGGAGTTACAAAACAGTATTTCTAGGGAAATCTCGGTATCGAATTTTTGATAGCACTACAATACCTTCTCTATCTATTATGCATAATGTACATATGCACTAAAGAAAGAAAAATAAAAAACTCAGATGTGTTACACTCACATGAATTTCTCTAACTGCTCCACAAACTTCTTAAAAGATTATTCTTCTTTCCACACCATACTAATCCAAATAAACATTAGCAGAATTGTATTACTTAGTTCCTTATAAGTAGAAGGGAACTAAGGGAATCCACTAGGCTAAAACGATGGTCAAATGTTTTGAAAGCTGTCGTTATGCGATTGTCATTGCAAATCATTTCTTTGCTTGACCAGGAGTAGAACAAAAGAAAAACGGACACTTTTTTTTTATTGTATCTAACTACAATCCGTGTTTTACCTCAAGGGATATTTACAGTTTGTTCACACATGAGTATAAATAAGACAAACGTATTAGTTCTTGAGTTCGTCGAATACTGTCTGAGAAAAGTATAAGTACTTCACAATTGAAACCAATAACAAGGAATACCTCGGTTAGACGGTTACCTTCACAACAAAAACGTAAAGAACTTAAATTGTGTATTTTGACGAGATCTACATTTTTTGTGTAGTCATTTTTTGTCTATTTCTTCCGGTTTAGCAGTTAAGCAAAATTCTGCAAAAGTTATCTAGAATAAAGAGGTGTTCAGAGGCTATGCCCAGAAAATTGAAGATATACATTATATTCCTGATGTAAATAGCTTTAATATACGGAATTTTAATCAAAATCGCTTGTGCCAGTTTTGAGAAAATCAAAATTTTCGAAAATTGTTCCGTGTAAAGTGTAGTTTGTGGCGGAGGAATTTTCTTGAAAATCGTGTCGTTTCCTTGGAAGATACTAAACCTAAATACTAAGTTTGGTATTTAACGGTCTTTTTGTTTTTGAGCTATGATATCGACACACACTCACACACACACACACAAACAGGCAGACAGAAACACACACGCGCGGATCTTTTTCTAAAAATTATTTCTTCTGACTCGGGGAGCCCAAAACATATATTTCGAGTGAAATCTCGGAATGGAATTTTTGGGTGGAATGTAATACATTCTCTCTCCACTATGTACATTGTATATGTGTCCTAGAGAAAGTAAATAAGTGGCGCAATAAATTACAACTTGATGCTCTGATTACCGGCTACCGATTGGGGTCGATCCCAGCCATGGTGTAGGACCAGCACCCACTTAGCATCGAGAGGAAATTGAAAAGCTATGATAGGCAGCGGGCCCAGCCAAGAAAATCAAGTTTTCCAAAGAAAGCATGATGCTGGCCACATGACCTACCTGTATCGGTTGAATCATCGCACACCTCTACCGTGCGGGAGGCCTCATGTGGTCTATAACCCCATGGGAGTTATTTGTTTTACTTTCATAAACATCATTAGAACAAACTGAGGCTTTTATGGCCGGTGTTTCAGGGAACTTCGAGACAAAATGGACCATGGCCTACAATCCCGGAAAATAGTTTTATTATTCATTAGAACAATTTTTAATAAATTCAAAAACTATATTTTTACTTTCCCTTCCAAATATTCCGTACATACATAGTGGGAAATGAAGATATTATTTACCATCCAAAAATTCGATACCGATATTTCACATAAAATAATAAAATTGCCAGTTTTAGGTCCGGTTTATTTAAGTTTAGTATCTTCTAAGGTTACGACTCGAAGATTTTCAGGAAAATTTCACTTTGCCAAATTAACGTTTGCACGTAATATTTTTCGAAATTTTCTCAAAAATGGCTTTAACGATTTTGATTAAAATACCGTATATTAAATATATTTACATAGCAAATAAAATGTATATCTTGAATTTGTTGTAAATAGCTACTGAAGTCCTCTTCATTCTGAATGACTTTTGCTTAACTGGTAAACCGTTAGGTAGACGAAAAACCTACTAACAAAAATCTGATGTGTTCCATTTACATGACTTTCTCTACATCTCTGCAACAAATTAATTTTAAAAAGCTTATACTTCTACTTACTTCATGCTAATTGACAAAAAATTAGCAGAAATAGTCTTATTACTTGCTTCCGTGTAAGTAGAAGGGAAATAAGGGAGTACCATAGGTTAAAGCGATAATCAAAAGCTGGTTGCTATGTGACTGAAGTTCCTTTGTTTGTATGGACAGGAGTTGACAAATTCCTGTATGAGAAAAGTTAAGTTTTTCGAACCTGAGGGTAAAAACAACGAATATCTCAAAAACGATAAACACCACGAAAACATGTATACAACATAAATTGTGTGTTTTAATGTGCTCTACAGTTTTTGTGTTGTAATTTTTTGTCTATCTCTTACGGTTTAGCAGATATGGAAAATTCCGTAAAATTCACTCAGAATAAAGTAGTCTTCAGAGGCTATTCCCAGAAAATTCAAAATATGCATTTTATGTGTCAGGTAAATATCTGAAATATACGATATTTTAATCAATAATGAGATCACAAAACACACATTTTTGCCCTATACAGTTTTGTTGAGGAGTTAGCCCTTTCTGAGATATTCCTTGTTATTTGCTACAGTTTTAAAATACGTATACTTTCCTCAAAGAGAAATCACTCCCGTTTCTTTTGTTTTACTCCTGGCAATAAAAGTTAACCGAATTTCAATGACAAATGCAAAGCAACAGCCTTTGAAAGCTTGAACTATCGTTTTAGCATAGAGTATTCCCTTAATTCCCTTCTACATATAGGGAACTAAGTAATATGGACGTTCTGCTAATATTTATCTGCATTAGCGTGAAGTAGATAGGGGATATTCTTTTGTAAGTAGTTTGTAGAATGAGTAGAGAAAGTTATGTAATTGGGACATATCAGATTTTGTACTTTACAAATAAAGCTTGGATTTCTTTAAAATCTTAAACGGATCTAAACGGCCCACAAATAAAAATCTGATGTGTACCATTGACATGACTTTCTCCATATCCCTGCAACAAATAATTCTTAAAACGCTTATACTTCTATTTACTTTATGCTAATCAGAAAGAAATAGCAGAAATAGTCTAATTACTCGCTTCCTCGTAAGTATAAGCGAAATAAGGGACAACCGTAGGTTAAAGTGATAGTCAAAAGCTGGTTGCTGTGTCAATGAAGTTCCTTTGTTTATATGGATAGGGGTTGACAAGTTCCTGTATGAGAAAATTATACGTTTTTCATAACAGAAACAAAAAATAAGGAATGTCACAAATACGACGAACTCCACGAAAAAAATGTATATAACATAAATTGTGTGTTTTAATGTGCTCTACATTTGTTGTGCAGTAAGTTTTTGTCCATCTCTTACGGTTTAGTAGTTATTCAAAATTTAGTAAAATTCATCCAGAATAAACTACTCTTCAGAGGCTATTCCCAGAAAATTCAAGATATATATTTTATTTGTCAGGTAAATATGTTTAATATACGAAACTTTAATCAAAATCGTTAGAGCCATTTTTGAGAAAATCAAAATTTTCGAAAAAAGTTCCATGTAAAGAGTAGTTGGGGGTGGGGGGATGTTTCTCAAAATCTTCGTGTCGCATCCCTGGAAGATACTAAACTTAAATACCAAGTTTGGTATTTTACCGACTTTTCGTTATTGAGTTATCGTGTTCACAGACACACGGACACACTGACACACGGACACACTGACACACGGACACACGGACACACACACACACGGACCTTTTTGTGAAAATCCTTTTTTTGGATATTGGAGACCCTAAAACATATATTTCTGGTGAAATCTCGGTATCGAATTTTTGGGTGGAGTACAATACTTTCTCTATACACTATGTACATAGTGTGTATGGAGAAAGTAAAAATAGTGATTAAATACAGGAGATTCGGTGTAGTGTTATTATATTTACGACGAGGTTTTATGCCTTTTTACCTTCCCTATACGTGCTGTGTACATAGTGTATAGAGAAGGTATTGCGCTCCACCAAAAAAATCGATACCGAGATTACACCGGAAATATATGTTTTAGGTTTCCTTGTATCCAAAAAAAAGTATTTTCAGAAAAAGGTCCCTGTGTGTGTGTCCGTGTGTCTGTGAACACAATAACTCAAAAACGAAAAGTCGGTAAAATACCAAACTTGTTATTTATGTTTAATATCTTCCAGAGATGAGAGACGAAACTTTTGAGAAAATTCCCACCACCCCCAACTACCCTTTACATGGAAGATTTTTCGAAATTTTCGATTTTCTCAAACATGGCTCTAACGATTTTGATTAAAATATCGTATATTAAAGATATTTACCTGACAAATATAATGTATATCTTGAATTTTCTGGGAATATCTTCTGAAGAGCAGTTTATTGTGGATGAAGTTTACGGAATTTTGAACAACTGCGAACCCTTAAGAGATAGACAAAAACTTACTACGCAAAAAATGTAGTGCACAATTTATGCTATATACATTTTTTCGTGGATTTCATCGTTTTTTTAGATATTCCTTGTTTTTGGTTTCCGCTATGAAAAACTTATACTTTTCTCATACAGGTATTGGTCAACTGCTGTCCATACAAACAAAGGAACTTCGGGGGCATAGCAACTAGCTTATGACTATCCCTTTAACCTATGGTACACCCTTATTTCGCTTCTACTTACAAGGAAGCAATTAATAAGACTATTTCTGCTAAATTTTTCTGATTAGTCTGAAGTAAATAGAAATATAAGCTTTTTAAGATTAATTTGTTGCAGAGATGTAGAGAAAGTCATGTGAACGGTACACATAAGATTTTTTGCATTCTTTTCTGTAAATAGGCATTAGAAGAATTTTATCACCTAAGGTGTTTAGTGATAAACCCAAAATACTGTAGAAGCATTTAATTATTTGAAGAAGACGGCTTTCCACGAAAAAGTACTTTCAGGTAATAAACGAAAGAGATGGCACATACAGCCGACAGCCGAGGCTGTAAAAGAAAGTGAAGAAAAATGGGATATGCATTTTACAACCTTGAGCATAAAAGGAATAATTTACTGTTTAATATCATAATAACGACGTGGATACCCTGACCCACTTTTGTTTAACGAACTACGCCATCTAATGCGGGAGGATATAACAGTTCATTGATAAAACAAAACTTTTGGGCCCGCCTGGGTAGTGCGGTGGTAGGTGTCTGCTTCACATTGAGAAGGTCGTGAGTTCGAATCTCGCTTAGGGTGAGTTACACGGATAAGTTTTTTTTGAGGTGTTCCCTTATCCTGAGAAGACGAATGTCGAGTAACTTTAAGATCCATGGACCCCGAGATCATTTGAGCATCATTTCACCAATTTCATTCATCGTCCGATATGACCAACTAGGTTAAAGGACGTTAAGCTACAAAAAAAAAAAAAAAAAAAAAAAAAAAATTGTCATTAATATTATCAATTTATGATGTGTTGCATATACGTAGATATAAAAATCTGATGCGTTCCATTCATATGACTTTCTCTACTTCTCTGCAACAAACTATTCTTAAAAGGCTTATGCTTCTATTTACTTCATGCCAATAGGGAAAAAAATGGCAGAAATAGCCTTATTACTTATTTCCTTGCAAGTAGAAGCGAAATAAGGGAGTACCGTAGGTTAAAGCGACAGTCAAAAGCTGATAGCTATGTGACTGAAGTTCTTTTGTTTGTATGGATAGGAGTTGCCAAAGTCATGTGTGAGAAAAGTATAAGTTTTTAAAGCTGAATCCAAAAACAAGGAATATCTAAAAAACGAACAACTCCACGAAGAAAATGCATATAACATAAATTGTGTGCTTTAAAGTGATCTACATTTTCTGTGTGGTAAGTTTTTCTCCATCTCTTATGATTTAGCATTTATGTAAAATTCCGTAAAATTCATCCAGAATAAAGTAGTCTTCAGAAGCTATTTCCAGAAAATTCAAGATATACATTTTATTTGTCAAGTGAGTATCTTTAATATATGATATTTTAATTAAAATCGTTAGAGCCAATTTTGAGAAAATCAAAATTTTCGAAAAAAGTTCTATGTAAAGGTTAGTTTGGTGTGGGGGAATTTTTCTCAAAATCTTCGTGTCGCATCCCTGGAAGACACTAAACTTAAATACCAAGTTTGATATTTTACTGACTTTTCGTTTTTGAGTTACCGTATGCACAGACACAAGGACACACACACACTGGCCTTTTTCTGAAAATGTTTTTTTTGGATACAGGAGGCCCTAAAGCACATATTTCCGGTGAAATCTCGGTATCGAATTTTTGGGTGGAGTGCAATACCTTCTTTATACACTATATAATAGTACATGTGGAGAAAGTAAAAATGAGCAAAAATGGATGCACTTATCAGGAAGTAAGAAGGACTTTGTGTCGAAATTAATGCTCAGTGCAGATTTTCGGATCTGTTTTCTTTTATTGATAATAAATGTCAGTTTTTCCTGTGTGCTTCTTAAACCTTAAAATAGTTATAAAACATACTAATATAATGAGTACTTGAACATTTTAATCTGAGAAATTATGTTAAAATTGAATAAAATAAATTTGTCATTCAGGTGCAAAGATTTGACATTTATAGTTACATATCATTGTATTAACATTTTAATTATGAAAAATATTCGTTGTATTATGATTACGTTTCGCCAAACAATCAATATTTCGTTTGTTGCCATTAGTAAATGATGTTGTTTATCATAACGTTTTAGAAATGAATTCTAATGGCAAAATAAATGCTTTATAGCTTCTCTCGTCTTTAAAAAAATCTTAAGTGTACCATTCACATAACTTTCTCTACACCACTGTAGCAAAATATTGTTAAAAAGTAAATTCTTCTATGCACTTTATGATAATCGAGGTAACATTAGCAGATATTGTCTTAATTACTTGCTTCCTTGTAAGTAGATAGGAAATACGGGCCTAAACGACAGTCAAATCTTTTCAAATTCGGTTGCCATGACGATGATATCTGTTTCTATGCAGGGCCAGGAGTTTACAAATTTCCGTGTGAAAAAAGTTAAAAAAATAACAAGTGACATCTCAGAAATGGTCAATTCAAAGAAAAAAAATCTGATATGTCCAATTTACATAACTTTCTCTACATATCTGCCTCAAATTGTTGTTAAAAAGCTTATGTTTCTATTTATTTAATGCTAATCAAAAAAAAAATTAGCAGAAAAAGTCTTATTACTTGCTTCCTTGTAAGTAGAAGGGAAATAAGGAAGTACCATAGGCTAAAGTGATATTCAGAAGCTGGTTGTTATGTGACTGAAGTTCCTTTGTTTATATGGACACGAGTTGAAATTGCTGTATGAGAAAGGTATACGTTTTTCAAAGCTGAAACCAAAACAAGAAATATCTAAAGAAGGATCAACTCCAGGAAAAAACTACATATAACATAAATTGTGTGTTTTAATGTGCTCTATATTTTTTGTATGGTAAGTTTTTGTCCACCTCTTACGGTTTAGCAGTTATGCAAAATTCCGTAAAATTCATCCAGAATAAAGTAGTCATCAAACGCTATTCCCAGAAAATTCATGATATACATTTTATTTGTCAGGTAAATATCTTTAATATACGATACTTTAATCAAAACCGTTAGAGCCATGTTTTAGAAAATCACAATTTTCAAAAAAAGTTGTATGTAAAGGATAGTTGGGGTGGGGGGTATATTCCTTGCTTTTGGTTTAAGCTATAAAAACTTATGTTTTTCTCATAGAGGTCTTTGTGAACTCGTGTCCATACAAACAAAGGAACTTCAGTCATATAGTAACCAGCTTTTGACAATCATTTTAACCTATGGTACTCCCTTATTTCGCTTCTACTTACAAAGAAGCAAGAAATAAGACTATTTCCGCTAATATTTTCTCGATTAGCATGAAGTAAAAGAAGCATAAGCTTTTTAAAAATAATTTATTGCAGAGATATAGAGAAAGTCGTGTGAATAGAACACATCAGATTTATTAGTATTTGTACCACCCCATATAACATTAACGTTGCTAAAGCCCCGCCACTCACAGAGCACGTCGTCAGAGATAGAGAGGTTTTTGACTGCCGCTACCAAACAAATGAGTAGAGGTAAATCTACCGTCCCCTCTTATGCAGTAGGTTGGGCATCTCTGATATATACGATTTAGTAAAGTACATAGGAAAATACGCTTTCATTCTGCCGACGCATTTAACTGTCCTATTAAAGTACCAAGCGGGAATACTTTTTTTTTCAGCTAGTACGAAATTCAAAAAATCTGATGTGTTCCATTCACACGGCTTTCTCTGCATCTCTCTAACAAATTATATTACAAACATTATTCTTTTATTTACTTCATACAGATTGAAAAAAATTAACAGAAGTGGTCTTATTACTTGCTTTCTTGAAAGTAGACGGGAAATAAGGGAGTACCATGCGATAGTTAAATCGTTTAAAAGCTGGTACTATGAGATTGAAGTCCCTTTGTTTGTGGCAAGCACTTGTCAAATTCCCGTATGAGAAAAGTGTAAGTATTTTAAAACTGAAACTAATAACAACGAATATCTCAAAAGACGGTCAACTACACGGAAAAATCTGATGTGTACCATTCACATGACTTTCTCTATATCCCTCAACAAATTATTCTTAAAACGCTTATACTTCTATTAACTTCATGCTAATCAGTAAAACATTAGCAGAAATAGTCATATTACTTGCTTCCTTGTAAGTAGAAACGAAATAAGGCAGTACCATAGGTTAAAGTGACAGTCAAAAGCTGGTTGCTATGTCACTGTAGTTCTTTGTTTGTATGGACAGCAGTTGACAAATTCTTGTATGAGAAATGTATAAGTTTTTCATAGCAGAAACCAAGAATAAGGAATGTCACAAAAACGACGAACTCCACGAAAAACATGTATATGACATAAATTGTGTTTTAACATGCTCTACATTTTTCGTTTAGTAAGTTTTTGTCCATCTCTTACGGTTTAGCAGTTATCCAATAGTAAAATTCGTCCAGAATAAACTACTCTTCAGAGGCTATTCCCAGAAAATTCAAGATATATGTTTTATTTTTCAGGTAAATAACTTTAATATACGAAATTTTAATCAAAATCGTTAGAGCCATTTTTGAGAAAATAAAAATTTTCGAAAAAATTTCCATGTAAAGGGTAGTTTGGGGTGGGGGGATTTTTCTCAAAATCTTCGTGTCGCATCCCTGGAAGATACTAAACTTAAATACCAAGTTTGGTATTTTACCTACACACGGACACACGGACACACACACACACACGCACACACGGACCTTTTTCCGAAAATGCTTTTTTTGGATAAAGGGGACGCTAAAACATATATTCCCGGTGAAATCTCGGTATCGAATTTTTTGGTGGAGTGCAATACATTCTCTATAGTTCCTATAGAGAAAGTAAAAATGTATATGGCATAAGGTGTGTGTTTTAATGGGCTTTACATTGTTGGTTAAGAAGTTTTTGTCTATCCTTTACGGTTTAGCATATTATACAAAATTTCGCAAAATTTATCCAGAATAAAGATGGCTATACCCAGAAAGTTGAAGATATACATTTTACTTGTCATATAAATATCTTAAATATAAGATGTATTAATCAAAATTGTTATAGCCATTTTTGAAAAAAATCAACATTTTCGAAATTTGTTCCATGTAAAGGGTAGTTGGGTGTGAGTGGATTTTCTTGAAAATCTTCGTGTTGCATCCTGTCGTATGTGTGTCTGTGGATAGCATAGCTCAGAAACGAAAACTTGGTAATTGAGTTTGGTATCTTCCAGAGATGCGACACGAAGATTTTGAGGAAAATCCCCCCACCCCAAACTACCTTCTATATGGAACATTTTTCGAACATTTTATTTTCTCCAAATTAACTCTAACGATTTTGATTAAAATATATATTAACGATATTTACCTGACAAATAAAATTTATATCTTGAATTTTCTTGGAATGCCTCTGAAGACAACTTTATTTTGGATGAATTTTACGTAATAACACACAATTTAAGTTATATATATATATATATATTTTTTGTGGGGTTGATCGTTCTTGAGATGCTCCTTGTTTTTGGTTTCAGCTTTAAAAAACTTACTTTTCTCAAACAGGAATTTGTCAAATCTTGTCCGTGCAAAGGAACTTCAGTCACATAGCAACCAGCTTTTAACTAATACCTTAACTTATGGTACTCCCTTATTTTGTTTCTACTTACAAGAAAGCAAGTAATACGACTATTTCTGATAATTTTTTCTCAATTAATTTGAAGTAAATAGAGGCATAAGCTTCTTAACAATAATTTATTGCAGAGATGTAGAGAAAGTCATGTGAATGCACCCCACCAGATTTTAAACTTATTTTATGCAAACCTGGATTTTTGTAATTGCTCAATTCACATGACTTTCTCTATATCTCTGTAACACATTATTGTTGATAAGCTTATTCTTTTATCTAAAGATCTCTTTATTTTGAATGAATTTTGTTGAATTTTGCGCAAAATTCATCCAGAATGAAGACGTCTTTAGAGCCTATTCTCAGAATATACATTTTCTTTGTGATGTAAACATCTTTAGGAAGATATTAAACATAAATACCACTTAACATTTTAAATAACACTTTGGTATTTAACGGTTTTTTGCTGTTTCCCCCACATCCAGACCTTTCTCTAAAAATACTTTTTTCCGACTCAGGGGATCTCAAAACTTTCATTTCCCGTGAAATCTCGACATCAAATTTTCGGGTCAAATACAATACTTCTCTGCCTGCCTGGGTAGTGTGGTGGTTACCCGGATAAGGTTTTTTTCGGGGTTTTCCCTTATCCTGAGAAGACGAATGTCGAGTAACTTTAAGCTCCATGGACTCGAATATCATTTGAGCGTCATTTCACCAATTTCATTCATCGCCCGATATTCCCAACTAGGTTAGAGGACGTTAATCTTTTAAAGAAAAACAAAAAAAAAAACAAAAAAAAACAAATTCCCTATATCCTATGTACATTGTACGGGCAGAGAAAGTAAAATGCCTTTAAAAAAAACTCCACAAGCTCAAAATCCATTACCTAATGAGAAAGACAATAGATAACCATTGTAATTAGGTTGTCCGTTTAAATATTAATATGTTTGGAATCTGCAAAACTTTATTTCCAAAACCCTCATTTTATTGCACCAAGCTGTAGAAAATTTCCTGTAGCTTGCCTTTCGGCTATATTTAAGTTTTAACATGCCATAATGTGTTTAATTCAGTTCCTGGAAACGTTAAACCCACAGTCTTTGTACATACCTACAGCATTATGTACGCATGCTATTATAACAACTTCCTTCCTTAGTTTATCAGCTAATAAACCACATGCAAACGTTGCGCGTAGATTTACAAACCCTACAATCAACCTATTTTAAAACAAGTACAACAAAAATCATAATCCCCATGGCCGGGACTTAAACAGAAAAAGGTTGTCGCACGGGAAAATAATTATAAAACAGATAACTCCCAATCCATGTGTTTATCAACAGTAGTCTCACTGCAGTTTTTAATTATCTAGAGAAAATCAAACTCGAGTGGGTTTTGACTATCTCATTAAAAAACGTATATAAAACTTAAAAGAAATAAATACAATACAATATTAACGTAATAAATTAATTTATCCAATTTTTTCCATATACCTCCTGTTTATTACTGCTTATTACTTTCACATGGTGTATAGAGAAGGTATTGTATTGCACCCAAAATTCGATGTCGAGATTTCACCGGAAATATATGTTTTGGGACCATCTGGGTCCAAAAAAAGCATTTTTAGAAAAAGGTTCAAGTGTGTATGTGTGTGTCTGTGGACAGCATAGCTCAAAAACGAAAAGACCGTTAAAAACCAAACTTGGCATTTAAGTTTAGCATCCTACAAGGATGTGACACGGAAATTTTCAACATGAAACATTTTTCGAAAATTTTGATAATCTCAAAAATGGCTCTAACGATTTTGATTAACCTTATCTATAAGATATTCTTATAACAATTGAAACATCTTGAATTTTCTGGGAATAGCAACTGAAGATCTCTTCATTCTGGATGAGTTTTATATAACTGACAAACCGTAAGATACACACAAAAACTTACTACACAGGCTATCTATCGCATTAGCCTGTGCATTTTCCCATCTATTTACAAGGAAGCTAGCCATAGCAGTAAGCAGTAATTCTGCTTACATTTATATTGGTATCTTTCAGGGATACGCCATGAAGATTGAAGAAAAATCAACCTACCCCAAACTACCTTTTACATGATAAAAGTTTCAAAAATTATGATTTTCTCAAAAATGACTAATAATTTTTATTAAAATACCGTAATTCTTGAACTTTCAGGGAATATCCTCTGAAAATATCTTTGTTTTTATTGTTTCATTTATACAGTCCCCTTTAACATCTAAGGTCATATATGGGGCTTTGCATTAGAAACAACTTCCTGTGATAGGTTCTTTAGTTGGGTTTAAATCGCTTTATTTTCTTCAACACTCTCACATACTTCCAGACTCTGGTAGATAGGGAATAATTCTGGTTAAAGAAAAATTCTCCGCCTCAGCCGGGTGAGAAGTTAGCTCGCTGACCACTCGACAATTTATATTATATGCATTTTTTACTGGAGTTGACCATTTTAAGATATTTCTTTTTGTTGATGTTGTTGTTGTTGTTTTTTTTTTTAGTTTACCGTTCTTTAACTTGGTTTGTCATATCGGACGATGAATGAAATTGATGAAATGATGCTCAAATGATCTCGGGATCCATGGAGCTTCAAGTTACTCGACATTCATCTTCTCAGGAATTGACAAATTCCTGTATGAAGAAAATATAAGTATTTTAAAGCTGAAATCAATAACAAAGAATTTCTCAAAAATGATCAACTCCATGAAAAAATGTACATAACAAAAATTGTGTGTTTTAAAAATATGTACATTTTCTGTTAAGTTAGCTTTAGTCTATCTCTTACAGTTTACCAGCTATACCAAATTCCATAAAATTCATCCAGAATAAAGTAGTTTTCAGAGACTATTCCCAGAAAATTCAAGATATACATTTTATTTGCCGGGTAAATAGCTTAAATATACGGTATTTTAATCAAAATCGTTAGAGCCATTTTTGAGAAAACCAAGATTTTCGAATTTTTTTCCATGTATAGCGTAGTAGGAGGTGGGGGAATTTTCTTGAATACCTTCGTGTCGCATCCTTGGGTGATACTGAACTTAAATACCAAGTTTGGTATTTAAGTTCAAAACATATCTTTCCGGTGAAATCTCGGCATTGAATTTTCGGGTGCAATTCAAAACCTCCTCTATTCACTATGTATATAGTACGTGTAGAGAAAGTAAAAATTGACTTAGTGCTTAATGAATATTTCCTTAGCTAGACTGCAGTTAAGGCAAGTGTACTCTGTAAAGGTAAGGGGAAAGAACGCTGGCCACCTTTAAGACTTTCAATATCTAAAAAAGTAATTTCGCATCTCCTTTTTGTAATTAGTTCCGCCTTGTATCCGGCGGGCTTTCATGTCAAAACTGAATTCTGAAAGGTTAATGCCTTCCTCGAGTATTTGTACACGCCACAAAATCGAGGGCATCGCACTATCTTCATTATCTCTATTATTAACGCTTTGTCTTACGTATATGTTACATTCACATGGCTTTCTCTACCCACTAACAATGACAAACTACAATCTCTTCTCGCAAAAGCTTATTCTGCTTCAAGGTATTTGAGATAAATATAAGAAGAAACAGTTCGTTTACACATGTTTTGAAGGTAGAAATGTGTAACAGCAATAGTCAAATGTTTATATGTACTGGCTTTAAATACCACACTCTTTTCATGACATCGCAAAAATAAGTAAATAGCGACATCACTTTATAAAATACAAAATACTGAAGAATTCAAACAAATAATAAAGGATATCTTTGAAATTGCTTATGCTACAAAAAGTTCTTTGAAATATATCGTGTGTTAAGGAGGGCTATATTTTTACTTTTTCTACATAATATATAGAGAAAGTATTGTATTACACCCAAAATTTCGGTACAGAGATTTCACCGGAAATACATGCTTTGAGAGCCCCTGAATCCAAAAAAAAAAAGATTTTTTAGAAAAATAACCGTGTATGTGTCTATGGACAGCATAGCTTAAAAACGAAAAGACCGTTGAATGCCAAACTTGGTATTTAAGTTTGGTATCTTCCAAGGATGCAATACGAAGATTTTCAAGAAAATCCCTCCACCCCAACTACTCTTTATATGGAACAAATTTCGAAAATTTTGATTTCCTCAAAATGGCTATAACGATTATGATCCTGAGTTCGTATATTTAAGATATTTACATGAGAAATAAAATGCATATCTTCAACTTTCTGGGAATAACCTCTGAAGACATGATTATTTTGGATGAATTTTGCGGAATTTTGCATAACTGGTAAACCGTAAGAGATAGACAAAAAATGTGATGTGTACCATTCACATGAATTTCTCCATATCCCTACAACAAATTATTCTTAAAAAGCTTATACTTTTATTTACTTTATGCTAATCAGAAAAAAATAGTCTAATTACTCGCTTCCTTGTAAGTAGAAGCGAAATTAGGGACAACTGTAGGTTAAAGTGATAGTCTAAAGCTGGTTGATATGTCAATGAAGTTCCTTTGCCTATATGAAAAAGTATAAGTTTTTCATAGCAGAAACCAAATATAAGGAATGTCACAAAAACGACGAACTCCACGAAAAAAATGTATATAACATAAATTGTGTGTTTTAATGTCCTATACATTTTTTGTGCAGTAAGTTTTTGTCCATCTCTTACGGTTTAGCAGTTATTCAAAATTTAGTAAAATTCATTCAGACTAAACTACTCTTCAGAGGCTATTCCCAGAAAATTCAAGATATACATTTTATTTGTCAGATAAATTTGTTTAATATACGAAATTTTAATCAAAATCGTTAGAGCCATTTTTGAAAAAATCAAAATTTTCGAAAAAAGTTCCATGTAAAGGGTAGTTGGGAGTGGGGGGATTTTTCTCAAAATCTTCGTGTCGCATCCCTGGAAGATACTTAACTTAAATACCAAGTTTGGTATTTTACGGTCTTTTCGTTTTTGAGTTATCGTGTTCACAGACACACGGACACACACACACACACACACACACACACACACACACACACACACACGGACCTTTTTGTGAAAATGCTTTTTTTGGGTATTGGGGACCCTGAAACATATATTTCCGGTGAAATCTCGATATCGAATTTTTTGGTGGAGTGCAATACCTTCTCTATACACTATGTACATAGTGCGTATAGAGAAAGTAAAAATTGCCACACAAAAATATAGAGATCGTTAAAACGCACAATTTATGTTATATATCTACATTATTTTCATGGAGTTGACTGTTTCTGAGATATTTCTTTTTATTAGCTTTAACTTCTGTATTTTCTCATACTAAATTTGTCAACTCCTGTCTATATAAACAAAGCTACTTCAATTACATAGCAACCAGCTTTTAAAAGGTTGCCTACCGATTTAGCCAATAGTACTCCCTTATTTCCCTTCTGCTTACAAGGAAGCAAGTAATAAGACCATTTCTGCTAATTTTGTCTGGCTTAGCATGAAGTAAATAGAAGAATAAGCTTTTTAACAATAATTTATTGTAGAGATGTGGAGAAGGTGATGTGAAAGGACAAAATAAAACTTTTTGTAAAATATCGTTTACCAATTATACAAAATTATAAATTATAAAAAAATTAATTTTCGAATGAACAGCCTTTACCAAGGTATCCCCAGAAAATTCTAGATATACATTTTACCGCGTAAATTTCTTAAAATATTTAATATTGTAAACAAAATCATTATAAAATAAAACATTTCGGAAAATTTTCAATGTAAAGAATTACTTTGGGTGGGAGATGTTTTGCTGAAAATTTCTATCAGGTCGCCCAATTGATTTATTTAACGTGTGGAGATATCTCATCGTGCGTTAAAAGAATTGCAGAATTCAACGGCGCTAATTAAATTTAAAAAAGTCAGTGGAGAATGGATCAGCGACTTTAGCTTTAGCCATGTTGCTTATCAGCGGAAACGGTAAACAGGTCCCACTCATTGCGAGGGTTAAACAAAGGTAGCTCTCGCCAGTTCTCCATTGGCGAATTTTAACTTGAAATAGCTCTCCGTTGAGTTCTGCAACTCTTTTAACACACTAAAGGATATCGGCTCACGTCAAATACGGGCAGTTGGGCCTCCTGGTTTATCTCGTTTTGGAAAATTCGTTTTTTCGTTTATTTAGGGGGCCTTAAAGCATGTATTTTCAATTTAATCCTGATTTGGAATATTGGATGGAACGTACGTGGTAGAAAAATCTGATGTGCTCCATTCACATGATTTTCTCTACCTCTCTGTAGCAAATTATTGATAATAAGCTTATTCTTCTATCTACTTCATACTTATCGAGATAAACATCAGCAGAAACGGCTTTATAACTTCCTTATAGATAGAAGTGAAATAAGGGACTACACTAGGCTATACCGCTAGTCAAATGTTTTAAAATGTGGTTGCTATGGTATAGAAATCCGTTTCTTAGTGTGATCAAGTGTTGACAAGTTCCCGTATGAGAAAGTATTAAGCATTCAATTTGAAATCAATAACAAGGAATATCTTAAAAATTCATTCCCAATAAAGATGTCTTCAGATGCTATAGCTATTCCCTGAAAATTCAAGATAATCATTTTATTTGTCATATAAATATCATTAATACACGATATTTTAATCAAAATCGTTAGAGCCATTTTTGAGAAAATGAAAATTTTAGAAAAATTATGTAAAAGAAAGTTGGGGGTGGGAGGATTTTCTTCGATTTGCATCCTTGAAAGATGAACTTAAATACCGAAATCGAAAAGACCGTTAAATACCAAACTTGGTATTTAAGTTTGGTATCTTTCAAAGATGCGACACGAAGATTTTCAAGAACAATCCCCCCAACTCCGACTACCCTTTACATGAAACTTTTTTCTAAAATTTTGATTTTCTGAAAAATGGCTCTAACGATTTTGATTAAAATATCGTATATTAAATATATTTACCCTACAAATGAAATGTATATCTTGAATTTTCTGGGAATAGCCTCTGAAGAGTACTTTATTTTGAATGAATTTTACGGAATATCTTATAACTGCTAAACCGTAAGAGATGGATAAAAACTTACCACACAATAAATGTAGAGCACGTTAAAACACACAATTTATGTTATATACATTTTTTGTGGAGTTAATCGTTTTTAGACATTCATTTAGTTTTAACTTTGAAAAATTTATACTTTTCTCATACATGAATTTGTCAACTTGTCCATACAAACAAGGGAACTTCAGTCATATAGCAACCAGCTTTTAAGTGTCACTTTAATCTATGGTACTGCCATATTTTGCTCCTACTTACAAGAAAGCAAGTAATAACACTATTTCTGCTAATTTTTTCTCGATTAACATGAAGTAAATAGTTGCATTAGCTTTTTAATAATACTTTTTGCAGAGATGTAGGGAAAGTCATGTGAATGGTACACATCAGATTTTTTTTGGATACGGAGACCTTAAAACGTCTATTTGCGGTGAAAATTGGATATTGAATTTTATGGTGGAATGCAATACCTTCTCTATACATGTTGAGAAAGTAGTAAAAAGGATGGGATACGAAGATTTTCAACAAAATCCCCCACCCTAAAAAATGACAACAACGAAAATACAAACGTAGACAGAGGTCATGGAAGAGGGAAAAATAACCTTAACCATGGGTAGGTCGTGTGAGAAAACGACCCTTGGATACATGCTACGATTTCTATCCTTTGTTACATTACCACAGTTTACGGGAGTCCTGCTGCGCGTTGCCATGGAAACAAATGTGTAGCGCTAATGCTGGCTAAAGGGGAGAAAAAAAACAACAACGAAACTTATTGCGTCGCGTTTCTTTTGCAAGGCCTTCGATTAATGGAGATCAGTAAAAGCGCATAGATACCGGCCGTTAAATACTGAATTATTGTTATGGCAATAGTTGCGATTGGTACGTAATTGTGCACCTAAGGACGAATACGCTAAGCCCTCTCTTCTTTCGAGGTCGTTATCATCGAATCAGTTTCTTTTATTCTTCTGACTGCTTCGGAATGTATGGCACGCCGGGTTTTCATTATGTTAATTGGTTCGCTGAAATCCCTGTCGCACAGATATCACAGATTTTCAATTAGCATATTGATAAGGATAATATCAGGAGAGTTGCGGCTGGTTTTCGGTTTCTGTGGGTTAGAGCATAAAGGAGCTGTAGCTTCTCGAGCCTGGTGGAATACCTATAGATAACACAGGGTGGAAGTGAATAAATACAAACCTGATATTTGTTAGATTAGATTAGAAATCATTCTGTAGGTTCGCTTAGGCCAAGAAACCACTGAACATAGAACTTGTCAAGGCATATACATGTATACATATGTTTATATACTATGGGGAAAAAACAACGTATAAAGCTTTAGTGCTAAAAGCATGGGTTACAAAAACAACAGATTAGATACATAATCATACCATTTGCTTTTGAGGACTGCACGCCACTGCACTATACTTAATGTGCTCTATAAAAGCATATATACTTCCCTTTCTTTCATATAAAACCGAAGAAAATTAAAATTAGTGTTAAAAGGTGTAAATAAATATCATTTCATTATATATAACACTGAAAAACACACAAGAAAACAATGCGTATAACACAAAATCTGATGTGTTCCATTCTCTATATATCTGTATTAAATTATTGTTAATGAGCTTATTCTTCTATTTCATGCTAAAACATTAGCAGAAACGGTCTTAGTATTTAGTTCCTTGTAAATAGAAGGGAAATAAGGAAATACAGTAGGCTAAACCGACAGTCAAGTGTTTTAAAATGTGGTTGCTATGGGATTGAAATCCGTTTCTTTGCCTGACCAGGAGTTGCAAGTTCCCGTATGAGAAAAGTATAGGTACTTTAAAACTGAAACCAATAACCACATTATCTTAAAAACAGTCAACTCCACGAGAAAAAATTACGACATAAATTGTGTGTTCTAACGAGATCTAATTGTTTTAAGTAGTAATGTTTTGTCTGTGTCTTACGGTTTAGAGGTTATGCAAAATTCAGCAAAATTTATCCGGAATAAACAGGTCTTCAGAAGCTATTCCCAGAAAATTCAAGACATACATTTTATTGGTGATGGAAATGGATTTAATATATGGTATTTTGATTTAAAATCGTTAGAGCCATTTTTGAAAAAATCAAAATTTTAGAAAAGTTTTCCTATAAAGGCTGGTTTGGAGTCGGGGATGTTCTTGAAAATCTTCGTGTCGAATTTTCTGAAGATATCAAACCTAAATACCAAGTTTGGTATTTTACGGTCCTCTCGTTTTTGAGCTAAGCTGTCCACAGACAAACACACACACACACACGCAGGCCTTTTTCTAAAAATCTGATGTGTTACACTCACATGACTTTCTCTAGCTGTTCTATAAACTTCATACATAAAATTCCTCTTCTTTCTGCACCTTGCTAATCGTGGTACTCATTAGCACAATGTTCTTATTATTTACTTTCGTATAAGTAGGAAGAAAATAAGGGAATACACTAGGCTAAACCAATAGTCAAATGTTTTAAAAACTGTCGTTATGCGATTGACATTACAAATCGCTTCTTTTTTTGGCCAGGAGTAGAACAAAAGAAAAACGGACACTCCCGTCTGAGAAAACTATAAGTACTTCACAACTGAAACTAATAACAATGAATACCTCGAAAACGGTAAGCTCCACGAGGAAAATGTACTTGACATAACTTGCGTATTTTAACAAGACCTAAATTTTTTGTATAGTAAGTTTTTGTCTATCTCCTACGGTTTACTAGTTATGCCAAATTAAGCAAAATTCATCCAGAATAAACAGGTCTTCAGAAGCTATTCCCAGAAAATTCAAGATATACATTAGTATAATAAGATAAATGTCTTTAATATACATATTTTAATCAAAATCGTTAGAGCCATTTTTAAGAAAATCAAAATTTTCGAAAAAAGTTCCATGTAAAGAATAGTTTGGGGTGGAGGGATTTTTCTCAAAATCTTCGTGTCGCATCCCTGGAAGATACTAAACTTAAATACCAAGTTTGGTATTTACCAACTTTTCGTTTTTGAGTTATAGTGTTCACAGACACACGGACACACTAACACACGGATATACACACACGGATCTTTTTCTGAAAATATTTTTTTGGATACAGGGGACCCTAAAACATATATTTCCGGTGAAATCTCGGTATCGAATTTTTTGGTGGAGTGCAATACCTTCTCTATGTACTGTACATAGCACGTATAGAGAAAGTAAAAAGGAGAAAACCATAAAATAGCGTTTTTTCTCACTACAGGGACTACCTCGTTCAATATTTTCTCTGATAAAAATTACAAAATGTTTCAAGTTGCACGTTTCTTCGTTCAGCACCACTACACATTGTATTGTATCATTTTCTATTTCTGGCATTTAATGTAGTCGTTCTTACTTTCTCTACACATACGTGTGCATCATGTATATAGAAGATATTGTACTGCATCCAAAATTCGATACCGAGATTTCACCGGAAATAGATGTTTTGGGGACCGCTGAATCCAAAAAAAAAAAAAATTTAGAAAAAAAGGTCTGTGTGGTGGGCGAGGGGAGGAGGGCAGCATAGCCCATAAACTAAAAGTCGGTTAAATACCAAACTTGGTATTTGGATGCGACATGAAGATTTTCAAGAAAATCCCCCACTCCCAACTACCCTTTATATGGAAAAGTTTTCAAAAATGTTTTATCTTCTCAAACATGCTGTAACGATTTTGATTAAAATTCGTATATTAAAGACATCTACACGACAAATTACATACATATCTTGAATTTTCAGGGACTAGCCTCTGAATATATCTTTGTTCTGGATAAATTTGTCGGAATTTTGTATAACTGTTAGACCGTATGAGATACACAAAAACTTACATAATAGAAAACGTAGAGCTCCTTGGTCGTTTTTGAGTTATTCCTTGTTTTTGGTTTCAACTATAAAATACTTACACTTTTCTCATACGGAAATTTGTCAACTCCTGTCCATACATACAAACAAAGGAACTTCAATCACATAGCAACCAGCTTTTGACTATCACTTTAGCCTATGTTACTCCCTTATTTTCCTTCTACTTACACGGAAGCGAGCAACAAGGCAATTACTGCTAATTTTTTCTCAATGAGCAGGAAGTGAATAGAGGCATAAGCTTTTTAACAATAATTTTTGAAGAGATGTAGAGAAGGTCATGTGAGTGGAACGCATCAGATTTATTTGTGGAAGTTTTTATTTCGACCCTGTAATAGGCACCTGAGATTGCATGTTAAAGAAGTCTTCTTTTGTTATAATGTTCATAGTCAACAGTATGATCAAGTTTGAAAAAAAAGACTTGACAGTCTGGGAGATATTTTAGAAGCCAAACACCAAAGTTAGAACACAAGTGAAGGACGCAGCAAGACATGAAATGGAGATGGGCAGGCAACACTGTAAGACTCAACAACAATCGTTGGACAAACATAGCTACTGTCTGTCCAGCCTTACTTCACCGGTAATATAAACAAAAGCAACAGGTAGCAATAGCTATGATTGGTTGCTGAACGTTTTACTGCTTCTCTCCATCACAAAATAGTTCCCCTTAAATTGACGAGTGAGTACAGAAATATAATATTACACTATGCAGTGCTGTCTAAATAATATAGTATGAATGATTAAAAAAGAAAATTTACTGATCATTTAATCATTAGGTAACAATGCGTATCCATTGCAGCTTGTTTCTAACGGCTACTTCTAGTCAGCAAGTAATGGCGGAAACATGTAATACCAGTATTGTGAAACAGAAACAAGGAAAGAATTATTCCTAGTGTATATGTACAAGTTTTGTGAAAAGTACCTTACTTTTTACTTTCTCTATACGCACTACATACATAGTGAATAGAGAAGTTATTGCACTCCACCCAAAAATTCGATACCGAGATTTCACCGGAAATATACGTTTTAGGGTCCCCAATAACCAAAAAAAAAAAAAGTGTGGGCGTGGGCGTGTGTGTGTCAGTGTGTCCGTGTGTTTGTGAACGCGATAAGTTGGTAAAATATCAAACTTGGTATGTAAGTTTAGTATCTTCCAGGGATGCGACACGAAGATTTTGAGAAAAGTCCCCCTACCCCAACTGCCCTTTACATGGAACTTTTTTCAAAATTTTTGATGTTCTCAAAAATGGCTCTAACGATTTTGATTAAATTTCGTATATTAAAGATATTTACCTGACAAATAAAATGTAGATCTTGAATTTCTTGGGAATAGCCTCTGAAGAGTAGTTTATTCTGGATGAATTTTACTGAATTTTGAATAACTGCTAAACCGTAAGAGATGGACAAAAACTTACTGCACAAAAAATGTATAGCACGTTAAAACACACAATTTATGTTATATACATTTTTTTCGTGAGTTCGTCGTTTTTGAGACATTCCTTATTTTTGGTTTCTGCTATGAAAAACTTATACTTTTCTCATATAGGAATTTGTCAACTCCTATCCATATAAACAAAGGAACTTCATTGACATATAAACCAGCTTTTGACTATCATTTTAACCTATGGTAGTCCCTTATTTTGCTTCTACTCACAAGGAAGCAAGTAATAAGACCATTTCTGCTCATTTTTTTTTTTCTGATTAGCATAAAGTAAATAGAAGTATAAGTTTTTTAAGAATAATTTATTGCAAGGATATAGAGAAAGTCATGTGAATGGTACACATCAGATTTTTCACTAAGCAATATTCTTAGTTTAAATGGTGTATCCAACAGCAGCATAAAGTATGCATAGCTTTTAATTTAGCCGAGTTGCGACATCTTGTACCAGCTTTGCATGTCACAGCCGAAAATACAGTGAATGTGTAGCACTCATTGTTCGGGAAGAATAAAAGATTTGGAGGGAATGGTGGACATCGTTAGTCCACTAATTATCAATCTCTGTGATGATTTAGACGCCTGTAACGACTGACTCGTATCTTGAAGGAGTGGGAACAGTTCCATCTTCAGATTAGCTCTTCTGGTAAGTCACTGCATTGTGGCACTATATTAAAGAAAGGTGCAGTGCGTGAATGCTAAAATTCGCAAAAAAATATTGGAGTGAAATACTTCAGTAAACTTTCAAAACAACATGTTTGCATATTATAATTTTAAGGGGAGGATTTTACATTTCGTACTGAACATATGTCTCGCCTAACTGTTTAATGTGTATTACATACTAAACATTTAATAGGGTTAATCATTATCTAGCTATGTCTTTCCCTGCCAAACGTAGGTATGAACTAGATTGCCATCACGTGGTATGAGCACGTGCGTTCGCGGAAGAATACATTCTGATTTGTTTACATCTCCGGTGAAGTAAGTTTGGACAGATAATACAATGTGTCACCCAAGAGAAGAAGAGAGGGACCTGGTAGACCGAGAACAAACTGTGGACGAAATGAAGAGAAACGCTGGCAACATCTGGAACAGGATTGATGTGGACGAACAAGTGTACAAGAGCTGAGACACTCAAAGCGACCGTGAGCCAAGAAAGAAGGGAGAAACTGAAACAAGACAGCGAGAGTAAGAACAAGTGTTTAAGGTGTAAATAACTAGGTGAAGACAAATGAACTGCGACACAAAGACAGGCGAATTACACATTCGTACCTCAAATGTGGGAGGAGCATTCGAGCTACCCTTCTATTAGAGAGGGATTAAATATTATTATTATTATTATTAAATCATAAACAATGCAATCTTTAACCTTCTTTCAATGTCAAAGAGATGTTAGAATTTCAATGTGATTTAAATTTCAACAATTCTCTTTATCCATATAGGATCATATATCACAATGCAGAGATTGGAAAGCACAATCCAATGATACAAAAATCTGATGTGTTACAATCACATGACCTTCTCTAGTTGCTCTACATACAAACTTCTAAGATTCTTCTATCTATACCATGTTAATCGAGATAAGCATTAGTTCCTTATAAGTAGAAGAAAACTAAAGGAATGCACTACGCTAAACTGATAGTCAAATTATTTAAAATTTGTCGTTATGCGATTTTCATTTGCTTCACCAGGAACAGAACAAAAGAAAAGCGGACACTTTAAAATGAAACAAATAACAAGGAATATCTCGGAAACGGTTACCTCTACAACAAAAAAGTAAAGTACATAAATTGTGTGTTTGACGAGATCTACATTTTTGTGCAGTAAGTTTTTGTCTGTCTCTTACGGTTTAGCAGTTAAGCAAAATTCTTCAAAATTCATCCAGAATAATGAGGTCTTCAGAGGCTATTCCCAGAAAGTTTAGGATATGCATCTTATTTGGGATGTAAACATCTTTAATATGCGGGATTTTAGATAAAATCGTTAGAGCCATTTTTGAGAAAATCAAAATTTAAAAAAAAAATGCCATGTAATGGGTAGTTTGTGATGGGGGATTTTCTTTAAAAATCTTTGTGTCACATCCTTGTAAGATACTAAACCTAAATACTAAGTTAAGTATTTAACAGTCTTTTTGTTTTTGAGCTATGCTTCCACAGACACATACACATGGACCTTTTTTCTAGAAATGTTTTTTTTCGTACTCAGAGAACTCCAAAATATATATTTGCGGTGAAATTTCGGTATCGAATTTTTGGGTGGAATAGAATACCTTCTCTATCCATTATGTACATTGTAAATGCGGGCTAGCGAAAATAATAAAACCAAGGACGGTATTATTACCTTACTGGAGATCACCCGTCAACATTTAAGCATTTTCTCATAATGTTTTCTTTTAAACCGTGAGGTTTCCTTTGTTGTATTTAAGCATAATACAGCGGAGTGGATTACTGCCATGTTAGAATTGCAATCCCTTTGTTCATATGTGGCTTACGGAAAGCAAACACTGGATGGACTGGAGTTACTCCCCATTCAGGGAGTACACAAGCAAGCAGTATGATAACAGTTGCTAGGATACGCGGCTCTCACCATCTGGAGGATTGGTAAAATCCTGTTACTTACCAAAACCGCCATAAGTTTATATCATTCGCTGCTTTCGTATCCAGAATTTCGTTCGCTAATGAATAGGGTCATTCCAATGTTGTAAATAACTTCATTAGCATTCATTGCACAACCATTTTTCCTCCTTTCTGTAGCGTCATCATTCGTTCTTATCCACCTGTATCCGTTTGGCGGGAGATATTGGTGAAATAAATTAAAAAAAATATGATATGTTGCATTCACATGACTTTCTCTTCCTTTCTACAATAAATTATTGTTAAAAAACTTATTCTGCTATTTAATTAATGCTAATCGAGAAAAAAAATAGCATAAAGAGTCTTATTACTTGCTTCTTTGTAAGTAGAAGGGAAATAAAAGCTGGTAGCTATGTGATCTAGTTACCTTTATTTGTATGGACAGGAGTTGACAAATTCCTATACGAGAAAATTATGCTTTTTAAAGCTGAAACCAATAATATCTCTAAAAACATTAACTTCACGAAAAAAAATTATATGACATAAATTGAATGTATTTTATTATGATCTACAAGTTTTGTGCAGTAAGTTCTTGTCTATCTCTTACGGTTTATCAGTTATGCAACATTCAATAAAAATCATCCAGCATAAAGAGGTCTTCAGAGGCTACTCCCAGAAAATTCGACATATACATTTTATTTGTCAGGTAAATATATTTAATATGCGATATTTTAATCAAAATCGTTATAGCCATTTTTTAGAAAATCAAAATATTCGAAAAAAGTTCCACTTAAAGGGTAGTTGAGAGTGGGGGGGATTTTCTTGAAAATCTTCGTGTCGCATCCTTGGAAAATACCAAAATTAATACCAAGTTGGTATTTAACCGTTTTTTCGTTTTTGAGCTATGATGTCCACAGACACGCACACACGCATGCACACACACACTTACATACATATACACACAGACACACACGGACATTTTTATAAAATTGCTTTTTTTTTTTGTGTTCAGGGTGTCTTAAAACATGTATTTCCGGTGAAACCTTGGTATCGAATTTTTGCGTGCAATGCAATATTTTTTCTATACACTATGTACATAGTACGTGTAGAGAAAGTAAAAATCTGATGTGTTCATTCACATGGCCTTCTCTACCTGTTCTTACAGAAGCTTATTCTTCCTATTACTTCTTGCTAATCAAGCTAATCTTTAGCAGAAATGGTGTTATTACTTAGTTCCTTATAATTAGAAGTGAAATAAGGAAATACACTAGGCTAAAGCAATAGTCAAATCTTTTAAAAGCCAACCATATTATTATTATTATTATTATTATTATAAATAGTAAGCAGTATTGTCACGTATGATTTTTGTTACGGTGACTTACTGTTTTGATTAAGTACAGTGGGTCTAGTCTGTATGATTATATAACAACAGTGTACACTTACAAAACTAATTATTGGTGGATATTAATATGAAGAATGGACATTTTAAATACCTGTGAATCTATAACCTGATTTTATTCTCTAAAATATAAATGTTCTGTATTGAAGTGGAATAATTTTCGTAAATGTTTATTTCACAAAATTCGCTCTAATGATTTTGATTAAAATATCGTATATTAAAGATATTTACAAGGCAAATAAAATGTATATCTTGAATTTCATGGGAATCGCCTCTGAAGTCCTCTTCATTCTGAATGACTTTTTCGTAACTAGTAAGAGATAGGCAAAAGCTACTACAGAAAACCTGTAGATCTCGTTAAAGCACACAATACATACCATATACATTTTATTTATTTATTTTGTTTTAACTATGTGCTCTCATGCATGCTTTTTTACGGCGTTATGCTACGATTTAACCCTACAGTGTGTCTAGAATCTAATTTAAAACAGAAAAGCCTATTACACAATTACAAAACTAGTTATAGGTGTATATTAATAGATGAAAAAGAATTTTAATTACTTGTGAATCTAAAAGCAGCCTTTATTCTCTTAAATATGAAGTCTTTCTAATTGAAGTGGAAAGCCTGTTAACTTTCTGCGTGTGTTTACTCTGTTCTTGTATATCATCACAAACTCTAGTACAATGCTCAGAACCGCCTCTCAATGAGCGCGATTCCTTCACTCTTTACGCCGATATTCTAACACAATTACAAAACTAGTTATAGGTGTATATTAATAGATGAAAAAGAATTTTAATTACTTGTGAATCTAAAAGCAGCCTTTATTCTCTTAAATATGAAGTCTTTCTAATTGAAGTGGAAAGCCTGTTAACTTTCTGCGTGTGTTTACTCTGTTCTTGTATATCATCACAGACTTTAGTACAATGCTCAGAACCGCCTCTCAATGAACGCGATTCCTTCACTCTTTACGCCGATATTATAAACGAGAGCAACGAAGATCAGTTATGATTACAACGCCATTGACCGACGCATGCTTGGATTTATTCTGCGGAGTTCTACAGCTTTTATAACGCAAGAAGGGTTATCTGCACACACCAATAAGGCGCCGTTAGGCCCTCTGGTATGCATATTAAAAGATGGAATGGAGGCGTTGAAAGAAATGCATATCTTGAAGATCATTCATGTAGTAACATGTCTAGTCAATAATGTTGTAAGCGCAAGATACAATAATAAAGTAACGCTGATGCTGATAAATACGTTTCCTATTTTATTACTTTCTCTACACGTACTATGTACATAGTGTATAGAGAAGGTATTGTATTGCACCCAAAAATTCTATACCGATATTTCACCGGAAATACATGTTTTAGGATCCCCTGAATCCTATGTGTGTATCTGTGTGTCTGTGGACAGCATAGCTCAAAAAAGAAATCACCGTTAAATACTAAACGTGGTATTTATGTTTGGTATTTTCCAAGAATGCGACACGAAGGTTTTCAAGATAATCCCCCCATCCCAACTATCCTTTACATGGAACAAATTTAGAAATTTTTTATTTTCGCATAAATAGCTCTAAGATTTTGATTAAAATCTCATATATTTAAGATATTTACATATCAAATAAAAAGTATACCTTGAATTTTCTGGGAATAGCCTCTAAAGACCTTTTGGATGGTTTTTATTGAATATTGCACAACTGATAAACCGTAAGAAATAGACAAAAACTTACTGCATATAAAATGTAGATCACGATAAAGCACACAATTTATATCATACACATTTTTTCGTGGAATTCGCCGTTTCGAGATATTAATTTCAGTTTTAAATACTTAAAATTTTCTCATGCAAAAAAAAAAAAAAAAAAAAAACAAAAACAAAAAACAAAAAAAAACCGATTTTAAAACATTTTACCGTCGCTTTAGCCTGGTGTATTCCCTTATTTGCCTTCTTATAAGGAATTAAGTAATAAGACCGTTTCTGCTAATGTTTTAGCATTAAATAGATAGAAGAATAAACTTATTAATAATCAATTGTTACAGAGATGTAGAGAAAGTCATGTGAATGGAGCACATCAGTTTTTTTTTTAAAAATACATTTCTGTCCTTGTAGTGAGCTTATTAGAGCTCAGCATCTAGAACACTAGACATCTAGACAGGCTCTCAATAGCCTTTGAAATAAATTTCAACCGAAAAGAACGTGCTCAAGGCTTGATTATTGATATATTGACAAGAACGGTGAGGGTAGAGAAGAATAACACGTGACAGCCATGGCTTCCGTTTAAGCGGAACAACATCGATGTCCAAAGTTAGACAGGGGGCAGATATGTTTAGACCGTTTATTGGATTAACCTGACCAAGGTTTTAATCTTGTTAGCAGGGGCTGATGTTTCACCCTGAACATTACTTAACCTCCGCTCCGAAACAGCTGAAGGGCCTACGGTACTTGCAATGTAAGCTTTGTAGATTAATGCATCAAAGTGAATAAAAGTCACGTGACGTTCCTAAGGGTAATAAAGTGGCATTGTTGCATACTGACTTGTGGTTGTGTAATTCCGTAACTGAATTATTGGCTGTCAGGAAGAAAATACTTCAAAAATTATAATTTTTGGAAAATCTAAAGTAGCTTTTCGAAGACAGAAAATACTTATTTAAAAAATTTGATGTGTTCCATTCATAGCTTTCTCTACATCTCTGCAACAAATTGTAGTTAAAAAGCTTATGCTTCCTTTTAATTCATGCTAATTAGCAGAAATAGTTTTATTACTCGCTTCCTTGTAAGTACAAGCGAAATAAGGGAGTTCCAGCCAAAAGCTGCTTGCTATGTAACTGAAATTCCTTTGTTTGTATGGGCAGGAGTTAAGAAATTCCTGTATGAGAAAGGTATAGTTTTTCAAAGCTAAAACGAAAAACCAGGAATATCTTAAAAATGAACAATTCCACGAAAAAAAATTATATGACATAAATTGTGTGTTTTATCGTGAGCTACATTTTCTGTGTAGTAAGTTTTTCCGCATCTCTTACGATTTAGCAGTTATGCACAATTCCGTAAAATTCATCCAGAATAAAGCACTCTGCAGGGGCTATTCCCAGAAAATTCAAGATGTACATTTTATTTGTCAGGTAAATATCTTTAATACACGATATTTTAATAAAAATCGTTAAAGCCATTTTTAAGAAAATAAAAATTTTCACAATTTTTTTCATGTAAAGGGTAGTTTGTGGTGGGGGGATTTTCTTGAAAAACCTTCGTGTCGCATTCTTGTAAAATATCAAACTTAAATACCAAGTTTGGGCTTTCACGGTCTTTTCGTTTTTGAACTATGCTGCCCACAGACACACACACATACACACAGACACACACACACACGGAGATTTTTCTAAAAATGCTTTTTTTTTTTTGGATTCAGGGAGTTTCAAAACATGTATTTCCGGTGAAATCTCGGTATCAAATTTTAGGGTGCAATGCAATACCTTCTCTATACTCTATGTACATAGTTCGCATAGAGAAAGTAAAAATATGATGTGTTCCATTCATATGACTTTCCCCACACCTTTTCGACTGCTGATTCTTAAAAAGCTTATTCTTCTATCTACTTTATGCTAATCGAGATAAATAGCTTACCCTCCTTCATAGGTCTTACAAGCCAATGCCAAGGGATCAGTCGGGGAGACAACGGTACGAAACCACAGAATGAGAAGCTGTTACGAGGGGTCAGCACGTAGCCAGGCATGAACACGAGGAAGTGGATTATATGAATGTAAGCAAAATTGATGAAAGGAAAGGTGATGAAAAAATTGGCCGAATGAGTGGCGGGGGAAACCGGAGGACCCGGAGAAAACCCGCCTAGACGGCGCTTCATCCAGCATAAATCCCGCATGTGGGCGCTTTTGATCGAACCCGGGCCACCTAGAGGGGACTAGAATACTCTCTTAAAACATATTAATGCAAATTCACCTCTTCCAGTTATATATAAGTTGAATAATGCGTTACAACAGATTTTATTTATGTGGACTGTTATTGAAAATATAATTTGAAAGAGGATTTAATTGTAATTTTATAAAGATTGATAAAATTATTATAGAGATATAATCTTTTTATCAATCTTCATAAAATTACGGTTTAACCACTCAACCATGGGACGCCGGTCTTATTAGTTCCTTATAAGTAGAAGGGAAATAGGGGAGTACACTAGATTAAATCGACAGTAAAAGTTTTAAAAGGTGGTTGCTATGGGATTGAAATCCGTTTCTTTGTATAGTCAGGAGTTGACAAGTTCCCGTATAGGATTTTTTTTTCTAAGTATTTTAAAGCATTTCATTT
This sequence comes from Hymenopus coronatus, assembly GCA_030762935.1. Lineage (NCBI taxonomy): Eukaryota > Metazoa > Arthropoda > Insecta > Mantodea > Hymenopodidae > Hymenopus > Hymenopus coronatus. The sequence goes on along the minus strand of CM060881.1, from coordinate 145,734,520 downwards.
TTTAAAAGAATATACAGACTGTTAGGCATATGGGTGCAGATATTTGTAATGGTAATTGTGGACAGAGTAATGAACAACATTACATCGAAATTTGCTTCATTTGCGGTCTAATAATTGGACTTATTAGAGAAGTATGTTTTCAGTTTAGTTAGTACCTCTAAGTAGGCGTTGCACACTCAAGCCAGAAGTGTTTATTTTCCCCGAGATGGCGGATCAGTCTCGCGGTACGAATGCCTAATGAAACTGAATTCGAATGTTTTATGCAAGGTCAATGACCTCAAACTACAAGGCCAGGAGATCATGCATTGAGGTGTGGAAACGTGGAAACATTACGGATAGTCTATAACTCTATTTCGCAGTGAACTTAATACCATGTAAAAACATCAGTCAGTAAATTATATGATTGATTTGTGAGAAAGCGGTTAGACGAAAAGCAAAAATCTGATGTGTACCATTTACATGACTTTCTCTATATCCCTGCAACACATTATTCTTAAAAAGCTTATACTTCTATTTACTTTATGCTAATCAGAAAAAATTAGCAGAAATAGTGTTATTACTTGCTTCCTTGTAAGTAGAAGCGAAATAAGGGACTGCCATAGGTTAAAGTGATAGTCAAAAGCTGGTTGCTATGCCAATGTAGTTCCTTTGTTTATATGGATCGGAGTTGACAAATTTTTCATAGCAGAAACCAAAAATAAGGAATGTCTCAAAAACGACGAACTCCACGAAAAGCGTTTATATAGCATAAATTGTGTGTTTTAACGTGCTCTACATTTTTTGTTTGGTATACGTTTTTGTCAATTTCTTACGGTTTAGCAGTTATTCAAAATTCCGTAAAATTCATCCTGAATCAACCACTCTTCAAAGGCTATTCCTAGAAAATTCAAGATATACATTTTATTTGTCAGGTAAATATGTTTAATATACGAAATTTTAATCAAAATCGTTAGAGCCATAATTGAGAAAATCAAAAATTTTTAAAAAAGTTCCATGTAAAGGGTAGTTGGGGGTGGGGGGACTTTTCTCAAAATCTTCGTGTCGCATCCCTGGAAGATACTAAACTTAAATTCCAAGTTTGGTATCTTACCGACTTTTGGTTTTTGAGTTATCGTGTTCACAGACACAAGGACACACACACACACACACACACACACACGGACCTTTTTGTGAAAATGCTTTTTTTGGATATTGGGGACCCTAAAACATATATTTCCGGTGAAATCTCGGTATCGAATTTTTGGGTGGAGTGCAATACCTTCTCTATACACTATGTACATAGTGCGTATAGAGAAAGTAAAAATCTTGTGTCCCATTCTCATGACTTTCTTTATCTGTTGTATAAACAAAGTTCTTGCATATCTACACCATGCTAATTGAGATAAACATTAGCAGACATTGTCTTATTTCATGTTTCCTGGTAAGCAGAAGGAAAGTAAGAGAATATACTAGTCAAATCTTTTTAAAGCTGGTCACTATATGAACAATTAAAATTAGGTTTCACTTGGCACAGACAGAAGTAAAACAGAAGAGAGATTAAACGAAAGATGACAGGTGTGAGAAATTTATAAGCCTTTTAAAATTGAAACCAATAACAAGGAATATCTCGAAAATAATCAACTGTACGAAAAATTTCAATTAATAATAAATTGTGTGTTTTAATGAGATTTACATTTTTGTGTAGTAAGTTTTTGACTACCTCTTACCAGTTATGCAAAAGTCTCCAGGATGAAGAGGTCACTGAGGATATTCCCAGAAAATTCAAAATATACATTTTGTTTTTTATGTAGATATCTACAATATACAGTATTTTAATTTAAAACAAAACGTTTTCGAAATTTTGTCCATGTAAGGGAAGTTGTTGTAGGGGCTTTTCTTGCAAATCTTAGTTGCATCCTTGAAGATACTGCATTTAAATACCAAATTTTATATTTAACCGATACTTCGCTTTGAACTATGTTTCCCACAGACACACAAACACAAACACACACACACACACACACACACACACACATGCGCGCGCGCGTTTCTAATTTTTTTTTTTATTCAGTGGGGCTCAAAGCTAGAAAAAGTAAAAAATCTTTATACTTTAATGTTATGCCATATAACTGTGACAGAGTCGTGAAACAATTTTTCAAATATTTAATAACCACTGATATAACATAGTTATAGATGTTGATGAATGTTTTGATTTTGGATCTCAGATTAACATCAGGGATACTAATTATTGTTAAAATCAATAACTTGCGAGCTATTATAATACAGATGTTAGGGGTATAGATACAGATACTTTGATATAACTCCATGGCACGACAGCTCAAGGGGAGCCTTGGCCTACCGCCCGGCCGCTGCGTCCCCCATCTCGGTCCACTACAGACGTCATGGATGGGGTGCAGTATTGGAGGGTGAGACGTGGTCAGCGCCTCGAGCCCCTCCCGGCCGGTTAATGCGGTCCTCACGACCTGGAGCCGCTACTTCTTCATCAAGTAGCTCCTCAATTGGCCCCCTGAGTGCACCCCGGTCCAGGTCTCCCAGCGGGTGAAAAATCCCCACGCCGGTACTGGGGATCGAACCCAAGTCTCCCGCTTGGTAGGCAGCTACGCTACCACCGCGCTAAGGAGACGACCGATACTTTGATATATGGTACCTTAGTGTGTATCCAGTTGGTATGTTAGCAATTTTTACTTTCTTTACACGTACTATATACGATATATAACATTACACTGTAGATTTCGTTTATACATACGCCATTTTTTGTAGAGTTGACCGTTTCTGAGGTATTCCTTGTTATTGGTTTCAATTTTAAATTGCTTAAAAATCTCTCAAATCAGAAGTCAGCTTTTGTTTAATTTCTGCTTTTTTTACTCCTGGCCGTGAAAATTGAACCGAACTTCAATTGTTCATATAGTTACCAGCTCAAACGGGGCCATAGAGAAGGTATTGTATTTCTCAATCGGGATCATACAAAGCGAACCGAACCTCTTAGCATTATACAGATAAAAATAAAAATCCTTTGTAAGAATAGTTTGTATTTGAAACAGATAGAGAAACTTTTGTGAATGGAACACATCAGATGTATTTGCTCTCGTAAAAACTGCTCCATACGATGCATTTACCTTTTGAAAAAATGTATATGCTGTAGGGCTGAATTTACAATTCTGCTAATTAGGAAACAGTTAATCAGAAATACGAGGCTTCAATATTTTTGCTTAAACATTTACACAATATGAACGCAATTATTTAATCTCACCTCAGATAAGCATTCTGACAAAAATTAATTTCATATTCTTCTCCTGTTATTACTTTCTCTACAGGTACTATTTACATAGTGTATATAGAAGGTATAGCATTGCACACAAAAATTCGATACCGAGATTTCATTGGAAATACATGTTTTGGAACACGATTATGTCTGTGAACACGATAATTCAAGAACGAAAAGTCAATGAAATACCAAAGTTTAGTATCTTCCAGGGATGTGACTCGAAGATTGTAAACTCTTGGCCCTGCATAGAAACGGATTTTAACCATAACTAGCTATTAAAAGATTTGACTATTGTTTTAGTCTAGAGCAGTGTTTCCCAACCTTTTGAAGTTCACGGCACCCTTGGGAATAACATTAAACACCAGGGGCACCCTTCCTTGAATCAAAAGAAAATTAAGCTTAATTAATATGTTAATTTATTAAAGCACGTACGGTCTGTGGACCCGTGCGATTGTTGAAATTCTATGTATGATATTGCTATGTCAATAAATACACTTAATCATTCATGCCTTCATTTTAATTTATTGAAATATTATATAATAATAACGTACACCATAACATAATACAGTAAACTTTACTACAATCACTGAGTAAAAATACATCAATAAATTTTGTTCGATTAATGATTAATGTGAAACTTGTGATTGATGCTTAGAGCACAGATATGTGATGTCGGGTCTTACAGTAGACAGTGAAACACGCAAATCATCCTCAAGGTTATTCAGTTTATTTCTTGCTTTGCATTTTATTGTCACCATAGCAGAGAAGGCTTGCTCGCATAGATAGGATGTTGAAAAGGGCAAAAGTGCGTTAATTGCTTTCTTCATTAGGTTAGGGTATTCCTCTCTCCGTTGAAGCCAAAAACTAGCCACCGACGCCTCACTCTTGGTGAACTTACCTTTGAGTGTGGAATCAGCGCAAAGATCAATAAATTCATCTCGTTCGCAAGCAGTGAAATCTATTTGCTCTGCACTATCTACGAAATCAAATGGTGAGACAACCCAGTCGAGATTCGTAGTGGAAATAGTTGGAAAGTACGCATCTATTGCATCTTGCAATCTTGATAAGTGATCACAAATGCGGTCTTTCAGTTTACCCAGATCTTTATCTCCTGCCACATTAAGAAGAGATGGAAAGTTCGACAAATCTCATTTTTGAACTGCAGACTTCCAAGAACTAAGTTTTCTTTTAAAACCTTTCATTTTATTGGTTGATGAGATTATTGTTTCATGTCGACCCTACATCGAAACATTCAGTTCATTCAGCTTATGAAAAATATCTGCCAGATACGACAGTTCAAAACACCTAGAATCACTTAGCAAGAGCTCATGAAATGTGTCTGGATTTTCATCCTTAAAAAAAGTTTTTAGCTGTTCTTTAAGTTCGAGAAACCGGTTCAATACACGACCCCGCGACAACCACCTTACTTCTGTGTGAAGTAACAAAGAGGTATGAGCTGCATCCGTTGCGCGACATAACTGTTCAAAAATTCTGCACTTTAAAGGTCGAGTCTTCATATAGTTCACCATTTTCACAACTTGGTTAAACACCTCAGCAAAATCTTCATTATACGCTTTCACGACTAATGCCTCTCTATGCAGAAAACAGTGAGTTATAATAATGGATGGATTTTCATTGAGAGCTCTGGCAGTAAAACCTTTAATTTTCCCAGACATAGATGGTGCACCATCTGTACATATACCACAACAGTCTTTCCATGAAAGATCATGGTCATTGAGATAGGAATTAATAGAAACGAAAATATCATGGCCTGTGGTTGTAGTCTCCAGCGGTCTACAGAACAGAAACTGTTCACTAATATCTTTTTCATCAATATATCTGATAAAACCAATATATGTTTATCTCGATTAGCATGAGGTAGATAGAAGCTTGAGCTTTTTAACAAGTATTTGTTACAGAGATGTAGAGAAAGTCATGTGAATGGAACACATCAGATTTTTTCTTTCCTGGTGAAGATGTTTATATTGAAACACGAATAACATCATAGTGAGCAATCAAGATGTGTGAACTTAAAGTTAATAACCAAGAAGGTTAACTTTTCAAATTGATGAACATGAAAATGTATGTAATTCAAATACGTAACTTTAAGATATTTAATATTCATTCAGTCAAGAGTTTTCCTCGTTGATTTGCCCTCCATTAGTAATGCATTTGTTTTATCACAACAGATTTCAGGTTATCTCCGTCCAGTCCAGTGTATTGGCAGGCTGAGGGCAGCCCGAGGTGTGCTAGACGTGTTACTGTTCTCGGAGAGAACTTAACCACGTTCTGACGGGATTGTGGGTTTTGCAGGATGGCGGGTGTGTTTTGGGGTTGTGTAGCTAAGGTCTTAGGGTGGTTGTTTGGGTTGGCAATGATAGATATCTGCTGTAAAACTAAGTTAGGTTGGCTTTCCTGGCTTCCTTTTGGTTCACTCCAACAATCCCTACACAATTGTTGTGCTTGTTCAGTAGCTTGGAGTAATGTTAGAGTTCTGTTCCTGTCCGGCTCACATTTAAATGCTTGTGGGACTTTCATGTATTCTATTTGAGCAGGTTTGTGTAATACAAGGAGATTTAGCTACTGAATGATATTTGGCAACTTTCTGCTGAGATATTTTAATTTTATTCACCTAAAAATATAAATGCAAACGAAGCTAAACAAAGCAAATTTTAACAATAATTACTTATAGTGGCTTACCTACTTAAGCTTAATTAACGTAGAAATCTACTAACACTTCACAAATATTAAAATGCTCTTCTTCCCAAACATAATTTATATAATGTTACACACTTGATTGATATGATAACTCATATGCGTCTGTTACAAAGGCGCGTGTTGTACAAGATTCGCCTATTTGCACTCACTTGAACTTTTAGATTGTATTATAAGTATTATTTTCATCTTCAATTACTAAGTATTACTTGAATGGTATACAATATAATTAGAAATATCGAGATTTATAACACTCGTCTACCCAAAATGTACAACGCCAACTTTGTATCCTTTTAAGAGTGAAAAATATTCCAACAATATTTGTATGGTAACCATAGATAAAATCTTATATACATACACTAGGTTACCATTCTTTTATCTCCATAAATATTACTGGTGTATTAATACCAATGCAATTACGCCAAAATGTATGGCCACATATAATCTACTGTAGAAGTCCCCGGGGGGCCGAAAATGTTCTTTAATTAGAAGTATACACCACAGTACTCAAGGGTGGCTTGGAACTGGAGAAAGAAACAAAAATATGATGTGTTCCACTCAGCATGACTTTTTCTACCGATTCTGCTACAAACTGTTCTTACAGATGCTTATTTTTACTTTCTCTATACGCACTATGTACATTGTGTATAGAGAAGGTATTGCACTCTACCCAAAAATTCGATACCGAGATTTCACCGGAAATATATGTTTTAGGGTTCCCTTTATCTAAAAAAAAAAGCATTTTCGGAAAAAGGTCCGTGTGTGTGTCTGTGAACACGATAACTCAAAAATGAAAAGTCGGTAAAATACCAAACTTGGTATTTAAGTTTAGTATCTTCCAGGGATGTGACACGAAGCTTTTGAGATAATTCCCCCCACTCCAACTACACTTTACATGGAACTTTTTTTCGTAAACTTTGATTTTCTCATAAATGTATCTAACGATTATAATTAAAATTTCGTATATTAAACATATTTACCTGACAAATGAAATGTATATCTTGAATTTTCTGGGAATAGCCTCTGAAAAGTAGTTTATTCTGGATGAATTTTACTGAATTTTTAATAACTGCCAAACCGTAAGAGATGGACAAAAGCTTACTGCACAAAAAAGGTAGGGCACGTTAAAACACACAGTTTATGTTATATACATTTTTATCGTGGAGTTCGTCGTTTTGGAGACATTCCTTATTTTTGGTTTCTGCCTTGAAAAACTTATACTTTTCTCATATTGGAATTTGACAACTGCTGTCCATACAAAGGAACTTCAGTGACATAGCAACCAGCTATTGATTATCACTTTAACCAATGGTACTCCCTTATTTCGCTTCTACTTACAAGGAAGCAAGTAATAAAGCTATTTCTGCAATTGTTTTACTGATTAGCATGAAGTAAATAGAAGTATAAGCTTTTTAAGAATAATTTATTGCAGAGATATAGAGAAAGTCATGTGAATGTAACACATCAGATTTTTATCTTTACTTCATGTCCATCGAGGTAAATATTAGCAGAAATACTTTTTTTACTTTATTTCTTACAAATACATGAGATATTATGGATTTCACTGAGCTAAAGCTATAGTCCAATCTTTAAAAAGCTGGTCAGTATGTAATGCAATTAAATTACCTTCTCTTTGTATGGGCAGAATGAAACAGTGAGTAACAATTCCCCATTTAAGAGAAGTCCTAAGCATTGAAAATTTGAATATCTTGCATATGGTTAACTCCACAAGAAATGTATGACATAAAATGTGATTTTAACAAGATCTGCATTTTCAATCTCATACGGTGTACCGGTTATGCAAAAAGCCTCCACATTGAAGAGGTTTTCAGAGGCTGTTTCTGGAATATTCAAGATATACATTTTATTTACGAGTAAATATCTTTAACATATGACGTTTTAAACAAACTTGTTCGACACGTTTTTGAGAAATCGAAAAATGTTCTATGTAAAGGATACCTTGGGATGCGAGATTTTCCTGAAATTCTTCCTCTCACATCCTTGAAAGACATTAAGCTAAATACCGAGCTTCGTACTTAGCCGACTTGTTTTTTGAGTTATGAATTCAGACACACACGCACACAAACACACACTTTTTCAAAAATATTTCTATTTTGGATGCAGCAAGTGCCCTCAAAACTAGTATTCCCGGCGAAATTTTGGTATCAAATTTTTGGTTGGAATATTTTCGCTAACTACTATTTCATTGCATAAATACGTGGTAGAGAAAGTAAAAAAAAGAAACAAATCGTATATGTTCCATTCACATGACTTTCTCTATATCTCTGTAACAAATTATTGTTAATAAGCTTATTCTTCTATTTCATGCTAAAACATTAGCAGAAACGATCTTATTATTTAGTTTCTTGTAAGTAGAAGGGAAATAAGGGAATTCACTAAGCTAAACGAATAGTTAAATGATTTAAAATGTGGTTTCTATTGGATTGAAATCCATTTCTTTGTGTGATCAGGAATTGGCAAGTTCCCGTATGAGAAAAGTTTAAGTACGTATATTAAAGCTGAAATCAATATCAAAGAATATCTAGAAAGCGGCAAACTCCACGAAAAAAATTATATGACTAATTTTGTATTTTATCTTTCATGTAATAAATTAATGTCTATCTCTTACGGTTTACCAGTTATGCAAAATTCAACAAAAACCATCCTGGATAAAGAGGTCTTCAGAGGCTATTCCCAGAAAATTCAAGATATACCTTTTATTTGTCGTGTAAACATCTTTATTATACGGTATTTTAATCAAAATAATTAGAGTTATTTTTGAGAAAATCAAACTTTTCCAACTTTTTTTTCCGTGTAAAGGGTAGTTTGTGGTGGGGAGACTTTCTTGAAAATCTTCGTGTCGTACCCTTGGAAGATACTGAAGTTAAATGGCATTTCGTTTTGTCCTGTGTTGCCCACAGTCACACACATACACACACACACACGTGAACATTTTTCCAAAAAAATGTTTTTTTATTCAGGGGCCCTAAAACACGTACTTCCGGTAAAATCTTGGTTTCGAATTTTTGGGTGTGTTACAATACCTTCTCTATATACTGCGTACACAGTAAGTGTAGAGAAAATAAAAAGAGGATATCTCTATATTGTATTCTAATAATATATATTTGGTTGTGTTATATTATACTCATGATAATCTTCTAGATAACACTGAATCCATATTTATCAATTTTTTAACCTTTGGTAATATTAATTAGTTACAACCAATGTGAAATAACCTTCCTATGGAGGGTCGATAAATGTTTTAAATGTCCCATTATTTAACTCTCAACCCCTAGCTGGAGGCTAAATCAAAAACCACTTGCACTATTTCAAGCCATATCCAAAAGAAACAGCATCTCTGACAATGAAGTTCAGAAATTCGTGCTACTCTTATATTTACGTTCCTCAAGTGCTCTCGAGAGGATGAAAACAAAGATAACTCAAGAAATTGAGGATTTCACAAGCTCACACTACACAGTAGTACAGCTCAAATTAAAAAAAAATCTTAATGTGTTCCATTCACAGACTTTCTCAACATCACTATAACAAATTATTGTTAAAAAGCATATTATCCTTCTTAATTACTTGCTTCTTATGAAGTAGAACGGGAAATAAAGGATAGTAAAACCTTTTCCATGTGGTTGAAATCAGGGCACGGAGTTTACAAGTTTCCTTGCGAGAAAATTAAATATTTTAAATCTGAAACAAATATCTCAGAAATGGTCAATTCCACGAAAAAAACATATGACATAAATTATGTGTGATATACATGTTTTGTTTTAAGTTTTTGTCTAAGTCTTACGGTTTACCAATTACGCAAAATTCATTAAGAATAAAGTCTTTAGAGGATATTCCCAGAAAATTCAAAATACAAATATTATTTGTTGTATAAATATAATAATACACGGTATTTATCAAATCGCTAGAGTCATTTTTGAGAAAATCAAAATTTTAGAAATTTTTCTAATGTAAAGGATAATTTGTGGTGGGGAATTTTCTTGAAAATCTTCATTTCGCATCCTTGGAAGATACTAAACCTAAATACCAAGTTTGGTATTTTACCGTTTTTGAGTTATCGTGTTCACAGACTCATGGGCACATAGATCTTTTTCTAAAACTTCTTTTTTTTTATTCAGGGGACCCTAAACTGTATATTACCGATGAAATCTCGGTGTCGAAGACTTGGGTAGAATGCAAAACCTTATCTATTCACTATGTACATAGTACGTGTAGAGAAAGTAAAAGGTATGCTCTACAAGGAGTCAAGCAGTTGTATATACAGCTATCCTGTGAAGAGATTGTCACGCATTTAGGTTCCATCAATACTGAAGGAAAATTGCAGTTCAATTTAATGGCGCGGTAGAAGCTATTAGTGTGGTGTAAAAGCAATTAGATCTTCGATTAAACGGTACTGCTACGTATGTGATTCATAACTGGGGAATCGATTCAGTTATTGCGTAGTTCCACCAGCTTCAGGGATACACATTTCCTACATTAATTAGAAAATGTTATAACGTGGCAAAAGAGTTCCCAATACAACGCAAATGCTCTATGTTATAATTAAACAACATTACAAACAAGAATTTCATAAGCTATTGTGAATGTTGCTGTGTCAATATGCTCTAAGGCCAGTTTTACTTTATCTACACATATGTCCTATATACACACTAGGTAGAGAAGGTATTGTATTCCACCCAAAATTCCATGCAGATATTTCACCGGAAATAAACGTTCCCCTGAGTCCAAAAAAAAATCTCATGTGTTCCATTCACATGACTTTCTCTACATCTCTGCAAGATGGGTAAACCGATAGTCAAGTGTTTTAAAATGTGGTTGCTATGGGACTGATACCCGTTTCTTTGCGTGGCCAGAAGTTGACAAGTTCCAGCAGGAGAAAAGTATAAGTATTTTAAATCTGAAACCAATCACCAGAAATATCTCTAAAACGGTCAACTCCACTCTCCATATATTGCGTGTTTTAATGAGATGCACATTCGCTGAGAAGTGCGTTTTTGTCTATCCCTTCCGGTTTATACGAAATTCCGAAAAATTTAACTAGAATAAAAATGGCTTCAGAAGCTATTCCCAGAAAAGTTAAAATATACATTTTGTTTGTCATATAAATATCTTTAATATACGATATTTTAATCAAAACCGTTAGAGCCATTTATGAGAAGATAAAAAATTTAGATATTTTTTCCATGTAAAGATAGTTGGGGGTGGGAAGATTTTCTTGAAAATCTTCGTGTCGCATCCTTGGAAGATACCGGTCTTAAATACCAAGTTTGGAATTTAATGGACTTTTTGTTTTTGAGCTATGTTGTCCACAGACACACACACACACAGACGCACACACATTCCTTTTTACTTTCTCCATACGCACTATGTACATAGTGTATAGAGAAAGTATTGCACTCCACCCAAAAATTCGATACCGAGATTTCACCGGAAATATATGTTTTAGGGTCCCCAATATCCAAAAAAATCTGATGTGTACAATTCACATGACTTTCTCCATATCCCTGCAACAAATAATTCTTAAAACACTTCTACTTCTATTTACTTTATGCTAATCAGAAAAAAATAGCAGAAATAGTCTTATTACTCGCATCCTTGTAAATAGAAGCGAAATAAGGGACAACTGTAGGTTAAAGTGATAGTCAAAAGCTGGTTGCTATGTCAATGAAGTTCCTTTGTTTATATGGATAGGAGTTGAAAAGTTCCAGTATGAGAAAAGTATAGCTTTTTCATAGCAGAAACCAAAAATAAGGAAAGTCACAAAAACGACGAACTCCGCGAAAAAAATGTATATAACATAAATTGTGTGTTTTAATGTGCTCTACATTTTTTGTACAGTAACTTTTTGTCCATCTATTACGGTTTAGCAGTTATTCAAAATTCAATAAAATTCATCCAGAATAAACTACTCTTCAGAGGCTATTCCCAGAAAATTCAAAACATACATTTCATTTGCCAGGTAAATATGTTGAATATACGAATTTTAATCAAAATCGTTAGAGCCATTTTTGAGAAAATCAAAATTTTCGAAAAAAGCTCCATGTAAAGCGTAGTGTCTGTGAACACGATAACTCAAAAACGAAAACTCGGTAAAATATCAAACTTGGTATTTAAGTTTAGTATCTTCCAGGGATGCAACACGAAGATTTTGAGAAAAATCCCCCCACCCCCAACTACCCTTTACATGGAACTTTTTTAAAAATTTTTGATTTTTTCAATTATGGCTCTAACGATTTTGATTAAAATTTCGTATATTAGTCATATTTACCTGACAACTAAAATTTATATCTTGAATTTTCTGGTAATAGCCTCTGAAGAGTAGTTTATTCTGAATGAATTTTACTAAATTTTGAATAACTGCTAAATCGTAAGAGATAGACAAAAACTTACTACACGAAAAATGTAGAGCACATTAAAACACACAATTTATGTTATATACATTTTTTTCGTGGAGTTCGTTGTTTTTGTGACATTACTTATTTTTGGCTTCTGCTATGAAAAACGTATACTTTTCTCATACAGGAACTTGTCAACTCGTATCCATATAAACAAAGGAACTTCATTGACATTGCAACCAGCTTTTGACTATCACTTTAACCTACGGTTGTCCCTTATTTCGCTTATACTTACAAGGAAGCGAGTAATTAGACTATTTCTGCTATTTTTTTCTGATTAGCATAAAGTAAATAGAAGTATAAGCCTTTTAAGAATTAATTCAAAATCTTCTCGGGCTTCTAGCCAGGTAAAAACTTGGTTTGACACCAACGTTTCGAAGAAGTGCACTTCTTCGAAACGTTGGTGTCAAGCCATTTTTTTACCTGGCTACAAGCCCGAGAAGATTTTGAATTAATACGTCGCCAGGAAAGCTTCAGTTCTTATTTTTAAGAATTATTTGTTGCAGGGATATGGAGAAAGTCATGTGAATGGTACACATCAAATATTTACTTTCTCTAGCCCCATATGTACAATGTACATAGGGATAGAGAAGTATTGTATTCCACCCAAAAATTCGATACAGAGATTTTACCGGAAATACATGTTTTAGGACCCCCTGTATCCAGAAAAAGCATTTTCAGGAAAAGATCCGTGTGTCTGTGAACACGATAACTCAAAAACGAAAAGTGGCTAAAATACCAAACTTGGTATTTAAGTTTAGTATCTTCTAGGAATGCGACACGAAGATTTTGAGAAAAATGAATCTTTTTTCGAAAATTTTTATTTTCTTAAAAATGGCTCTAATGATTTTGATTAAAATATCATATATTAAAGATATCTATCTAACGAATAAAAATTATATCTTGAAATTTCTGTGAATAGCTTCTGAAGACCTGTTTATTCTGGATGAATTTTGTTTAATTTGGCATAACTGGTAAACCGTAAGAGATAGACAAAAACTTACTGTACAAGAAATTTAGGTCTTGTTAAAATACACAAGTTATGTTCATATACATTTTTATCGTGGAGTTTACCGTTTTCGAAGTACTCATTGTTATTAGTTTCAGTTATGAAGTACTTATACTTTTCTGAGACGGGAGTATCCGTTTTTCTTTTGTTCTACTCCTGGCCAAGAAAAGAAGTGGTTTGTAATGACAATCGCATAACGACAGCTTTTAAAACATTTGACTATCGGTTTAGCCTAGTGCATTCCCTTATTTTCTTCCTACTTATACGGAACTAAATAATAAGAACATTGTGCTAATGAGTACCACGATTAGCAAGGTGCAGAAAGATAAATAATCTTGTGTATGAAGTTTGTAGAACAGCTAGAGAAAGTCATGTGAGTGTAACACATCACATTTTTACTTTCTCTATAGGCACTATGTAAATAGTGTATAGAGAATGTATTACACTCCACCAAAAAATTCGATACCGAGATTTCACCGGAAATATATGTTTTAGGGTGCCCTTTATCTAAAAAAAGCATTTTCGGAAAAAGGTCCGCGCGCGCGTGTGTGTGTTTGTCCGTGTGTCTGTGAACACGATAACTCAAAAACGAAAAGTAGGTGAAATACCAAACTTGGTATTTAAGTTTAATATCTCTCAGGGATGCGACACCAAGATTTTGAGAAAAATCCCCCCACCCCCAACTACCCTTTACATGGAATTTTTTTCGAAAATTTTGATTTTCTCAAACATGGCTCTAACGATTTTGATTAAAATTTCGTATATCAAAGGTATTTACTCACAAATAAAATGTATATCTTGAATTCTCTAGGAATAGCCTCTGAAGAGTAGTTTATTCTGGATGAATTTTACTAAATTTTTAATAACTGCTAAACCGTAAGAGATGGACAAAAACTTACTGCACAAAAAATGTAGAGCACGTTAAAACACACAAGTTATGTTATATACATTTTTTCATGGAGTTCGTCGTTTTTGTGACATTCCTATTTTATGAAAAACTTATACATTTCTCATACAGGAATTTGTCACCTGCTGTCTATACAAACAAAGGAACCTCTGTGACATGGCAACCAACTTTTGACTATCACTTTCATCTATGGTACTCCCTTATATGGCTTCTACTTACAAGGAAGCAAGTAATAAGATTATTTCTGCTCATTTTTTCTGATTAGCATAAAGTAAATAGAAGTGTAAGCTTTTTAAGAATAATTTGTTGCAGGGATATAGAGAAAGTCATGTGAATGGTTCACATCAGATTTTTATATTTGTTTTACTTTGGAATCAGGGGGACCCAAAACATGTATCTCCGGTTAAATCTCGGTATAGGATACCTTCTTTATACACTATGTACAAAGTACGTGTAGAGAAAGTAAAAAAGAAAGGTTAAGTCCATTTTATGAAGTTTTCTGGAGAGCAATTTCTAACTTAGGAGTCTACTAGCTCGTTTGTTTTATTATACAACAAATTGAAAGATTTACACGATATTTAAAGTTAATTTCTGCGTAAATCTTGCCTGTAACACGGTTTAAATAAGATTTGTGTTATTTGTCTGTGAGTCAAGTGCACCAATCGTCATTAATAATAATTTGCGGGTAAACGTGTTGTTTAACGCCTCTAAACTGTTTTATTTGTTGCGTTAACCGCTACAAGATTCGAATTAATGCTTGATGCCTGTATACTTTAAACGGAGATTTCTTTTCTTTCGCTAGACCGCATGTACAATGTGCATAATGGATAGAGAAGCTATTGTATTCCACCCAAAAATTCGATACCGAGACTTCACCGGAAATGTATGTCCCCTGATTCCGAAAAAAAAAAAAAACATGTTTACACAAAAGATCAATGTGTACGTGTGTGTATGTGTGTCTGTGGACAACATAGCTCAAAAACGAAAAGACCGTTAAATACTACATTTTGTATGAAGGTTTAGTATCTTCCACGATTTCGATTTGACGATTTTCAAGAAAATCGCCCCACTACAAACTACCCTTTACATGACAATTTTTCGAAAAGCTTGATTTTTTCAAAAATGGCTCTAATGATTTTGATTAAAATTCCGTATATTAAATGTATATCTTGGGGATAGCCTCTGAATATATATTTATTCTCGAATGTTGCCGAATTTTGCTTAACTGTTAAACCGTAAGAGATAGACAAAAACTTACTGCACAAAAATGTAGATCTCGTCAAAACACACAATTTATGTCCTTAACGTTTTTGTTGTGGAGGTAACCGTTTCCGAGATATTCCTTGTTATTGTTTTCAATTGTAAAGTACTTAATACCTTTCTCAGACAGGAAGTGTCCGTTTTTCTTTTCTTCTACTCCTGGACAAGCAAAGAAGCTATTTACAATGACAATCGCATAACGACAACTTTTATAACATTTGACAATCACTTTAACATAGCGCATTCCTTTAGTTCCCTTCTACTTATAAGGAACTAAGTAATAAGAACTTTCTTCTAATGTTTATCTCGATTAGCATTGTGTAGAAAGAAGAATACTCTTTTGTAAGAAGTTTGTTTGTGGAGTAGCTATAGAAAGTCATGTGAGTGTAACACATAAGATTTTTTTGATAGTGTTTAATGCTCGCATTTAATACTATGGCACCGCAGACGATGACACTGGTGATATTTGTAATGAAGATGAAGCACCGATGCTTTGCGGGATAAACCGGAGAACCCGGAGAAAACCCACCCTTACACCGCTGTGTCCACCACAAGTTTCACATGCAGTCACTTGAAATCGAACCCGGACCGTCTAGATGAGAGGCGAGTGGTTTAAACGAGGATATTCTGTCGGGTAAGTACTTTACAAGCGTTAGGTCAGAATAAAATGGCGGAGTTGTTTGAAAGAGACGATTTTCTAGATGAGCTATTGCTCATTGGTTATTTAATGAAGAGCAACTACGATCTCTTATATTTGAAAGAAGTGATCCATTTAACGAGAGGTGGAATTACAGGAAATTCCATTAAAGGCACAGATCATCTAAAGCAATTATGTTGTCACTAATTGAATAAAAGGATGGAGAACTCTACTCAAGGAAATCGCCCAGTATCTCCAATAAATCGAATATTTATTATATTTCAGTAATATGCTTTAAACTTTCTTTCAACTTTCTTTCAGAAATACTCATTTTTGTCAAAATGTATTTATAAAATATGCAACTTTTTCCCCACTTCTTTGTAATTTACGTTTACCTTGTTAATATGTTTTTTCCAGACTTAAATTTACGGGTATTGTACTCCACCCAAAAATTCGATACCGATATTTCATCGGAAATACTTGGTTTGAGAACCCCTAAATCCAAAAAGCATTTTTAGAAACATGTCTCTGTGTGTTTGGGGGGGAGGATCAGCATAGCTCAAATCCCTAAGGTCCGTTAAATACTAAGTATTTAAGTTCAGTATCTTCCAAGGGTACAACACTAAGATTTTCTTAAAAATCCCCCACCCCAAACTACGTTTAACAGAAAAAGACGGTGACATTTTTATTTTTTCAAAACTGGCTCTAACGATTTTGATTAAAATATGGTATATTAAAGATATCTACATCGCGAATGAAATGTGTATCTTGCATTCACTGATAATAAGCCTCTGAAGACCTCTTCATTCTGGATGAACTAAATCATAAGAGAGAGACTGCACTTGCTACATGTTTCCGAGATATTCTCTGTTACTGAGGTAACGAAGGTAACCTTTCATCTGTTTGTTTTACTGCTGGCCATGCAAAGCGACTGTTCACGTAGCGACAAGCTTTTAAAAGATTTTACTATCGCTTTAACCTAGTGTATTCCCTTATTTTCTTTCTGCTTAGAATGGTTAAGTATTAATTATTTCTGCTAACGTTTATCTCGATTAACATGATCTAGATAAAAGGATTATCTTTTGTAAAAGCAGTTTGTTTGCAGAACAGAGAAAGTCATATAAATGGAACGAATCAGGTTTTTCCAAAATGAACCATATTAAAAGCCAATATCGTAATAGGATAAGCAATAATCACTTGGTAGGTCTACTGAGACTTTGTAGGTCATCATTGGTGGAAAATATTAATAACGTTGTTTAAAAAAATCTGATGCTTTACATTGACACATATTTCTCTACTTCTTCTACAAATAAACCTTTTACAAAAGATTATTCCTCTTTCTACCGCATTCTATTCGAGATAAGCTTTAGCAGAATGGTCTTATTATTTAATCATTTATAAGTAGAAGGGAACTAAGGGAATAGACTATGCTAAAGCGATAGTCAAATGTTTTAGGTGGTAACAGCTGTTGCTTTGTAATTGTCGTTGAAATTAGCTTCCTTGCATGGTCCGGAATAAAACAAAAGAAACACGGACGACTGCCAGTTTTAGAAAAGTATGCGTACGAGAAAATAGAAAACAATAACAAGTATCTGATATCTCGGAAAGGAAAAACTAGAAATGGAGGTAATCCACCTCAAACTCACTGAACTAAATCTATGTCTAAAAGTAATTCCAGAAGCTAATAAAACAGTTGTATTAAGTAAAGGTACTTGAAGGGCATTAAAAGGAATATATCTTATAGCAGGTTGTTAAGAATGGTTACCTGTTACATAAAAAATGTAAAGGACATACGTTATGTGATTTGACGAGATCTACCTTTTTACTTTCTCTACACTCTACCTTTTTATTTTCTCTACACGTACTATGTACATACTATAAAGAGAAGATATTGTATTGCACCCAAAAATTCGATACCGAGATTTCACCGCAAATACATGTTTTGGGACCCACTAAAACAAAAAAAAAGCATTTTTAGAAAAAAGTCCGTTTGCCTGTGGGCAAAATAGTTTTAAAATGAAAAGTGCGTTAAATACCAAACTTGATATTTAAGTATTTTCCAAGGATACGGAACGAAGCTTTTCAAAAAAGTCCCCTGCACCATTTGGAACAAATTTCGAAAAGTTTGACTCTCTCAAAAATGCCTTTAACGATTTTGATTAAAATCTATTATATTTAAGATACTTATACAACCAAATGTCTCTTTTGAAATTTGTGGGAATAGCCTCTAAACACCTCTTTGTTCTGGATGCATTTTCTTGAATTTTGCATAGCTGATAAACCGTAAGAGATAGACAAAAACTTACTACACAAAAAATGTATATTTCCCTAAAACACAATTTATGCCATTTACATTTTCCGTAGAGTTTTCCGTGTTACAGATATTGCTTATTATTGGTTTCAGGTTTAAAATAGTTTCTTTTCTCATACTGGAACTTGTCAACTCTGGTCGCGAAAAGAACCAGTTCCATAGCAACCGCTTAAAACATTTGACTATCGCCTTGGCCTAGTGTATTCCCTTATTTCTCCTCTACTTAAAGGAACTAAGTAATAAGACCGTTTCTGCCAATGTATATCTGGATCAGCATGAAGTAAATAGAAAAATAAGCTTATTAATATCACTATAACAAATTATTCTTAAAAAGCATATTCTTCTATCTACTCTATGATAATCGAGATAAACATTAGCAGACATTCTTTTAATTACTTGCCTCCTTGTAAGCAGAAGGAAAATAATTGAATACACTAGGCTAAAACGATAGTCAAATCTTTTAAAAGCTGGTTGCCATGTGGATGAAATCCGTTTCTATGCAGGGCCAGGAGTTCACCACTTTCCGTGTAAGAAAGTATTTCGTATTTTAAATCTCAAACAAATAACAAGGAATATCTCAGAAATGATCAATTCCACAAATAAACTTGTATGTCATAAATGGTGTGTTTTTGTCGTGATCTACATTTTTGTGTAGTAAGTTTTTGTCTATCTTTATGGTTTAGCAGTTCGCAAAATTCAGCAAAATTAATTCAGAATAAAGAGGTGTTTAGAGGCTATTCCCAAAATATGAATGAATGAATGAATAAGTGTATTTATTAACATAGCAATATCATACATAGAATTTCAACAGTCGCACGGGTGCACAGACCGTACGTGCTTTTGCAATACACATTACAAGCAATATTAAAACAACAACCACAACAAAGAATTAGAAGAGTAAACACGAAAATAAAAAGACAAAGGAAATACACAGTCAAAAGCAATATTAAACAACAATAAAATTAAGAATGAATCCGAAAATAAAGATTCAAAGATATTAAAATATAGCAATTTAAATTTACAGCACAGAGTACCCTTCATAAATGCACCCTCTTATAATAGATAATTACACTTAAAAGACATATATACACATAATATATACAACCCTAGCACAACAGTGACCTAAGTATGACATAATATATATGTATGTAGAACATTGTAGTCACTTTTGTTTAGTTGATCTTATTCCCCCCCCCCCCCTTCTCTATTGGCAGCCTCCTCAGATCTCAGCTGTCTTGCCTTAAGTATAAATTTACCTAGCCCGTCCATGTTTTCCGTGCCTGCCAGTAGCGTCCAACATGCTTCTATCCCTATATTCGCAGTGGTAAAAAATCGGGGCAAATATTTTTCCCGCCATTCCTCCGTGCCCCTACATCTTGCCAAGATGTGAGTCCACGACTCTTCCTCCTCGCAAATGGGACAGATTCTCGTACCATTCTCGTCAGAAATTTTCGTGCTCCTCCATGCTCCTAGTCTAATCCACGCGAGCCCCTCTCTAATGAGTTTGGTACCTGTTTTGATGTATTGCTCCATACCCCACTCCGATTTCAGCCCAGACTGTACTTCTAATGACACCTTCTCTGTGCATTGCGCAATCATTTGCTGTCTGTCAATATCACAGAGACGTTTCTTAATTTTTCTCCAAATACTTCGCCTGTTTTCCTGCCCCGCCATCTAAATGTCTCCCATCCCAATGGTTTCCAACCCTTTCTTTAATTTTGATGCCCACGTCAAATACCTTCCATTCGCAACTGTTCACGGTAGCAGACTGCCCTAATTAGAGATTGGTTTCCGTGAACGATTCTCATCCAATATTTAACTGCTCTGATTTTGCACTCTATCGTTTCACTATGTGCCCCGAATTCCCTCATTATTCCGCAGTTTGCCGTACCCCTTCCCACACCCAGAATTCCTTTCAAAAATTGGGTCCTCACTTGATCCAGATTTCCTGTTTGTTCCCACCCCCATATTTCTCCTCCGTATGTCATCGTGGATCTAACTGTCGCTCCGTATACAGTTTCCATTAAGGTTATTATACAAGATATACAGTTTATTGGTAATATTAATAACCTTAATACACGGCACTTTAATTAAAATTGTTAGAGCCATTTTTGAGAAAATCAACGTTTTCAAAACTTTTTCCACGTAGAGGGTAGTTTGGGATGAGGGGATTTTTCTCAAATTCTTCGTGTCATATCCCTGGAAGATATTCAACTTAAATACTAACTTTGGTATTTTACCGACTTTTCGTTTTTGAGTTATCGTGTTCACAGACACACGGACACACACATCCGCGTTCGCGCGCGCGGATTTGTTTCTAAAAATACTTTTTTTAATTACGGGGAACCATAAAACGCCTATTTCCGGTGAAATTTCGGTATCGAATTTTTGGGTAGAGTGCAATACCTTCTTTATACACTATGTACATAGTACATGTAGAGAAAGTAAAAATCGTTAGAGCCATTTTTCAGAAAATGAACATTTTCGATAATTTTTGCATGTGAACGGTAGTTAGGGGTTGGAGGGATTATAACGTTTGGTATTTAACGGTATTTACATATTTGAGCTATGCTGTCCACAGGCACACTTTTTTCTAAAAATATTTTTTTTGAATTCAGGGGGACCCAAAACATGTATTTCCGGTGAAATCTCGGTATCGAATTTTGGGTGGAATGCAATACCTTCTTTATACACTATGTACATAGTACGTATAGAGAAAGTAAAAAACAATAAATAAATAGGTCTACAAAGGAAATTTAGGAAACAGAAAAGGAGAAATGGGCTAAAGAAAAAGTAACATATCGGCGTAGTCCTAATAAGGCTCCGGAACTGTATTTTTAATAATAATAATAATAATAATAATAATAATAATAAAACGACTTTTGGAACCAGAAGGTAGCCTGACACCTCTAGACCACAGAGGACGACGGAGAAGAGTTAGAAGTACAACTGGCGCAACAAATCTGGGCATGTGAAAATCTTAATGAGAGCTAGGAAGCGAGTTGTACTTCCAGATAAGCGGTTCACCAGTCGATTCATGCACTGGAAGAGTGCCTGTCACAATTACTGTCAAATATCTGTCACCTTTTATGCACTGCACTGTACCGCGCTGCATTGATAAACACTTGTTTCATATCTAGGAAACCTCTATACAAATGGTCTACTATATAAACAATGTCAATCGCCTGCCTCCAATTCTTCCACACCTGACGTCTTCGTTCACATCATTGTCATCATCAACGTTATCGCTACTTTCTGCACCATTATCCTGGATTAGAATTCTTTCTATTTGATTTTCTATAATTCTTTCTAATGATTTTCAATGCTCTCATCATCTCGACATACATTTTCCCATTCTGGCCTACCGATTTCTGCAATTCGCTGGCG
This sequence comes from Hymenopus coronatus, assembly GCA_030762935.1. Lineage (NCBI taxonomy): Eukaryota > Metazoa > Arthropoda > Insecta > Mantodea > Hymenopodidae > Hymenopus > Hymenopus coronatus. The sequence continues at coordinate 145,712,616 of CM060881.1, read as the reverse complement.
ACACAACTGTTCCACATCATTTAATTTAAAAGTGTTATATTAAGTATTTTTACTTTTTCTAGCCCCATATGTACAATGTACATAGGGATAGAGAAGTATTGTCTTCCACCCAAAAAGTCGATACCGAGATTTCACCGGAAATACATGTTTTAAGACCCTCTGTATCCAAAAAAAGCATTTTCAGAAAAAAAAACCCGTGTGTGTGTATCCGTGTCTGTGAACACGATAACTCAAAACGAAAAGGGATGCGACACGAAGATTTTGAGAAAAATCCCCCACCCCAAACTACCCTTTACATGGAGTTTTTTTCGAACATTTTGATTTTTTTAAAAATGGCTCTAACGATTTTGATTAAAATATCATATATTAAAGATATTTACCTAACAAATAAAATGTATTTCTTGAGTGTTCTGGGAATAGCTTGTAAGACCTGTTTATTCTGAATGAATATTGCTTAATTTGGCATAACTAGTAAACCGTAAGAGATAGACAAAAACTTACCGTACAAAAAATTTAGGTCTTGTTAAAATACACAGGTTATGTCATACACATTTTCCTCGTTGAGCTTACAGTTTTCGAGGTATTCATTGTTATAAGTTTCAGTTGTGAAGTACTTATACTATTCTCAGACGGAAGTGTCCGTTTTTCTTTTGTTCTACTCTTGGCCAAGAAAAGAATTGAGTTGTAATGAGTATCGTATAACGACAGCTTCTAAAACATTTGACTATGGTTTAGCCTAGTGTATTCCCTTATTTTCTTCCTACTTATACGGAACTAAATAATAAGAACATTGTGCTAATGAGTACCACGATTAGCAAGGTGCAGAAAGAAGAATAATCTTATGTATGAAGTTTGTAGAACGGCTAGAGAAAGTCATGTGAGTGTAACACATCAGATTTTTTCTTTCTTTATCTCTGAGAACCCTGGAAACGGAACTTAGTGAAATATCAGTTGCCTTGGCTATTCTTTCTTTCACTTTCTGCAGGCTTATGAAGAACCCGGGGAGCATACATTTTCTTCCTTTATCTCTGCCTCTTGTTTTATAAAGTCAAGGGCATTTACAATTATTTCTCTGCTCTAAGTAATACCTTGCCACTTGAAAACGTAGGAGCCATGGTTAAAAAATAAAATAAATAAAATGAACACTATTTACTACCCGCTTTGAATACAAATACATGCGGAACATTTTCGATGCAGACTGTACACAGTTTGCTCGCTGTGACTTTAAGTAAGCAAAGTATCATATCACAAACCCCGATAAGTAGGCTCGGTAGCTGGGTTGGTAGTCAAAGTCACGATTCCAGAAGTTTTGCGCCGGCAATAAAAGAAGAAAATATGGAAATAGTAAGGTATATCTGAATACTCTGCTTTAATATTAAAGTAGACGTATATTTTCCCCAAGTTTCTTTGTTGCAGGAGCTAAGACGTCATCGCAGGGTATTTTAATTGAGTTGGCATGTGCGCGACAGGTCTGAATAATGCAGACTGAACGGGATTTCTCAATTACCGGCTGGTATCTGGGACCGTATCGCTGCACAACGCTGGATAGAATACAGATAAGGCACAACCTCGCTCCAGGCGAGAGGGTTGCTCGCCCGTAAGGCCAGCGCCGGCAAACACCTTCATTAATGGAGCTAAAAAGTGCTTCATAAACTCTCGTTAATACTTCTAATGAACAGTTGTGCTTTTACATGTTGTGAAACTGAGCTCTGCGGTCTCGCGTTCGATCCCCTTCGGGCCACCCACTCTATTGTCGGTGAGAAATTACCTTGTGATTGACATTCTGCTGACACGTGGTCGTTTCGGTACGCTGTTGCCATATTTATTCGCTATCCGTCTTCAGCGGCACACGTTCCACTGCTTCCTCTAAAAAGCCTTCTTCTTTCCATTACACTTCTCGTTTGTTGAACTACTTTTCCCCACTTCTCACTAGTTACTTAAATCTATTCCTTTCAACATTGAGTCCTGTACTTCACTAAGCTTAAAAGCTTTATTATTTCGGCTAGCGCACCCTCAACTAGTTTATCACGGCTGTAAGACATTTGCAAATCACAGTGTCACTCGTGGATGAGAACGTGCGTGCGTGCGTGTCTGGTAGGCTCGTGGGGAGCCTAGGTGTTGTTGCTGTGTACCTACCCTGGTAAGGGTTTAACCACAGGAATGAGGTGAAGGTTGAGGTTTTAATTTTGGAGTTTTCAAGTGTTGTTAAGGAGGTAGCGCTGGTAGGCTCCTCGAACGGTTTCATTTTCAGGAGCAGCATCCTTTCCTCTGCTCCGCTGGTGTTTATTTTTTTTATTTTTTTTTTTTATTTAAGTATGGTGGTGAAATTTTGATAGACCTCTCCCAATGGGAGGGGGGAGTGCTTTGTTCAGCTATTACGCTGTTGGCTGGTTTAAAGCCGTTGTTACAGGGGGTGCCCACAAGCCATGCGGGGAACCCAGAACCGCCTCTTTCGGAGGGTAAGTACTCCCCCAGAGATCTGACAAGTGCGTTCTCATAGTCGCCCAATCTGGCGTAGACTTTTTGAGCCTGGCGCCTAATAACATCTTCCACGAACAAGAGGAATGTCCGCGATATATAAAAGGTAAGTAGCGTCTATAAATGTAAATCCTTACGGAATTACTATATAGAACATAACCAAACTTTTCACAGAATTAAATCAGATTGCAAACTATCAGATCAGTCATGCATGAGAACGCGCGCGTAAATTTCCATTGAACTCACAAGTGTTGCAACACCGATTACAGGCATGACCTCTCTGACGGTTATGCATTCTTACAATATGATTGGTTAGCAACCTGACGGGCCCCCTGCCAGCAAACGACACACCCCACAAGTGTCAATCACAAGGACATTTCTCACCCACAGAAGTCATAGTATTTTTCGTAGTTTCCCCGAATTGGTTGGGAAATTCCGGGGTGTTTTCTCTTCTACCATGCATGTACTGTCCCCTCCTTCCCTCTTATTTCAGATAGGCTTCCGAGCAATACGTGTTAGAAGATCAGAGGGCATGGATGCTTGCCCATTGAATATTGCTTCCCGGCTCTGGTCTTTAAACTTGGGAGCGTTATGAAGCTCTGCGCGACTTTATGAACTGTCTGCCTGCGGTCTATAGCCTTCTGCGGATCCTTCATTTCGCCGTTCCTTTTGGGGTTGGCACAAGAGATTCCTCTTGGGTCGTGGTGAGGTCTCCCTCTCCGTTACCTTGTCATAACTATAGATGTGAAAAAAAATATGTGGTCCATGCACATGACATTCTCTACATCTATGTAACAAATTATTGTTAAGAAGATTATTCTTCTGTTTATTTAATACTAAAACATAGTAGAAACGGACTTATTATTTAGTTTCTTTATAAGTAGAAGGGAAATAAGGGAATACACTAGGCTAAACCGACAGTCAAAATTTTTAAAATGTGTTTGCTATGGTATTGAAATCGTTTCTTTGCGTGGCCATGAGCTGACAAGTTCTCACATGAAAAAAGTGATAAGTATTTTAAAACTGAAATCAATAACAATATTTCGAAAACGGCCAACTCCACGAAAGAAATGTAAATGACATAAATTGTGAATTTTATCGTGATTTACAGGTTTTGTGTAGTAAGTTTTTGTCTAATTCTTACGGTTCACCAGTTATGCAAAATTCAATAAAAACCATCCAGAATAAAGACGTCTTTCGAGGATATTCCCAGAAAATTCAAGATATACATTTTATTTTGCATGTAAATATCTTAAATATAGGAGATTTTAATCAAAATCCATATAGCCATTTTTGAGAAAATCAATATTTTCGAAATATTTTCCATGTAAGGGGTGGGGGGGATTTCCTTGAAAATCTTGTGTCGTATCCTTGGTCTGGTATTTAACGTCTTTTAGTTTTTTAGCTATTCTGTCCACAGACACATACACACACGCAACACAGGGCCTTTTTCTAAAACTGTAAAAACATGTGCATATAATCAAAGGTGCTAAAACATATTGAATTCTTGAAGAAAGATAGAAATGACATTTCAATAGCGCCTGACCTTTGGATTTAAGCAGTCACTGCACCTCACCTATGGTTAGGACTGGCGGTAGGCGGGGGTCCTGCTAATCGATTTATAATGAGTTTATGGTCAAGTTTCAAAGCGTTCCCTTTAGCTTTGATGCCGGTTGGGTACATGTAGAGCGCACCCAGTAAATATGTATATTAGTGTGTGTGTATGTGTGTGTGTGTGAGAGAGAGAACTTATGTGGGAGCGCCTTGTATGCCAGGTGTGCGCATGCGTGTGAGTGCGAGCGTGCGTACATTATGTGTGTGAGTGTTATAGTTGTGTTCTGGGCTCGTGAGCCCTGCAGGCTGAGGTGTGGGGAGACGGGAAAGCGGTATCTAGTTACCCGGTGAGCTGTTATTCAGTAATCATTCCTGCAGATATTTGTATTAACCTAGCATAGCCTTTGGTAAAAGATAATTAAAAAAACGGAAGTCTTCGCAACTACCAAATACTACTACCCCAGAATGGTCAGAGAATCCATAGAAATATACAAACATCCCAATAATTTTAATAGAGAAGGCGGATTTAAGCTAAATCAGACCTAGATTCCTGCCTTACAGCATCTTCGCACCGGCCAACACAACAGCCAATCAGAACACAGCAGTCAAATTACTCCCCTCCCACTACCTCAATAGTATATATTGCCGACCTCTGCTCCCTACATCTTTTATATCACACGGGTAAATCCGCGAGAAAAGCGGATAGGTACCGTGGTGATTTGCCCCCGCCCGAGTACACTCGGGCGACTAGTTCCTGCTCCTGGCTCCATGAATCTGCAGTCGCTAGCCGTTCCTGCCCAGGTTCATTCTGAAGATATAATTTTAATATTCGACCACGGCCTACAAGCCCGGATATGTTATCTTTTACTAATAATAACACCGGCCATGAAAGCCTACGAGCATATATAGCATAGCCTACTTAGCATAATAAGGTGCAGAAGTAGTTCAATATTGTAAGAAGATTTGTATTCTTTCCACCATGTCTGAAGTTAAGAAGGGCATTCAGAAGGGCGTGAAATAAGCGTTATAGATAAATATGATGAAGTATTTATATGCAGTGCCACAAGCTACACTTCGGGCTGCATATCATACTGGTGTTTCCATGTCAACGATAAAGATAATTCGTGAGGAGAAAGAGCTGCGGTCAAGAGCACAAAATATTATATTGAGCACTCCTGGAAAAAGAAGAAAATCTAGTCCAGAGCATATTGTTGCGCAAATCAATGACTTTAATGCTACCAATTCAAGAAGAATAATACGGTTAACTTATTTTATATTTATTTATTTATTTAAAAAAAGTCTATGTCATAAAGTGTGTGTTTTAATGAATTCTACATGTTTTGTGTACTGAGTTTCTGTCTTTCTCTTACTTAAAAACGTTTCCAGAATGAAGAAGTCTTTAAAGGCTATTCCCAGAAAATTCAAGGTATACATTACGTTTGCCAGAAAATATCTTTAAGCATATGGCATATTAATAAACATCATTAAAGCTAATTTTGATAAAATAAACATTTTCGAAAAAAGTCAGATGTACAGGGTAATGGGGGTGGGGGATTTTGTTGAAAATCTTTGTGGGGCATTCTTGGAAGATTTTGAACTTAAATACCAAGTTTGGTATTCAACGAACGTTTCGTTTTTACTTTCTCCATACGCACTATGTACATAGTGTATAGAGAAAATATTGCACTCCACCAAAAATTTGATACCGAGATTTCACCGGAAATATATGTTTTAGGGTACCCAATATCCAAAAAAAGCATTTTCACAAAAAGGTCCGTGTGTGTGTGTGTCCGTGTGTCTGTGAACACGATAACTCAAAAACGAAAAGTCGGTAAAATACCAAACTTGATATTTAAGTTTAGTATCTTCCAGGGATGCGACACGAAGATTTTGAGAAAAATCCCCCCACCCCAACTACCCTTTACATGGAACTTTTTTCGAAAATTTTGATTTTCTCAAAATTGGCTCTAACGATTTTGATTAAAATTTCGGATATTAAACATATTTACCTGACAAATGAAATGTATATCTTGAATTTTCTGGGAATAGCCTCTGAAGAGTAGTTTATTCTGGATGAATTTCACTAAATTTTGAATGACTGCTAAACCGTAAGAGATGGACAAAAACTTACTACACAAAAAATGTAGAGCACTTTAAAACACACAATTTATGTTATATACATTTTTTTCGTGGAGTTCGTCGTTTTTGTAACATTCCTTATTTTTGGTTTCTGCTATGAAAAACGTATACTTTTCTCATACAGGAACTTGTCAACTCCTATCCATATAAACAAAGGAACTTCATTGACATAGGAACCAGCTTTTGACTATCACTTTAACCTACGGTTGTCCCTTATTTCGCTTCTACTTACAAGGAAGCGAGTAATAAGACTATTTCTGCTAATTTTTTCTGATTAGCATAAAATAAATAGAAGTATAAGCTTTTTAAGAATTATTTGTTGCAGGGATATGGAGAAAGTCATGTGAATGGTACACATCAGATTTTTTAGTTATGCAGCCAATAGACACACATACACAAAACTATTCTTCTTCTTCAGAAAATGAAACAGCGTCGTGTTCGGAATTGGACACGGAATTGGCACGACCACTAATCTATTAAGTTAGGCTGCATGTTATTCCTCAATAGCATTTCTGTCTGTTAGTGCCACCTTAAGCGTGTGTTGTATACGCACAGGGTCCACGAGCTGGGAACAAAACTATATGTGTGTATGCACGCGTTTATGTGCGAGCGTGTGTGTATGTGAGTTTGTGTGTGTGCCCAAATGTATGTGTGTGAGCGGGGGTGTGTATGCGAGTTTTGTTTATGAGTTGTGTGCAAGCCCAAGAGTACGTGTATGTGAGCATGTATATGTTTGAAGGTGTGTGTATTTGAATTTGTGTGTGTGTGTGTGTGTGTGTGTGTGTGTGTGTGTGTGTGTGTATTTTAACAGCTTCATGTTCCACAGCCATTGGTGATAGATACTACATGCCCATATTTCACTTCATCATTTTACAATATCATTGAGTATATCGAATGTGATAAAGACCTAGCTCATTTTGTGCAATTCAAGGTGGTTCACCTGTCCGTTATTCTCTGGTTTTATACAACCCGCAGATTACAGTCTAACCTGAAAACATCGTTCCCGAGACCCATCTTCTGCATACTAATATTATAGACTTTGGCGGTACAAGTTATAGTTAAATTGTGTCGTATTTGATTAACCTGCGGTATTAACATCGGTTCCAAGATGCTCGTTTCACGTTCGAATCTTACCAAAAGGTTGACAATTTTTTTTCTCCGCTTTCTTTCTTCCTGATTTGGCACAAAGCTTGATGGGATATCGGAACACTTTTTAACTTGCTTATTTGTTTCTTTTATTGTTGTTCTCTTTATTTATGTTTATTCTAACTTAATCAGTCCAGTTACAGGAAACACAAATGAAAATGAACATTCTGAGGTTCTTCTAAATATGCAGGTTTTATTACAATGTTTTAAAATTAACATAGGTATTTCAGATAATACTACAGACACATGGACACACGGACACACACACGGACCTTTTTCTGAAAATACTTTTTTTGGACCCTAAAACATATATTTCCGGTGAAATCTCGGTATCGAATTTTTTGGTGGAGTGCAATACATTCTCTATACACTATGTACATAGTGAGTATAGAGAAAGTAAAAATACGCAAAATACTTAGGCTAACAATCACAAACTTTGCCAAATACATAGGACTAATACTTTTAGTTGAAAAGAAAATTAGGTTTAATCCGCATAACTTAACAGCTTCTTAATATCCACTAGATAAAGCGTTTCCGACATGAAACATTCCCTATCTATCACATGTTAGGCGTTCTAGTATTTTGAAATTGTTTTTATTAACTTTATACGTTTTGATAATTGCGTTTATTGTTTAAATGCTTAGTGAAGTTTTTTTTTCAAAATAATTAGAAAGAAAACTAAGAATGAAAGTCTGAAGAACACGTAAAATGGACTTTCGCTTATGCTTCATTCGTATACCTTTTTGTTTATACCTAAAATTATTAGAGTGACACTGAACTAACTTTGCACTCGATGGATAATACATAAAGAAGAAAAAAAGTGCACGCAGACTGTTAGACTCGAGCCGTTGACACTCTGGAGATGATGAAGAAACATGAAATTAACCAGTTGAGCTATAATCATTGCACCGCTTGCTGCGTTAAAACTTGTAGGTATAGTGTCCCACATGTCTCCCTCTCCGCTTCTGATCTCTTTATAACTATTGTGGACTTCTTTTTGTAGCTTAAGCCGTTCGTTTAGCCTTCATTCATTATAATTTACGTTGCAGAATGTCTGACAGCGATCCTATTGATAAAACATGTACTGCAACAGCAGTTATTAAGCGCATGTTTTTGGAATGGACACAACTATTGCTACTAAGGTCTATTTTCCAATGAAGAGCTGGCTAGATTTGCATGGTTACCAAATGGGTGACAAGCACGGTAATTTCAACCTTATTACTTTCAGAGTATGAAGTGTTGCCTATCTCCAAAAATAATAAGGAACAGGTGAACCACCTTGTATTGGAAGCAAATTCAACATCTAAAAATCTGAATATTCGCAATACAAGATGAATTTTATACAACTACAATAATTTATTTATTAATTACTACATTTTATTTAATTAGGGTTTTGCCATTGTTATACTATAAAACCTATTATTAATAGCTAAAACTTTTGCGTTCTGTTACTAGATTAAATTTGTCGACAGTATAATTACAGAATTTAATAACGCTCTCAGTATATTTCATTATTAAATATTGTTCACTGGTATGTATTTGGAATTTTAATAGTCGGCATCAAAATATCAAATTCTCCACAGTTTGATATTCTATGCGGACCATATTATGAGTACGTTGCGCTGTTTGTTATTTTAAGACCGTGAAGTTACTTCCCGTACTTCCCATGTTCTGTAACCATGACTGGGATTAGATGTAAATTATGTTTGTTATTGTATAGGTATGTGGAGGTTTCTAAGAATGCTATTTTTATTTTCTGTACACGTACTATGTACATATTGTACAGAAAAGACATTGCATTCCACCCAAAAATTCGATACCGAGATTTCACCGGAAATATGTGTTTTAGGGTCCCCTTTATCTAAAAAAATTATTTTCAGAAAAAGGTCCATGTGTGTGTGTGTGTGTCCGTGTATCACTGTGTCCGTGTATCTGTGAACACGATAACTCAGAAACAAAAAGTAGGTAAAATGCCAAACTTGGTATTTAAGTTTAGTATCTTCCAGGGATGCGACACGAAGATTTTGAGAAAAATCCCCTACCCCCAACTACACTTTACATGGAACTTTTTTCGAAAACTTTGATCAAAACTTGATCAAAAATGGCTTTAACGATTTTCATTAAAATTTCGTATATTAAATATAGTTACCTGATAAAAAAAATATATATCTTGGATTTTCTGGGAATAGCCTCTGAAGAGTAGTTTATTCTGGATGAATTTTACTGAATTTTGAATAACTGCTAAACAAAACTTACTACATAGAAAATGTAGAGCACGTTAAAACACACAATTTATGTTGTATACGTTTTTATCGTTGAGTTCGTCGTTTTGGAGACATTTCTTATTTTTGGTTTCTGCTATGAAAAACTTATGATTTTGTCATACTGGAATTTGACAACTGTTGTCCATACCAACAAAGGAACTTCAGTGACATAGCAACCAGCTATTGATTATCGCTTTAACCTATGGTACTCCCTTATTTCACCTCTACTTACAAGGAAGCAAGTAATATGGCTATTTCTGCTAATTTTGTACTGATTAACATGAAGTAAATAGAAGTATAAGCTTTTTAAGAATAATTTGTTTCAGGGATATAGAGAAAGTCATGTGAATGTAACACATCAGATTTTTATTTTCTCTGCACGTTCTATGTACATATTGTATAGAAAAGACATTGCATTCCACCCAAAGATTTGATGTAGATATTTCACCGGAAATACACGTTTTAGTGTCCCCTATATAAAAAAAGGATTTTTGAAAAGGGTCTTTGTGTGTCCGTATGCCTCTGAACACGATAGCTCAAAAAACGAAAAGTCGGTAAAATACCAAACTGGTATATAAGTTTAGGATTCGACAAAGGGCCACGCCGTGGCCGAGTGGTTAGACTATTCGCCTCTCACCTAGACGGCCAGTATCGATCCCAAGCGACCGCATGTGAGATTTGTGGTGCGGGTTTTCTCCAGGTTCTCCGATTTCCCCCGCCATCGCATTCCACCGGTGATCCATCTTCATTCATGTATCATCAGTGTCAACGCCTGCGGTGCCACAAGGAGTTAAAGCAGGCGTTAAACACTACCACAAAAAAAAAGAAAAAAAAAAGAATTCGACACGAAGATTTTGAGGAAAATTCCCCTACCTAAAATACGCTTTACACGTATACATTTTCGAAAATTTTGATTTTCTCAAAACTGGCTTTAATGATTTTGATTAAAATACCGTATATTAAAGATACTACAAGACAAATAAAATATATATCTTGAATTTTCTGGGAATAGCCTTAGAAGACCTCTTTATTCTGGATGAGTTTTGCTGGATTTTGCATAACTAGTAAAGAGTAAAATATAGAGAAAAAATTATTGCCCAAAAAAATGCAGATCTCATTGAAACACACAAGTTATGTCATATGCATTTTTTCGAGGAGCAGGCCATTTTTTTAGATATTCCTTGTAATTGGTTTCACACACGGGAATTTGTAAACTCCTGGCAATGCATAGAAACGGATTTCATCCACATGGCAGCCAGCGTTTAAAAGATTTGACTATCGTTTTAGCCTAGTGTATTCCGTGATCTCCCTTCTAAGCATTGCTACTTATGTTTATCTCGATCAGCATAAAGTAGACAGAAGAATACGTGTTTTAACAATAACTTGTTACAGTTATGTAGAGAAAGCCATAAGAATTAAAACACATCGAATTTTTGCATTTAGGAGCCTCGAAGCCTGTATTGCCGTATCGAATATTTGGGTGGAATACAATACTTCTAATTATTACAAATAAGTAATAGCAAAAGTAAAAACAAAAAATTGCATGAATGCGAAACTATTTAATTTAGCACCTTCAGTGTGAACATTTTAAGAATTATTGCGACCCAGAACTATTTTTCAAGGAGAAAAATTCCTGCTTATGATATACCAATAAACAGCTTTAACAATTTAATATTTTATGAACAGCTCGTATTCTCTTCTTTCGTATACATTTCTTTAAATGAAAACAAAAACATTATAAGAGAGACAAAAACATAAATAACTCCTTGGCACGACAGCTCACAAGGAACCTTGGCCTACCGCCCGGCCACTACATCCCCCATCTCAGTTCATGACAGACGTCGTGGATGGGGTGCAGTATTAGAGGGTGAGGCGTGGTCAGCGTCTCGAAACCCTCCCGACCGGTTAATGCGGTCGATATTTCTCCATCCAGTAGCTCCTCAATCAGTCCCCCAGGGACCTCATGAGGCTGAGTGCATCCCGGATCAGGTCTCCCAGCGGGGGAAAAATCCCCACGCCGGTACTGGGAATCGAACCCAGGTCTCTCGCTTGGTAAGCAGCTGAGCTACCACCGCACTAAGGAGAAGACCAAACAAAAACGTAACTAAAATGTAGAACTGTTTGAAATATGCGGTTTATATTAAACTATTTTTAGCACTGTCCAATTTCGACATATTTGATGTTGATTTAAGCTTTCCCGAACTGAAGCCTAAACTGGGTGCAGTCACAGATGTTTGAAACTGTGAGTTTTTTCACTTTTTCCCCAAAGGAGCTCATGACAAAGAATAGCTGACTTGCATATGCAGCCGTAATTACCGCAGCTTTCATGTTAGCATGAGGGGATACGTAACTAACTCCGTAAGCTTAATTTGGATTCATTCCTTGTAAAACATTTACGTCTACGTTATGAGCATTGGGACATAAAAGCCGGCTTTTATATGTTAACTATTATTTAATTAGCAGTGATAATGCATAGAGAGAATGGATTACATTATATTTTGTCTTTTTTTTTGTTTTTTTTTTTTGTTTTTTTTTTTTTTTTTTGTTGCTTGTTCTACAAGGTTAAGTATAAATATGGCATTAAAGCAATATAGTATATAATATTTTTGCTTTCTTTACACGTACTATGTACATAGTGTATAGAGGAGATATTGCAATGCACCCAACATTCGATACCGAGAATTCACCGGAAATACATGTTTTAGGTCTTCCTGAATAAAAAAAAACATTTTTAAAAAAAGGTCCATGTGAGTCTGTGGATAGCATAACTCAAAAACTCTGGTCAAGCCTGGGCACATACTTAATGGAAGTACGTGAACTAAGAGATAAAATATTTGTGTAAATATTGTATAGACTTATTTGGTGTTAGACTAGTCTATATGCATGAATACGTGTGTATGTGTCTGTGTATGTGAGTGTGTGTGTTTCCAAAGTTGTTAAGAGATATAAAATATATATGTAGGTAATATCTTAAACTCAAGTATTTTTTGATAGCATCTACGGTCATTAGACCCACGCAAATATTGTATTATATTGTATTATTGTAAACTTAATAAAATACTACTACTGTAACTCAAAAACGAAAAACGTAAGTTCGGGAAATGAAGAAACCACCCCAGCATTTACATAGTAACCCGAGAAGACCTTTGAAAAAAAATCCAATAAAGAATATCTTCCGATCAAACAAATAAATGATAGTAAAATTAAAATATATACTGAAAATAAATATTAACAATGATATAAATATTAACAAAAAACTAATAAAACATAAAGATAAATATGGGCTTAAAATGTTTCTTTTAAAGGTTTAGTTAAGTGAGGTAGCTGCGGGTAAACCGATCGCAGTATCTCCCAAATGCCAGTCCAGAAGAAACATCTGGTGGTATCTGTAGTAGAGCAATAAACATCCACAGTACTGTATTTTTTAGAGGAAGAAGGAAACTTCTCCGAAAGAAAATAAAGTATATTTAGAGTTTCCAATTGCTTAAGGCACCTTCTACTGATAAGGAAAACAAAATGTTAGATACGAGACAAAACAAGGGGAATCCCAGAGAATACGTAACTAAGCTGAAACTTTCTTTCGGAGAGCCTGACCACGCATATGCATTGGAGCTCAACAAAAACAAGAGAATCCATTGCGGAGTGAAGAAGGTCAACACAGAACGACGGAGAAACCGAAAAGAAAATGCATGACTTGTGGTGGATAACACATTACCATATTTCGTGTTGCATTAGAAAGCAACATAATCGGAAAAAGTCTGATGTGTTCCATTCACATGGCTTTATTTACATCTTTGCAACAAATTATTCTTAAAAAACTTATGCTTCTATTTACTCCATTCCAATCGAGAAAAAATTGGTATAAATAGTCTTATTACTTCTTCCTTGTAACTAGAAGCGAAATAAGGGAGTACCATAGGTTAAAGTGGTAGTCAAAAGCTGGTTGCTATGTGAATGAAGTTGCTTTGTTTGTACGGACAGGACTGACACATTCCTGTATGAGAAAAGTAAGTGTTTTTAAAGCTGAAACCAAAAATAGGGAATATCTAAAAAACGACCAACTCCACGAAAAAATGTTTTAACACAAATTGTGTGTTTTAACGAGCTCTACATTTTTTGTGTTGTGGGTGTTTATCCATCTCTTACGGTTTAGCAGTTATGCAAAATTCCGTAAAATTCATCCGGAATAAAGTAGCCTTCAGAGGCTATTCCCAGAAAATTCCAGATGTAGATTTTATTTGACAGGTAAATGTATTTAATATATGATATGTTAATCAAATCGTTAGACCCATTTTTGAGAAAATAAAAATTTTCGAAAAAGGTTCCATATAAAGTATAGTTTAGGGTCGGGGGATTTTTCTCAAAATCTTCATATCGCATCCCTGGACGGTAGTAAACTTAAATACCAAGTTTGGTATTTTACCAACTTTTCGTTTTTGAGTTATCGTGTTCAAAGACACACGGACACAATGACAGAAGAACACAGGGACACACACGGACCTTTTTCTAAAAATACTTCTTTTTTTGGACCCTAAAACTTATATTTCCAGTGAAATCTCGGTATCGAATTTTTGGGCAACACCTTTTCTATACACTATGTACATAAGTATGTGTGGAGAAAGTAAAAATGCTTTGAATTTTTGGGTGGAGTGCAAAACCTTCTCTATACACTAAGTACATTACGTATGTGTAGAGAAGGTAAAAATGTTTTTTTTTTTTTTTGTATTCACGGGGACCCAAAACATATATTTCCAGTGAAATCTCGGTATCGAATTTTTGGTTGTCATGGAATATCTTCTCTGTACACTATGTACATAGTACCTGTAGAGAAAGTAAAAACTTGATGTTTGCATACACTGACTTTTTCTACCTATTCTGCAAACAAAAGCAAGTCTTACAAAACATTATTCTTCTACCTACATCATGTTAAACCAGATAAACATTAGTAGAATTGGCCTACTGCATAGTTCCTTAGAGGCAGAAGGGAGATAAGAGAATGCATCAGACTAAAGCGATAGTCAACTCTTTTAAAAGCCAGCCAATACATAAAAAATCTGATGTGTTCCATTCACATAACTTTCTCTACATCTCTGCAACAAATTATTGTTAAAAAGCTCATGCTTCTATTTACTTCATGCTAATCGAGAAAAAATTAGCAGAAACAGTATTATTACTTGCTTCCTTATAAGTAGAAGCGAAATAAGGGATTACCATAGGTTAAAGTGATAGTCGAAAGCTGATTGCTATGTGACTGAAGTTCCTTTGTACGAGAAAAATATAAGTTTTTTAAAGCTGAAACCAAAACAAGGAATATCTCAAAAACGATCAACTCCACGAAAAAAATGTGTACAACAGAAATTGTGTGTCTTAATGTACTCTACATTTTTAGTGTTGTGCGTTTTTATCCATCTCTTACGGTTTAGCAATTATGCAACATTTCGTAAAATTCACCCAGGATAAAGTACTCTTCAGAGGCGATACCCAAAAAGATCAAGATATACATTTTATTTGTCTGGCAAACATCTTTAATATACGATATTTTAATCAAAATCGTTAGAGCCATTTTTGAGAAAATCAAAGTTTCGAAAAAAAATTTCACGTAAACGGTAGTTTGGGGCGCGGGGATTTTTCTCAAAATCTTCGTGTCGCATCCATGGAAGATACTAAACTTTAATACTAAGTTTGGTATTTTGCCGACTTTTCTTTTTTGAGTATCGTGATCACAGACTCAAGGAAACACGGATACGGACACTCAGACACACGCACACACGGACCTTTTTTTGAAAATGCTTTTTTTTTATACAGGGAACCCTAAAACATATATTTTCGGTGAAATCTCGGTATCGAATTTTTGGATGGAGTACAATATCTTCTCTATACATAGTACGTGTAGAGAAAGTAAAAATGAACCGAAGTTCAGTTCGCTTTGCATTTCCAGAAAAACAAAAGAGATGAAATGAAAGGTGGCCTCGTTTGAGTAGACGCGTGGTTTAATATTGAAGTCAAAAACAAGGAATATCTCGGAAACGGTCAACTCTGTAACAAAAATGTATATTACATAAATTGTGTGATTTAACGATATACGTTTTTTGTATTATAGGTTTTTGTCTATTTCTTACGGTTTACCAGTTATGCAAAATTCGGCAAAATTCACCCAAAACGAACAGTTGCTCAGAAGCTATTCCCAGAATACACATAATTCAGGATATACATTTTATTTGTGATGTAAAGAGCTTTAATATACAGTATTTTAATCAAAATCGTTAGATCCAATTTTTGAGAAAAACAAAATTTTACACATTTTGCATGTAAAGGGTAGTTGGGGTGGGGGATTTTCTTTATGTCGCATCCTTGGAAGATACCAAAGTTGAATACCAAGGTATTTTAGTTTTTGAGCTATACTGTCCTCAGACACATTTGGAGTTTTTTTGTTGTTGTTTTTTTTTTTTACTAAAAATTCTTTTTTCTTTAAGACTCAGGGGACCTCACCACATATATTTCCGGTGAAATCTCAGTATCTAATTTTGGGTGGCATACAATACCTTCTCTATACACTATGTACATAGAGGAGTAGAAAGCAAGAGGGTTTTGTTCCTAACTCATCTTTTCAACTTTAATCTTCCTTTACTTTCTCTACTTCGTATATAGTATATACAGAATGTATTGCTTTCCACATAAAGAATTGATACCGAGGCTTCACCGGAAATACACGTTTCAGGGTCCCCTAAATCCAAAAAAGTATCTTTAGAAAAAATTCCTATTTTGTGTGTGTGTGTGTGCGTGCGTGTGTGAGCGTGTGTGTATGTGTGTGTGAACAGCACAACTCAAAAACAAAAAGGTCATTTAATACAAAACTTGATATTTAAGTTCAGGAATTTCCAAGAATGTGACATGAAGATTTTCAATAAAATTCTCGCAAACCAAACTACCCTTAGATGGAAAAACTTTCGAAAATATTAATTTTCTCAAAAATAGTTCTAAAGATTTTTTATTAAAATACTGTCTATTACGTGTAACATATATGTAACAAATAAAATGTATATCTTGAATTTCTTGGGATAGCCTCTGAATTGCTTTTGCATAATTGTTAAACCGTAAGAGATAGACAAACCTTACAATACTAAAAACTTAGATCTCGAAAAAAACACACAATTTATGCCGTATACATTTATGTTGTGAAATTAACCATTTCCGAAATATACCCTGTCATTTGTTTCACTTTTAAAATACTTTCCTCAAACAGGAAGTCGTCATCCGTTTTTCTTTTATTTTAATCCCAGTCTTGCCAAGACAGCCGAATTACAATGACATAGTAAACAACTTTGAGAATATTTAACTATCGATTTAGCCTAGTGTGTACACTTATTTCCCTTCTTCTTACCAGGAACTATGAAATAAGACCATTTCTGCTAAAGTATATCTCAAGCAGCATGAAGTGGATAGAATAATGTTTTGTAAGATTAGTTTGTTTACAGGTCAGATGGAGAAAGTGATGTAAATGGAACTCATTTGATTTGTTTCTATTTCAGCAAAGCTACATTCTTGATTACGAGAAAATTATATTTTTGCACCTAAATAAATTCTTGCTCTACTGATGTTCAAACATTTGAGGACCATAGTGTTAAATGTTTATACAGTAAATTTAATGGCAATAATATTTATTTAAAATATTTTGTTTTCCTGGTCTGACCACATCGGGACTCTATATAATGACCATAAGCTTCAAGCCTCCCCATGATATCGTGAAAACCGAGTAGCGTCAGACTTTTGAAAATATTAACAAGTTTAGAAAACACCAAACCAAGCAACCCCTAATGGCTGACACTACATAAAGTTACTTTATATAAATTGCATGTATTGAAAGGTTGTGATTGTTTTTTTTTGTTTTTTTGTTTTTTGTTTTTTTGTATAGTATGCCTTAAATATTCCTTAAGTTTACCCTCTGTACAAAATTCCTGTCCAATGAACAGGACATCATATGCTGTTGCCAGAAAATTTCAGGATGTACTTTATTTGTAATGTAAATATCTTAAAATATATGATATTTCAATCAACTCACTAGATTCACTTTTTGAGAAAGTAAACTATATCATAAATTTGCATGTGAGGAGTTGTTTTATTATTTTCCCCCCCATCCATATGTTAGTCCATAAGATTTCTTAAAAACAGAGGTATGAGCTATAAGGAAACGAGTTGTATTACAAACATGTGTAGACTTAAACGTCTGATGTGTTCCATTCACATGACTTTCTCTACATCTCTGCAACGAATTGTTGTTAAAAAGCGTATGCTTCTATTTACTTCATGCTAAGTGAGAAAAAATTACGATAAATCGACTTATTACTTGCTTCCTTGTAAGTAGAAGCGAAAAAAGGGAGTACCGTAGGTTCAAGTGATAGTCAAAAGCTGGTTGCTACATGACTGAAGTTCCTTTGTTTGTATGGACAGGAGTTGACAAATTCCTGTATGAGAAAAGTATAAGTTTTCCTGGCTGAAACCAAAAACAAAGAATATCTAAAAAACGATCAACTCCACGAAAAAAATGTATATAACATATATTGTGTGCTTTAACGTGCTCTACATTTTTTGTTTGGTAAGTTTTTGTATATCTCCTACGGTTTACTAGTTACACAAAATTCCGTAAAATTCATCGATAATCTCTTCAGAGCTATTCTCAAAAATTCAAGATATACATATTATTTGTCAGGTATATATCTTTAATATACAATATTTTAATCAAAATCGTTAGTCATTTTTTAGAAAATCAAAATTTACGAAAATGTTTCCATGTGAAAGGTAGTTGCAGGTGGGGGAATTTTCTTGAAAATCTTCGTGTCGCATCCTTAGAAAATACTGAGCTTAATTACCAAGTTTGGCATTTAGCGGTCTTCTATGCTGCCTACAGACACATACACACGGACATTTTTCTAAAAATGCTTTTTTTTTTATTCAAGTGGTCTCAAAATATATATTTCCGGTGTAATCTCGGCATCGAATTTTTGGGTGCAATGCAATACCTTCTCTATATACTATGTACAAGTACGTATAGAGAAAGTAAAAAGTTGGTTTTATTATCAATTGGCACATGCTCTCATTTTAAAATAAGCATAAGTAATCGTAGAAAACGCAACTATATATATACAGTGTAGAAGATCAACTGATAAATACATTCCATGTAAGCGCACTGTGTTAAGCTAATGGGCTGGTAGAGTGTTTAAATCAGGTCGTTTATGTTAACCCTTCACTCACAATCACCTTCACAGTGATAATGAGTTCCTGCACGTCAACAATGAAAAAGATCTGTTTATCTCATCCCTAATATATTTTTAGTTTCTCTACACGTACTATGTACATAGTGTACAGAGAAGGTATTGTAATGCACCCAAAAATTCGATATCAAGATTTCACTGGAAATATGTTTTGAACCCCCCTGAATCGAAAAAAGCATTTTAGGAAAATGTGTGTCTGTCTATCAGTCTATCTGTATGTACCGTGCGTGTGTGTCTGTAGGCAGCATAGCTGAAAAACGAAAAGATCGTTAAAAACCAAACTTGGTATTTAAGTTTGGTATCTTCGAAGAATGCGACACGAAGATTTTCAAAAAAATCCCCCCAACCCCAAACTACCCTTTACATGGTAAAAATTTCGAAAATTTTGATTTTCTTAAAAATGGCTCTAACGATTTTGATTAAAATCCCTTATATTTAAGATATTTACTTGCCAAATAAAATGTATATTTTGAATTTTTGGTGATTATCCTCTAAAGACCTGTTTATTCTGAATGATTTTATTGAATTTTGTATGGTTAGTAAACCGTAAGAGATAGACAAAAAACATAGATCACAATAAAACACAATTTATGTTATGTACATTTTTTTCGTGGAACTGATCGTTTTTGAGATATTCCTGATTTTTGGTTTCAGCTTTGAAAGACTTATACTTTTCTCATACAGAAATTTGTCAAATCCTGTGCATACAAACAAAGGAACATCAGTCACATAGCAACGAGCTTTTGACTATCACTTTAATCTAGGGTACTCTCTTATTTCGCTTTTACTTACAAGGAATTAAGTAATAACACTATTTCTGCTAATTTATCTCGATTAGCATGAGGTAAATAGAAGTATAAGCTTTTTAACAATACTTAGTTGCAGAGGTGTAGAGAAGACATGTGAATGGAACACATCAGATTTTTGTTGTTGGATATGTTTAACGCCCTCTTTTACTACTATGGCACCGTAGGCGATGACACTGATATACATGGAATGAAGATGGAACACCAGCGCCAGGGGAAACCGGAGAAAACCCGCCCCTGCACCCGCTTTGTCCACCAAAAATCTCACATGCGGTCGCTTGGGATCTAGGTGAGATGCGAGTGGTCTAACCACGGCGGGGCCTCGACCGTAATCTGCAACTGATGTGATAGGCTCAGACTCTCGTTGCTACTGCGCCCTGTTTGACTATGTTTATATGAATCGATGAGAACGTGCAAGAATGTATCGCCAGGACATAACTATATATGTAGCACACTCCTCTTTCTCGCCTTCTTCTTGTGGTCGGAAGGAATTTGTCCTCTTTTTTTTTTTTTAAACAAAAATACAGTTCCGGAGGCTTGTCAGGACTCCGGCGCTGTATTCCTTTTTTCTCCAGTTTCCTATATTTCCTTAAGTAGACCTTATTATTCTTAACGTTTTCCCTTTACATATTCAAACATAGACACATTTACAAACACAGAAACACCCACGATCCTGTGCACCACGAAGCACCAAAGCGAGACACTTTAGCGAGCGCGGCCACCGGGATCGGCGGCCCTTCGAACCCTCCGAACCGCACGAAAACACGATGTAATCTAAATCTTTCATTACAAAATCCTATGAATATTTAACATGCAAAATTGCGGGACACATGCGGATACCAGTTGCATAAATGCCGAGTAGAGACCGACCTGCATTGGCGAATGCACACGCCACATGTAGACCACCTGTAGTAACGCGTGGAGGAACGTGACTCCACGCAGCAGCCCGGGTTCAATCCCAAGCGACCACTTCTGAGATTTGTGGTGAACAAAGCGGCGCAGAGGAGGATTTTCTTCGGGTTCTCCGGTTTCCCCCACCATCGCATTCTAGCAGTGCTCCATCTTCATTCCATGTATCATCGCCTGCGGTGCCAGAAGCAGTGACAGTGGGTGTTAAACACTACATAAACAAATAAACAGGTAAGTAATGCCTTTGATGATAGAGCATGTTTCATCAAGATTGTAAAGTCTCTTGCTTCAAATGGATTCCATCAAGAATTGCAATTCATGCAGAAGAACTTTGCGACAATAACACATATTTGGAAACATCAAGCATTGACAGCCCTGAAGGCTGTCGATTAGTAGTTAATCAGAGACCAGTGACACCGGTTTTAGACCGTGAAATACGAAATGTACTACGAGGTGTTTCTATGGAAATAATTGCTGATGGAGTATCTTAACCAATAGTCAACGATGTGTCCTATTTCCGTTTTACTCCAATCACATTTTGGGATGTAGAGCGAAGTTTCTCACAATATAAAGCCTGTCGGAGACGATTCATATTTCAGACGTTACGAATGTATGTTGTTATACATTGTGTAATCTATGTATCTTGAGAGAAAATGAAACGGATAATGATGCTGATGACTTGTTGCACAGCATCCATTAAATGTGTGTAAATATTAACATTGTTAGTAAATCAATCGCCTTCCACTGCTAGTGTAAACATCACAGTCTACCACGCAACCATTGCCCCATTTTCCTCCTAATAGTACTACTACGTACAAACTGCATTGTCAACACATCACAGTATGTTATACCATGCTGTGCTAACTTCGATTCTATCGGTCCCCAAGATGCTATCCGTAATGATAACATATTGAAGCCTTAAGGGGACATTTAAAGTCCTCTCACGCCAAAGATAAATCTGCTAAATTTGTAACACATCACCTCAGAAATTAAGATACCAGAAACCTTTAACAGACTGTAGATGCATGTCTCCTAGTTCACTGATCTACTTTATACGGGTCGAGTGTCGCTGTCACATCCATAATGGCATCCATTTGTAGAATAACTCAGCCCGCGAGTCCCGCTGCTAGAAGCATGGTAGTTCTTGCACGTTCAGACTACCAATGCTGGATTCTCCTCCGTTCTTCTATCACTTTGCGCCCTTTTCAGCAGGTTCTCAGAACTATTTGGCTGCGATAAAGATTCGCACTATAACATTGACTTGATCAATTCAAATTCTGACGCGGTAAACGCCAAATAAATTTGATCAAGGCATGTAACGCGCAACTCGTACCTACTATACTTGCCCTAAACCTGATTCTGAGAACAAAAGATTGGTTATCCGGACAGCGAGTAGATCAATAGTTGTAGTCGCACTTGACATGATTCAGCTCTGTACAAGCATCGAGCCTCCGCGACTGATCTTTTTCTGTCCACAATTTTATTAATGGCTACACTTCGCCGCTTTAATATCATTTTTACATTCTCTACACGTATGAAGTATATAGTGTAAGAGAAGGTATTGTAATGCATTCAAAATTTTGATCCAGATATCACCGGAAATACATGTTTTGGGTTCCAAAAAAAAAAAAAATTGGAAAGAGTGTGTGTGCGTGTGCGTCTGCTCAAAAACGAAAAATTTGTTAAATATCAAACTTGATATTTAAGTTCAGTATCTTCCAAGGACGCGATACAAAGATTTTCAAGAAAATCCCCCCACCCCAACTACCCTTTACATGACACTTTTTTCGAAAATGTTGATTTTCTCAAAAATGGCTCTAACGATTTTGATTAAAATATTGTATAATAAAGATATTTACATGCCAAATATAATGTATATCTTGAATTTTCTGGGAATAGCATCTGAAGACTACTTTATTCTGGATGAATTTTACGGAATTTTGCGTAACTGCTAAACCGTAAGAGAAGGACAAAAACTTACCACACAAAAATTGTAGAGCACGTTAAAACACATAATTTATGTCATATACAATTTTTATCATGGAGTTGATCGTTTTTGAGATATTCCTTGTTTTTGTTTTCAGGGTCGAAAATCTTAACTTTTCTCATACAGGAATTTGTCAACTCATGTACATACAAAGGAACTTCAGTCACATAGTAACCAGTTTTTGACTATCATTTTAACCTATGCTACTCCCTTATTTGCTTTCTACTTACAAGGAAGCAAGTAATAAGACTATTTCTGCTAATTTTTCTAGATTAGCATGAAGTAAATAGAAGCATAAGCTTTTTAACAATAATTTGTTACAGAGATGTAGACGAAGTCATGTGAGTGGAACACACCAAATGTTTCTGACTCAAATCTCCCTCCGTAGAGCTAGCATGACTTCTGCAATTTTCCAGTCTGGAAAACAGATGGAGCTAAGAACATCAAATAGAGATTGGACTTAAGGATTTGTAGCGGTTTTGACGTACCGCTCTTTGAAACAACTTCAATGGTGTCATCTGTTTAGAAAAAATATTTAGAGCAGTTGGGCATTTTGTGAGCAATTGTGAGTTGAAATAGGTAACAAATCTAATGTTCGTTCACAGAAGAGGAATTTCAGGGAAATAAACATACTAAGAATTAAATTATAGAGTAAGAGTGTTCAGAAAGAGAATAATTATACATATATTGATAAATCCAGTGCTTCCATCCAAAGACTGAATTGTAAGTTTAATAGGGAACAGATAAAAGGGGACAAGAACCTGCATAAGCAAGGTCCTACCTATCGAGCAGATATTTTATAAACATTTCAAGTAAGCGGTTTGTTATACTCAATAATACCTTAATCTTTAACCTCATTTTCTGAAAAAATGAAAATATCTGCGATTTGCAACCTATAAAACAACAAAATCTATACTAGGAATTACACAAAAACTGCATTCATACATCAAATTAAAGCTTCAAAAACAGTATTTTGTAAAATAGAACTTTTAAATTACAATAGAAATCACAAGTGGTATAAATTTTAAAAGTACATTTGTCTTATATATTTTATGTATTCAAAAAAAATTGAACTGCATAACTACTGATCATGATATCCATAAATATTCTATTTTACAGAATAAAGCTCACATTAACTATAAATCAGTGAAAAAACTCTAAATATTAATTTTTGACAGCTGCTAAACGGTTTTGAAAATGCCATTTTTTTTAAAAATTTGGATTTTTCCGAAAACAATTGTTTAAAATGTGCTATATATTTTGATTAGTTAAATTTAGCCGCTTAACTGTAAAATGCTCATAGAGTTCATTTTAAAACTGTAGATTTTCACTTCAAATTGTAAACATACCTAGAAGCTGCATATCTTTCTTTGATATTAAACAATAACTTCATTGTAAAATAAAATTATATTCCGTAGCCGACAATTGACCGAGAATACACTGCATACTTTGCAAAAAAAAAAAAAAAAAAAAAAAATTGATGTGTTCCATTCACATTCTCTACATTACCTATGTTAAAAAGCTTATCCTACTATTAACTTTATGCTAATTGAGAAAAATTAGCAGAGATAGTCTTATTACTTGCTTCCTTGTAAGTAGAAGGGAAATAAGGGAGTACCAAAGGCTAAATCATAATTAAAATATTTAAAAGCTTGTTGCTATGTGACTGATGTTCCTTTGTTTGTACGGACAGGAGTTGACAAATTCCCGTATGAGAAAAGTATAAATATTTTATAGCTGAACCCAGCAACAAGAAATATCTAAAAAAAAACGGAAAACTTCCCCAAAATAATGTACATTACATAAATTGTGTGTTTTAACGAGCTCTACATTTCTGTAGGGTAAGTTTTTGTCTATCTTTTACGGTTTACCAGTTACGGAAAATTCAGCAAAATTCATTCAGAATAAAGAGGCTATCAGAGGCTATTCCCAGAAAATTCAAGATATACTTTTATTTGCCATATAAATATCTTTAATACGAGGGTCGGCTGATAAGTCCAGGGCCTCTCAATGAAAACAGCATTTAAAACTTTTTTTTGCATTATTTCTCAACATAATCTCCAGAAAGGCTAATACATTTGTCATATCGTTGTTATAATTTAATTAAACCATCTCTGCAGTGCGATTTATCGAGGTTCTCAAAATGGCTGTTTACAGCGTCCATGACCTCTTTGCTGTAAAAATCTTCGTTCTCCAGGAAATTTTTTGAGGTTTGGGAACAGATGGTAGTCACTGGGTTTTAGATCTGGGGAATAGGGTGGATGTTCAAGCAATTCGAACTTAAATTCGCACATTTTTCCCATTGTCCATTGAATGATGGGCCGGAGCATTGTGATTTATCCCAGAAATCTCTCGCCATAACCTTTTTAACTGACAAAATTGACTTTGCCTTTTTGGAGTTGGTTCACCTGGCGCAAACCACTGTTTCGACTGTGATTTACTTTCGAGAATGTAGTGATGTATCCAAGTTTTATCCATGGTAATAAGCCGTCTAAAAAATTCACTGGCATTTTTACGGTAGAGCTCCACATTCTTAATAGAAACAGTTATTGTTTGCAACTTTTGATAAGGTGTCAACAAGCGCAGCATCCATCTTGGACATACCTTGTGAAACCCCAAAACTTTACTTAAAATATTAACTGCACGTCCTTTTGACATGTTTACAGCCTCTGCTATCTCAAACACCTTTAATCTGCGATCTTCTAGTACTAAACGATGATTTTTTTTCAATGTTCTCTGAAGTTGTCACTTCTACAGGGCGCCCAGAGCGAGGTTCTTCACTAGTGCTCGTACGTCCCATTTTAAATTCTGCAACCCACCTTTTAATCATTGAATATGAAGGGCAGAGTCTTTCAATGTACTGCTCATTTCCTCCTTGATTTCTTTAGACGTTAAGCCTTTCAAATTGAAGTATTTAATAACTAGTCGTTTTTCCAAATCCTCCATTTTCGTGATAAATCTTAGAGTTGTCATATTTAAAATGCTGTCATGGAAAACTAAACAAGCTATTGACCTGTAACTATGGATACAAGCTAGTCTAGAGCTAAACTATTCGATGTTACCGTCTAACTGGTCTAGTGGTGCCATGTCTGTGTGAGGCCCGCGACTTATCAGCCGACCCTACGGTATTTTAATCAAGATCGTTAAAACCATTTTTGAGAAAATAAACATTTTCGACATTTTTTCCATGTAAAGGGTAGTTTGGGTAGGGGAATTTTTCTCAAAAATTTCGTGTCGCACCCCTGGAAGATACTAAACTTAAATATGAAGTTTGGTATTTTCTCGACTTTAGGTTGAGTTGTTGGGTTCACAAATACACGCACACACGGACCTTTTTCTAAAAATGCTATTTTTGGATACAGGGGACCCTAAAACATGTGTTTCCGGTGAAATCTCGGTATCAAAGTTTTGGGTGAAATGCAATACCTTCTCTATACCTTATGTACTAGCGCGTGTAGAGAAAGTAAGAAATTGAACTCCATAACTACTAATAATGATGTCCAAAATATTCTACTTTACAGTATAAAGATCACATTAAGCAATAAGCCAGTGAAAGAAAAATCTGAAAATATTAATTTTTGACATTGAAAATGTATTTTTTTTTTCATGATTGGATTTTTTTCGAAAATAATTTTTTAAAATGTTATGCTATATATTTTTGTTAGTTAAACTTAGTTGCTTTAACTGTAAAATTGTCATAGTGTTCAGTTTAAAACTGTAGATTTTCTTTCTAAATAGTCAACATACCTTAGAAGGTGCATATCTGAAATAATTATTTCATTTAAAATAAAATTATATTCTGTAGGCAGCATTTGTCCCAGAATACACTGCATGCTTTGCAAAAAATGATTACCATGAATTCATTTCAGAAAGAGCAATGAATATTATCACACATATCTGTCATATTAAATCGTACTCACCCCTTCCCTCCCTCTGGATGGCACGTAATGTGCTCATGCCGGCCTTATACAAACAGAATTTACCGGACCACCATCTCGAAAGTTTTGAAAACACTTCTGCGAATGTTTGGATATTCCGATGGGACGAAGGATGCAGTGAATATCAACTCGCTCACCCATTGAGAATTGAGGTCATTCCCGGAAAAACCGGCACATAAGACCAATATGGAGGAACATTTGTTCTCATTTAAATACGAGACACAGACGTAATAATTGCATAAAGTACCAAGTAAATTAATAGTGTAGTGATGTGAATAAATTATAATACCACATGCTTATCAGTGTTTAATTTAAAGACAACATAGAAACCGCATTTTAAACTCAATGAAATAATATTACACATTCATAACTTTATTATGTTTCTTCCCCGCCTGGGTAGT
Organism: Hymenopus coronatus; assembly: GCA_030762935.1. Lineage (NCBI taxonomy): Eukaryota > Metazoa > Arthropoda > Insecta > Mantodea > Hymenopodidae > Hymenopus > Hymenopus coronatus. The sequence continues at coordinate 145,685,725 of CM060881.1, read as the reverse complement.
GTGGTAGTAGCGTGTCTGCCTCTCATTCAAAAGATCGTGAATTCGAATCTCGCTTAGGGTGAGTTACCCGAATAAGGTTTTTTCGGGGGTTTCCCTTATCCTGAGAAGACGAATGTCGAGTAACTTTAAGCTCCATGGACCCCGAGATCATTTGAGCATCATTTCACCAACTTCATTCATCGTCCGATATGACCAAACAGGTTATAGGACGTTAAACTAATATATATGTTTCTGCACAATGTTTTACTTTCTCTAGCCCCGTACGTACAATGTACTTAGTGGATGAAAAGGTATTGTATTGCACCCAAAAATTCGATACCGAGATTTCACCGGAAATATATCTTTTGAGGACCTCTGAGTCCGAAACATTTTTTTTTAGAAATGATTTGGGTGTGTGTGTGTGTGTGTGTGTGTGTGTGTGTGTGTGGACAGCACAGCTCAAAAACTAAAAGAGCGTTAAATACCAAACTTGGTATTCTAGCATCTTCCAAGGATCTAACAAGAAGATTTTCGAGAACCCCCCCCCCAATAAACTACTCACTACTCTTTACATGGAAAAATGGTTCTAACAATTTTGATTACAGTTCCGAATATTAAAGATTCCAAATAAAATATATATATATATATATTGAATTTTCTGGGAATTGCCTCTGAAGACCTCTTTATTCTAGATGAGTTTTGCTGAATTTTGATTAACTGCTAAACCGTAAGAGACAGACAAAAACGTACTGCACAAACAATGTATATCTCGTCAAAACACACAATTTATGTCCTTTAGATTTTTGTTGTGGAGGTAACCGTTTCCGAGATATTCCTTGTTATTGGATTCAATCGTAAAGCACTTGTACTTTTCTCAGACAGGTAATGTCCGTTTTTCTTTTGTTCTACTCCTGGCCAAGCAAAGAAACAATTTGCAATGATAATTGCATAACGACAGGTTTTAAATATTTGACTATCGTTTTAGCCTAGTGCATTCCCATAGTCACCTTCTACTACAAACTTTTAATGCTTATACAGGTTAGCACTGTGTAGAAAGAAGAACAATCTACAGAATTTTGTTTGTAGACCAGCTAGAGAAAGTCATGTAAGTGTAACACATCAAATTCTTTTTTTATACCGATTAGAAAAAAATACAGGTCATCCTTTAATTCTGACAGATCTCTTTTGGTGTACCGATACATTTTATCAAGACCATTTAATCCAAGATTTCCAGAAAAACATTTTAGAAAACATAGAAGCTTGGCGCACTTTTCCTGTAGAGAATTTCGGCTCCCTCAGAGAAGAATGCATGTCAGGCTTTCGAAGCCAGCCTAAAATATGACAATGCACATTGTAATGATAATAAGTTTTGTTTGTGGTAATACATTTTCAAAATATCTTTCCTGTACTTGCATAGAAATTATTAATGTTCGCAAACCAAACACTTCTTTTAACTTTAAATAACCAATGGCACATTAGAAGAAATAAATGTTTTAGCTTAAGAATTAACCTGCCTTTAAGGGTATGCATGACTGAATTTCATGAAAAATCACAAAAAATATCTCCGTTTTACTTTCTCTACACGTACTATGTACATAGTGTATAGAGAACGTATTGTAATACACCCAAAAATTTAATACCGAGATTTCACTGGAAATGCATGTTTTGGGTCCCATGATCCAGATTTTTTTTTGGGAAAAAGGTGTGTGTGCACGTATGTGTGTGTGGAAAGTATAGCTCAAAAACGAAAAAGTCCGTTAAATACCATGCTTGGTATTTTCAAGAAAATCCCCCCACCCCAACTAACCTTTACATGGAACTTTGTTCGAAAATTTTGATTTTCTCAGAAATAGCTCTGACGATTTTGATTAAAATATCGTATATAAAGACAAATATCTTGAATTTTCTGGGACTTTAACTGGTAAATCGTAAGAGATGGACAAAATATTACTACAACAAAAATGTAGATGACGATAAAACACACAAGTTATGTAGTTGGGCGGGCGTTCTCGAGATATTCATTATCATTTTTTTATTGCATCATTTGTATAGCCCCCTTTAACATCAATGGTCATATCGGGGGGGGGGCTTTCACTTGTGAAACTGTAGGTACTAAACACACGCACATTCACTCTCACATTCATACTTCCAGACTCTATGGAGGATAGGGCATAATTCTGATTAAAGAAAAATTCCCCGCCCCAGCCAGGAATCGAACCCGGGACCTCCGGGTGAGAAGTCAGCTCGCTGACCACTGGACCACGGAGGCAGTCATTCCTTATTATTGATTTCAGTTTTAAATTACTTATACGGGAACTTGTCAACGCTTGGCCACCGAAATAAACGGATAGCAACCACATTTTAAAACATTTGACTATGGGTTTAGTCTAGTGCATCCCCTTATTTCCCTTCTACTTATAAAGGTACTAAGTAATAAGACCGTTTGTGCCAATGATTTACCATTAAATAGACAGAAGAATAACATTATTAACATTAATTTGATACAGAGATGTAGAGAAAGTCATGTGAATGGAGCACATCACATTTTTTTATTCTAAAAATAAGCATTCTAAAACTAAATTTGCGTTAAAAATTTAATTTGTCTCTGTGCTTAGAATGATCTTCTAAGTGTTTGATATCCACTCTGCTTATACGTGAGGCTTTGCAACCTGCTGTTCTGAACATTTGTTCATAACGTTTTGTCCTGACGTTCTACGCAGTTCTGGTTATTGCTGGATTTATTCAAATCCCTATTCACATGGAGCATGGCAGCATAATGCTAACTCAGTTTGAGTGTGTACAAGCCAGAGAAACGATTTCAGAATATAGACTGGTGATTTACACAATCAGTAGCAATACACTAAAATTGGATAGGTAGAGTCAGACCGAAAAACTCAATGCTATAGCAGGGATTTGAACCACGGATCTCCCTATCTCTAGTCAGTTGCTCTGCCATTGAGCTACCATATCAACATACCGGCATAGTATTGAATTTCTCAACTGGCTCGTATGTTTTCCCGGTAAACCATACAAGGTGTTCTCAAATTATTTTGAGATGATAACCCCAATGGCGACTTACAATGTTGTAAGTACTTAAGTCCCAGGTTAAAATCCCGGCTATGGCATCGAATTTTTCAGTCTGACTCTACCTATTCAACTCCTGTCCTACACACGGCCTGTGTGAAAAAAACAATTAATCCAATACCAATTGACCATAATAGTTGGCTATACTATGAATCCTGGGACTAAGTACTTACAACATTGTAAGTCGCCATTGGGGTTTTCATCTCAAAATAACTTGAGAACACCTTGTGGTTTACTGGGAAACATGCGAGTCAGTTGAGAAATTCAATGCTATGCCGGCATGTTGCTATGTTAGCTCAGTGTCAGAGCAACCGTTGTTCAAATCCCGGCTATGGCATTGAATTTTTCATTCTGTCTCTACCTATCTAACTCCTGTCCTACACACGGCTTGTGTGGAAAATAACAATTATTCCAATGTACAAAAGGTTTTTGATACAGCACTGGTCTTCGTAAACTTTGACCTGGGCTTAATACTTTCTCTACACGTACTATGTATAGAGAAGGTATTGTTTTACACCCAAAAAGTTGATACCCCAGAAATATATGTTTTTAGGTCCGCTGAATCCAAAAAAGCGTTTTCAGAAAAATGTCTGTATGTGTGTGTGTCTTTGGACAGCATAGTTAAAAAATTATAGGACTGTTAAACACCAAACTTGGTATTTAAGTTTAGTATTTTCCAGGGATGCAGCACGAAAGTTTTCAGGAAAATCCCCACAGCATAAACTACCCTTCACATGGTCAAATTTTCGAAAATTTTGATTTTCTCAAAACTAGTTTTAACGATTTTGATTAAAATACCGTATATCAAAGGTATTTAGATTGCAAATAAAAAGTATATCTTGAATTTTGTGGGAATAACGTCTAAAGATCTCTTTATTCTGAATGAATTTTGCTGAATTTTGTGTTTGCGGTAAACCGTAAGAGACAGACAAAAACTTACTACACAAAAAATGTAGATCGCTTTAAAAGACGCAATTTATGTCCAATATGATTTTTTCGTGGTATGGACCATTTCTGAGATATTCCTTATTATTTGTTTCAGTTAAACATACTTAAAACTTTTCACATACGGGAATTTCTGGACTCCAGACAATGGATAGAAATTGATTTCTCCACATGCAATCAGCTTTTAATGTAATTTTAGCCTAGGTATTCCCTTATTTCCTTTCTGCTTATAAGAAAGCATTTCTGCTTATATTTATATCGATTAGAATAAAGTAAATAGAAGTTTAAACTTTTTAGCAATAATTTGTTACAGTCATGTAGAGAAAGTCATGTGATTGGAACACATCTGAATTTTTTTTTTGAAGAAAACAGGATACTGAAGTTGAGAAAGCAGAAATCAACATCACTATCGCGTTTCACCAGTGTTGCCAATTTTCTGTGCACTTGCTGGATTATCAGCGAATTAATACCTTGCTAAGGAAATGCCCTCCTAAGGCAATGAAAAACATTTTAGTGAAATATTCTACATGCCATAGCGCAATTTCCCACAATAATGCCCTTAGCACTTTATGCCCATCTTTCGGAAATTATCTCAGCAGGGTGGGGAAAGTGTGTGTAGGCGAGGTTTGGGAAGAGCGAGCGAGAGAGAGCGAGAGAGAGAGAGAGAGAGAGAGAGAGAGAGAGAGAGAGCGTGGGCTGAAACTGGAAACCATTCACTTCGTTTTTTCATCTAGCTTGAACAACTGCCGACGCATGAGAGACTGTGCATAGATTCCTTTGATCTATCAAATAAACATGAATGAAAAGTTTGTGGAGATTTCTCCACTCGTATAGCATACCTCTAGATTTTTCGTCTGTCGGAAACGTTCTACAATATAAACTCCAGAATCCACTTTGTCTGTGTGGATGTTTCACCCCCATTGTGCAACACGTGGTTCCGAAAGGTTTGCCGGTCCCCATGGCCGCGCTCGCCAAGGCGTCCCGCTTTGGTGCTTCGTAGCGCTGGGGATTGTGGGTTCGAGTCCCGCCTTGGGCATGGGTGTTATATGTTTGTGTTTATGTGTGTGTTGTAACAGCAATCCAGTAATAATACAGAAAAACAAGGTAAAACAGAAAAAGGTAAATTAAAGTAGGGTATACAGTGCCGGAGTCCTGATCAGACTCCGGTACCGTATTAAAAAAAAAAAAAAAAAAAAGAAGGATTAAGAAATGCAACAAAATTATCTTTGGCATCAGGCTTTAAGCAGGAAAAATCTGATCACATGACTTTCTCCACTAGTTCTGCATAAAACTATTCCAACAATAGATTCTTTTATCTAATCATGCTAGTCGACATAACCATTAGCATAAATTCTCTTATTTCTTCTAAGCGAAAGGGAAATGAGGGAATACGCAAAGCTGAAGTGATAGTCAAAAATTTTAAAAGGTAGTGGATATGTGAACAATTGAAGTTCGATTCGTCTTGCACGACTATCAGTAGATAAAACAAAAAACAGATGAAACGAAAGGTGACTTTTCGTTTGAGAAACCAATAACAAGGAATATCTCGGAAACGTACAACTCTACGACATAAATAGTGTGTTGATCTCTTACGGGTTACCAGTTATGCAAATTTTGCTCAGAATGAAGAAGACTTCATAGCTATTCCCATAAATTCAAGATATATATTTTATGTGGGTTGTAAATATATTTAATATACTGTATTTTAATCAAAATCAGTAGAGATATTTTTGAGAAAAAATTTTCAAATATTTTTTCATATTAAGGGTAGTTTGTGGTGGTAGAATTTTCTTGAAAATCTTCGCGTTGCATCTTTGAAAGATACTACTCTTAAATACCAACTTTGGTATTTTCGTTTTGGAGCTATTTTGTCCACAGATATCAGAAAAGGTCCTTTTCTAGTTTGCAAGTAGGGATGGACTGTTCAAGAAAATCCTACATTATTCGCCTACGGGTTAATGCACTTGAAGCCACTGGACTTCTGAAATTTGTGGAAACTTAGAGCTAATTACAGAAGAAGGGACTAGAGCAGTGTTTCCCAACCTTTTGAAGTTCACGGCACCCTTGGGAATAACATTAAACACTAGGGGCACCCTTCCTTGAATTAAAAGAAAATTAAGCTTAATATGTTAATTTATTGAAATATTATATAATAATACCGTACACCATAACATAATACAGCAAACTTTACTACAATCACTGAGTAAAAATACATCAATAAATTTTGTTCGATTAATGATTAATGTGAAACTTGTGATTGATGCTTAGAGCACAGATATGTGATGTCGGGTCTTACAGTTGACAGTGAAACACGCAAATCATCCTCAAGGTTATTCAGTCTATTTCTTGCTTTGCATTTTATTGTCACCATAGCTGAGAAGGCTTGCTCGCATAGATAGGATGTTGAAAAGAGCAAAAGTGCGTTAATTGCTTTCTTCATTAGGTTAGGGTACTCCTCTCTCCGTTGAAGCCAAAAACTAGCCACCGACGCCTCACTCTTGGTGAACTTACCTTTGAGTGTGGAATCAGCGCAAAGATCAATAAATTCATCTCGTTCGCAAGCAGTAAAATCTATTTCCTCTGCACTATCTACGAAATGAAATGGTGAGACAACCCAGTCAAGATTCGCAGTGGAAATAGTTGGAAAGTACGCATCTATTGCATCTTGCAATCTTGATAAGTGATCACAAATGCGGTCTTTCAGTTTACCCAGATCTTTATCTCCTGCCACATTAAGAAGAGATGTAAAGTTCGACAAACCTCCTTTTTGAACTGCAGACTTCCAAAAACTAAGTTTTCTTTTAAAACCTTTCATTTTATTGGTTGAGGTGATTATTGTTTCATGTCGAACCTGCATCGAAACATTCAGCTCATTCAGCTTATGAAAAATATCTGCCAGATACGACAGTTCAAAACACCAAGAATCACTTAGTAAGAGCTCATGAAATGTGTCTTGATTTTCATCCTTAAAAAAAGTTTTTAGCTGTTCTTTAAGTTCGAGAAACCGGTTCGATACTCGATCCCGCGACAACCACCTTACTTCTGTGTGAAGTAACAAAGAGGTATGAGCTGCATCCGTTGCGCGACATAACTGTTCAAAAATTCTGTACTTTAAAGGTCGAGACTTCATATAGTTCACCATTTTCACAACTTGGTTAAACACTTCAGCAAAATCTTCATTATACGCTTTCACGACTAATGCCTCTCTATGCAGAGTTATAATAATGGATGGATTTTCATTGAGAGCTCTGGCAGTAAAACCTTAAATTTTCCCAGACATAGATGGTGCACCATCTGTACATATACCACAACAGTCTTTCCATGAAAGATCATGGTCATTGAGATAGGATTTAATAGAAACGAAAATATCATGGCCTGTGGTTGTAGTCTCCAGCGGTCTACAGAACAGAAACTGTTCACTAATATCTTTTTCATCAATATATCTGATAAAACCAAGGAGTTGCGGTTTGTCACCAATTGTCATCTACTTGCAAAGCAAATGTTCTATAAGTTTTTATTTTCTCCATGACTTGTTCGTTGATATTGCATGACATTTCAGATATCCTGCGGCTGATTGTGTTGTTGGACAGAGGAACTTTCGAAATTTGATTAGCTGCTCCTTCGCCAAGTATTGTTGAAACTATAACTTGACATGCAGGGCCAATGATTTCCTCTCCAAGAGTATGAAGTTTCTTTTTTTTTAGCTATCAGTTCTACTACTTCAAATGAGACTTCAAGAGCAGCATCACCTATGGTCATTCTCTTTACCATTCGCACAGCTGTTTTCTTCTCCCCTTCTAATATATGTGAAAAATACATTACACTTTTCTGTGACACACTAGGATGCTTTGTTGTAAGGTGCCGCTTCAGTTTGCTAGGTACCATGGCCTCGTTGCTAAGTGTTTCGCCGCAAACTAAACACAAAGGGATAGGGTTTTCCTCGTTGTTATTCCACTTAAATCCATACGCTAAGTAACTGTCCTGGTATGTTCTTTTCTTTCGTTTGCCTTCTTTATGTGGTGAATTCGACGGTCCGGGAGAAACTGTAAGATTTGGCTTCTTAAAGCAAGCAGTAGGAGCCGACTGTTCACTTTCACTGTCCTGGCGTTTACGTTTAACAATGAACTTATCCATAGCTAAACACTGTGAATCAACGCGAGGAAGACAACTGAAAGCGCCAAGCGGCGTACACTTTTATATATTCATCTGTCGAAGTCTCGGGAATGTTCGTGAGGAAGCGAGTAGTCTCGGGAATGTTCGGCAGGGTATAGCTGTAATGCCATCTGTGGGATACTAGTATAACTGAATTATTGAAATGAATCGACCACTATCACCATCTGCCGTGCATGAGAGTAATTGATTTGACTTATTTTATTTCAAGACCTTATAAGACTTAAGGCTTCAGTAGAAGGTATTTTTTTTGTTTATCTCAATATCTCGCGGCACCCCTTAGCCAATCACACGGCACCCTAGGGTGCCGGGGCACACCGGTTGGGAACCGTTGGACTAGAGGTAGCTCTGAGCAAGTGCTGCGCACATATAGCCTGAAAACACGAACAATGCGAGTATTCTGAAACTTATTAATTAGTCCGAAACTTGGAAAAGTGTGGACTTTCTAAACAAAAGGCGTAAACTGTCTTCACGTAAGCAGATATGTTTTACCCTTAATGTGATAGATTTAAACTGCTCTTCCGTAGATACTTTTCCGAGATAATGATGCTCTTGTTAGAAGCAAAATTTCTCTGCCTTCATAATCATTTGAAGATCTTATTGTTTAGCATATTTTATCTGCACGAGCAGTATCAAATGATGGATTAGCGATCATCGCAAACCAACTTGAGAATTTTGATCGCAAGAGTATCTGATATTCATGATAGGGTAGCAGTTTCGTTTCTAGTCCACATCGATAACATCATTAAAACTACTTTTAAACCTATCTGTGTATTATTTATACAGTTTTACTCGCCGCCGTGTTACTAAAGAGCTTTAATAATTTATAACGTCTATTTTTTATCAATAAAACACACGATTTATTTCCTTTCAGTTGCAAAATTATAATTTTTTTATTAGTTTAAAAACCTTTAACCTTGAATAAAATAGGTAAAATGATGCTCAAATGATTTCGAGGTCCATAGAGCTTAAAGTTACTCGACATTCATCTTTTCAGGATAAGGGAAATCCTCGAGGAAAAAAAAAAAACCTTTATCCGGGTAACTCACCATAAGCGTGATTCGAGCTCGCGACCTGTTGAATGTGAGACAGACACGCTACCACCACACTTCTAGGGCGGGCAGCTACGATCTGCTTGCACTCTTCAAATTAATGAATTACAAAATATATTATAATATCGTGGTTTTTAGACGTTCAGCAAAGAATAAAAGTGTTTGTTTTACACTTTAAATGGGTTATATCGCAACTGTTTTTACTTTCTCTAGCCCAATATGTACAACGTACATACGGATAGAGAGGCATTGCATTCCACCCAAAAATTCGATACCGAGATTTTACCGGAAATACATATTTTAGGACCCCCTGTGTCCAAAAAAAGCATTTTTAGAGAAAGGTCCGTGTATGTGTGTGTCCGTGTGTCTGTGAACACAATAACTCAAAAACGAAAAGTAGCTAAAATACTAAACTTGGTATTTAAGTTTAGTATCTTCCAGGGATACGACACGAAGATTTTGAGAAAAATCCCCCCACCCCAAACTACCCTTTACATGGATTTTTTTTCGAACATTTTGATTTTCTTAAAAATGGCTCTAACGATTTTGATTAAAATATCATACATTAAAGATATTTACCTAACAAATAAAATGTATATCTTGAATTTTCTGGGAATAGCTTCTGAAGACCTGTTTATCCTTAATGAATTTTGCTTAATTTGGCATAACAAGCAAACCGTAAGAGATAGACAAAAACTTACTGTACAAAAAATGTAGGTTTTGTTAAAATACGCAAGTTATGTCATATACATTTTTCTCGTGGAGCTTACCGTTTTCGAGGTATTCATTGTTATTAGTTTCAATTGTGAAGTACTTATACTTTTCTCAGACGGGAGTGTCCGTTTTTCTTTTGTTCCACTCCTGGCCAAGAAAAGAAGCGATTTGTAAAGACAATCGCATAACGACAGCCTTTAAAACATTTGACTATTGGCTTAGCCTAGTGTATTCCCTTATTTTCTTCCTACTTATACGGAACTAAATAATAAGAACATTGTGCTAATGGGTACCACGATTAGCAAGGTGCAGAAAGAAGAAGAATCTTATGTATGAAGTTTGTAGAACAGCTAGAGAAAGTCATGTGAGTGTAACACATCAGATTTTTTTTCTTGCACCATTCCAATTAAAATTAATGTATTAAAACACATTCCGTCCACATGCAAAACTATCCTTAGTTTGAACGTTTAAAATTAATACCGTAGGAAGATATAACGCAGTAGCTTCTAGATACTCAGCAGTGGATAATAAGGTCTGTTTGACTTCTTAAGTGCGTTCTACTAGTTGCTGTAACTAATGTAAGATGTCTCAATATGTTAAATGATACATTTAAGAAGAGAAACTGACCTTAAGCGACGAAGTTATCGTCTGGAATAACCCAACACGCTCGTCCTATAAAGACCGTTCATGAATACCAAAAAATACGAAGAAGAAAAGCACCCCATTTTGCCCCTATCGCGCTTGCGCGAATTCATTGTCAACGTAACATAAGTAGTGAAACTAGCTATACGAGGGTGGTCCGAAAAGTTCTCGGCCTGATAGTGAAAAACGAAAATTCATGCTTTCAAAGTAGTTTTATTTTTCAACATAATCTCCTCTTATATCAACACATTTTGTCCAGCGGTGTTCCAATGGCATTATCCCCTCTCTGTAGTGTTCCTCTGCAAGTTCTGCAAAGTACCCATTTACAGCCGCAATTGCTTCTCATTGGACGAAAAGCGCCTACCAGCGAGGAATTTCTTCAGTTTTGGAAACAGATGGAAGTCCGTGGAAGTGAAATCTGGGGAATTGCGTGAATGTTGCAGCACTGTGTAGTGCAGATCTCTCAATTTCTCCATAACCAAAACACTTTTGTGGGCAGGTGCATTGTCTGATGGAAAACATTTTTTTCCCCTTTTTAACCCGGGTCTGTTTTCACGAATGCTTGTATTCAGTTTGCTTAGAAGTTGAGAGTAATATTCTCCAGTAATGCATTTACCTTTTTCGAGATAGTCAATCAACAAAATTCCGTTGATATCCCAAACACTTACGCCATGATATTTCCCGCCGATGGCGCCATCCTCGCCTTCTTTGGAGCTGAAGAACCAGCTTCTGTCCACTGACTCGACTGCTGCTTGGATTCGGGTGTGTAGTGGTGAATCCATGTTTAATCCACTGTGACGTATCGGCACAAAAAGTCACTTCTGTGTCAGCACTTTTCAGAAAATATCGTGGGAATGCGTTTGTTAACCACAGTGAAGGTACCGGCATCCATCTTGCGCAAAGCTTTTTCATGTTTAATTCCTGATGCAAGATGTGACCAATACGTTCCTTTAAAATTCCAAGAGCATTAGCAATTTCACGTACCTTTGTACGCCGATCTTCCAAAATCATGTCATGCACTTTTTCAACGATTTCCGGTGTGGTCACAGTTTTTGGACATTCTTCACGTGGATTATCTTGGGCACTTTACGGCCACATTTAAGAACAGCCGCCCATTTCTTCAAAGAGGAAACTGAAGGTGAAGAGTCACCATACAATTCATAATCAGCAAATGAATTTCTGTAGGTGTTAAACCTTCTTTTACGAAGAATTTTATCAAAACACGATACTCGAATTTCTTCATTTTCAAAGCAATACGCTCTTCCATTCCACTGCCTTTTTTTTTTTTTTTTTTTTTTTTTTGTAGTGTTTAACGCCCGCTTCTTACTACTTGTTGCATCGCAGGCGATGACACTGGTGATACAAGGAATGCAATGATGGGGGGATCCGGAGAACATGGAGAAGACCCGTCCCTGCGCCGCATTGTCCACCACAAATCTCGTGGGATCAAACCCGGGCCGTCTAGGTGAGAGGCGAGAGTCTAACCACTCGGCCACGGCTCGGCCTTCCACTGCTTCAAACAACTGCCTAGAGTCAACTATTCCATGGAATGAATCCTAATTTTACATAGGGTCTATGAACATGTGTATAGGAAAAAAACCTTATGTGTACCATTCACATGACTTTCTCCATATCCCTGCACCAAATTATTCTTAAAAAGCTTATACTTCTATTTACTTTTTGCTAATCAGAAAAAATGAGCAAAAATAGTCTTATTACTTGCTTCCTTGTAAGTAGAAGCGAAATAAGGGACAGCTGTAGGTTAAAGTGATAGTCAAAAGCTGGTTGCTATGTCAATGAAGTTCCTTTGTCTAAATGGATAGGAGTTGACAAGTTCCTGTATGAGAAATGTATACGTTTTTCATAGCAGAAACCAAAAATAAGGAATGTCACAAAAACGAAGAACTCCACGAAAAAAAATGTATATAACATAAATTGTGTGTTTTAACGTGCTCTACATTTTTTGTGTTATAAGTTTTTGTCCATCTCTTCCGGTTTAGCAGTTATTCAAAATTTAGTAAAATTCATTCAGAATGCACTGCTCTTCAGAGGCTATTCCCAGGAAATTCAAGATATACATTTTATTTGTCAGGTAAATATGTTTAATATACGAAATTTTAATCAAAATCGTTAGAGCCATTTTTGAGAAAATCACAATTTTCGAAAAAGTTCCGTGTAAAGGGTAGTTGGGGATGGGGGGATTTTTCTCAAAATCTTCGTGTCGCATCTCTGGAAGATACGAAACTTAAATACCAAGTTTGGTATTTTACCGACTTTTCGTTTTTGAGTTATCGTGTTCACAGACACACAGACGCACACACACACACACACGGACCTTTTTGTGAAAATGCTTTTTTTTTTTTTGGATATTGGGGACCCTAAAACATATATTTCCGGTGAAATCTCGGTATCGAATTTTTGGTGGAGTGCAATACTTTCTCTATACACTATGTACATAGCGCGTATGGAGAAAGTAAAAATCAAGCAAGTAGAGCCGCGATCTCTGGGTGAGACCGAGAATTTTTCAGACCACCCTTGTATTGGTGCTTGGATCATTAGGGTTTAATGTCACACATCCACGAGAATGCTGATTCGTTTGTTTTGTCTGCTCCATAGAATTTACAACAAATAAAACTAATTACAAAAACTCTTATGTGTTCCATTCACATGCCTTTCTCTACAACTCTGCAATAAATTATTGTTAAAAGCTTATGTTTCTATTTACTTCCTGCTAATCGAGAAAAAATTAGCAGAAATAGTCTTATTACTGGGTTCCTTGTAAGTAGAAGCGAAATAAGGGAGTACCATAGGTTAAAGTGATCGCAAAAGATGGTTGCTATATGACTGAAGTTCCTTTGTTCGTATGGACACGAGTTCACAAAGTCCTGTATGACAAAAGTATGTTTTTTATAGCTGAAAACAAAAACAAGGAATATCTAAAAAATATTCAACTCCAGGAGAAAAAAAAGTATATGACATAAATTGTGTATTTTAAAGTGCTCTACATTTGTTGTGTGGTAAGTTTTTGTCCATCTCTTATGGTTTAGCAGTTATGCAAAATTCCGTAAAATTGACACAGAATAGTCTTCAGAGGATATTCCCAGAAAATTCAAAATATACATTTTATTTATGAGGTAAATATCTTTAATATACGATATTTTAATCAAAATGTTAGAGCCATTTTTTAGAAAATCAAAATTTTCGAAAAAAGTTCCATGTAAAGGGTAGTTTGGGGTGGGGGGATTTTTCTCAAAATCTTCATGTCGCATCCATGGAGGATACTTAACCTAAATACCAAGTTTGGTATTTTACCGACTTTTCGTTTTTGAGTTATCGTGTTCACAGACACACGGACACCGGACACACTGACACACGGACACACACATATAGACCTTTTTCTGAAAATACTTTGTTACTTTCTCTATACGCACTATGTAGATAGTGTATAGAGAAGGTATTGCACTCCACCCAAAAATTCGATACCGAGATTTCACCGGAAATATATGTTTTAGGGTCCCCAATATCCAAAAACAGCATTTTCACAAAAAGGTTCGTGTGTGTGTGTGTGTGTGTGTGTGTGTGTGTGTCCGTGTGTCTGTGAACACGATAACTCAAAAACGAAAAGTCGGTAAAATACCAAACTTGGCATTTAAGTGTAGTATCTTCCAGGGATGCGACACGAAGATTTTGAGAAAAATCCCCCCACCTCAAACTGCCCTTTACATGGAAGTTTGTTCGAAAATTTTGATTTTCGCAAAAATGGCTCTAATGATTTTGATTAAAATTTCGTATATTAAAGATATTTACCTGACAAATAAAATGTATATCTTGAATTTTCTGGGAATAGCCTCTGAAGAGTAGTTTATTCTGGATGAATTTTACTGAATTTTGAATAACTGCTAAACCGTAAGAGATGGACAAAAACTTACTGCACAAAACATGTAGAGCACGTTAAAACACACAATTTATGTTATATACATTTTTTTCGTGAGTTCGTCGTTTTTGAGACATTCCTTATTTTTGGTTTCTGTTATGAAAAACTTATATTTTTCTCATACAGGAACTTGTCAACTCCTATCCATATAAACAAAGGAACTTCATTGACATAGCAACCAGCTTTTGACTATCATTTTAACCTATGGTAGTTCCTTATTTCGCTTCTACATACAAGGAAGCAAGTAATAAGACATTTCTGCTCATTTTTTTCTGATTAGCAAAAAGTAAAGAGAAGTATAAGCTTTTTAAGTATAATTTGTTGCAGGGATATGGAGAAGGTCATGTGAATGGTACACATCAGATTTTTAGGATACAGGGGACCCTAAAACATATATTTCCGGCCAAATCTCGGTATCGAATTTTTTGGTGGAGTGCACACACACACACACACACACACACACAAAACTAGATCTAACGAAGTTCATGAGGTCAGAGTTTTGGTGAAACTAATGAAAATTTCTAAAGCTAATTATCTACAAGAAAAGCGGCTTACTTACACACTAACTAGATCTAATCTCGAGTGAATCAGAAAATTACAGAATTCAGTCGATTTACTGACTCTCTACGGCCTAGCGGCTTCTGCTCGCCTCCTACTTTTTACGGATTTGCTAATATTAAGTAATTAAAAATTATGTTTAAATGTTTAAAACAAATTCTAGAGAACTTACTTAAGTAATTCATTAAGCGAAGGACAGGACGATATTTCTTTCTGGCAATATTACTTCCTCTACTGAGTACTAAGTGCAATGCACAATATAGGTAAGGAAGGTATTGCATTCCACCCAAAAATTTGATACCGATATTTTATCGGAAATATGTTTTTTGTAGACCCCTGAATAAAAAAAAAGAAACTGACGTGTTCAATTCACAAAACTTTCTCACACTGCTTAATAAAGCTTCTGCTAATTGAGACAAACAAGAGCAGAAATGCTCGGTTGACTCTAGAAAAAAATTCTGATGTGTACCTGTCACATGACTTTCTCTACATCTCTGCAACAAATTAGTTTTAAAAAGCTCATGCTTTTATTTACTTCATGCTAATCGACAAAAAATTAGCAGAAATAGTCGTATTACTTGCTTCCTTGTAGGTTGAAGTGAAATAAGGGAGTTGCATAGGCTAAAGCGATAGTCAAAAGCTGGTTGCTATATGACTGAAGTTTATTTGTTTGTATGGGCAGGAGTTGACAAATTCCTGTATGAGAAAAGTTAGGTTTTTTGAACCTGAAAACAAAACCAAGGAATATCTAAAAAACGATCAACTCCACGAAAAAAATGTATACAACATAAATTGTGTGCTTTAATGTGCTCTACATTTTTTGTGTGGTAAGTTTTTGTCTATCTCTTACGGTTTGGCATTTTTACAAAAGTGTCCCAGAATAAAGAGGTCATCAGTGGCTATTCAAAGAAAATTCAAGATATACATTTTGTTTGTCATAAAATATCTTAAACATAAGGTATCTTAATCAAAATCGTTAGGGCCATTTTTGAGAAAATCAATATTTTCGAAAAATGCTCCATATTGGAGGGTAGTTGAAGGTGATGGGATTTTCTTGAAAATCTTCGTGCCCCATCTTTGGAAGATACTCAACTTAAATACCAAGTTTGCCATTTAAGCGACTTTTCGTTTTTGAGTTATGCTACCCAAGGACACACACATACACATACACTCGGACATGTTCCTAAAAATGCTTCTTTTTAGAATCAGCGGGTCTCAAAGCATGTATTTCCGGTGAAATCTCGGTATCGAATTTTTGGGTGCAATACAATACTTCCTCTATACACTATGGACATAGTTCATGTAGAGAAATTAAAAATACATCATTAAACCCTTTAAACTCTCGATATAGGTAAAAGAAAAGCTAATGTAACAAAGATTTCTGCATATTAATACTCAAAAAAAAAAAAAAACTGTGATGTATGGATCCAAAATATGGCATATACAAAATATTTACATGACAAATAAAATGTATATCTTGAATTTTCTGAGAATAGCCTCTGAAGATCTCTTTATTCTGGATAAAATTTGGAAAAATTTACATAACTAATAAACCGTAGGATATAAACAAAAACTTACTACACAAAATATGTACCTACATCTCGTTAAAACATATAATTTATGTCATATACTTTTTTTTGGTAGAGGTGACCATTTCTGAGATATTTCTTATTATTAGTTGCATTTAAAATACTTTTTTGAAATATATGATATGTAAGTTAATCATTCTGAACACATATTTGGTAATGTAAGCCAATTTTATAATTCATTCACTAATTGCCATGGTAACAAGCACTGTTAGTACTTACAGTAAGAGTTTGAGAGGACATTAATTCTTACAATACAATTAGGAAATGACGTAACACTCAAGGCATGTACTACTTCAAGTAAAGAATTTATTGCAAAATTCATTAACAAAAGAGTGCATAAGAAGGCTTTGTCCATATAATTTAGATGTAGCCTTTTATTTGTTGTCATCGAGAATTCATTTTTTCTTAATGTTCAATAAAATATTGAAAAGCAGTTTATTTATTATTCTTTTTATTGCTTTTTCAAGTATTTCAAAAAGTAAATGGCTAACCACAAAATGTAAGTTACTTATCAGATCTCGAATGCTTTGGAAAACTCGACCCAGTGGACCACATATTCCCAATAAGCTTACACTTCTTAGTACGTAATATACTATTCTCACACAGGAATTTATCATCTCTTAGCCATACAAACAAAGAAATTTCAATCACATAGCAACCAGCTTTTAAAACATATGTCTATCGCTTTAGCCTGTGGTACTCCCTTATTTCCCTTCAACTTACAAGGAAGCAAGTAAGTATGGAGTAGATAGAAAAATAAACTTTTTAACAATAATTTATAACATAGATGTAGAGAAAGTCGTGTGAATGGAACACATCATATTTTTAGTCAGGATTCTCAAAACGTATGTTTCCATTAAAATATCGGTACTGATGTTTTGTTGTTGTTGTTGTGGAAAGCAATGCTTTCTCATCTTAGTATAGGTAGTAGAGAAAATAAAAACAAGGACAAAGTTTATTGTGCACTATCAGTAACATACATTGTTTTCTTCCAATAGTCCTTAAGCCTTTGAAGCTAGGTGTTGTGGCTTTATCACGTTTGTTTACAGAGTACATTGCAAGATCACAGTCGCCTCCTGCTCTCTCTTCACCCAACTTGCTACGTTTCTATTTTGATGGCTTACTTTCTAAAACCGCTCTTGCTGCTCATAACACGTTTCGTGTCCTTGTTATCGATAATCCTGGGAGAATCAGCGAGATGTGCTCCCCAGTCGATCGTTTTGTTTACTTCAGTCAGTCTAACAGTATAACTCTATCCACTCTTAGTTTGATCCGCACCAAAACGTCAGTGCAACACAGTAGTAGTGCGCGGAAGAATGTAATCTCATGCTAACATCTAAGTTACACAATGAATTTATTCTTAAATTGTATAGTATTCTATACAAATGCCTAAAATGTATTTCAAATGGGAAGAGTTCTACTCTGCAGCGAATGACATGCGTTATCGTGCTCTGCGTTGCCAGATCGCTACCCCCACTCTTTTCATATTTCCCTCTCACTCGCACACTGAGCATGCATATCTGCCTGGCGACATGATGTTAATTCATGTGTATTATGAAACTTATTTGAGCTAAAACTATGTGGTTTTTACGGTTCTGTACAAACATTACTCCCTATCTTCCTCGTGAATTAATTTTGTTGTTGTTGCAAAGTTTGAATATATTGTCTAAGTTCAAGTAGTGCTTATGAGAGTTACTCCCCAGGTAAGCGTGAATGTAATATGTCAACACAGCAGCACTCAAATTGGCTGCCGGCCTGGTGGTGCTCAAGGAAAAACCTTAATCCATTTGAAAGTCCCTGCTCAAGTTCGAACATGTGTTCGTATGAGTCACCTGATTGTGAACACAGTAACTGCTACTAGTTGTTGTGGTAAACCGTTGAGTAGTGGTGAAAAAGTTATAGTGCTGAATGTTTATTGTAAGTTTTGTGAGATATATCCAACTTTTCCAGCGAAAGAAATTGTGAAATTAATATATGAGTTCACAAGGTTTTTCGGCTACAAATATAAACACAAATCTTAAACGAAAAAGGTGGTTACACCCGGGGGAACAAAAAAAAAAACAAAACAAAACAAAACAAAAAAAAAAAAAAAAACAAAAAAAAGAAAGCGTGTGAACTCCGCGATGCAAGAATGTGACGATTTTGCGAAGAATGCAATTCATGTTAGAGTGCACAATGTCTTTTCACTTTCTCTACACGTACTATGTAATTAATGTTTAGATTGTATTGATCCCAAAAATTCAATACGGAGATTTCACCATAAATACATCTTTTGGGTCCCCCTAAAAGCGTAAGTGTTTTTAGAAAAAGGTCCGTGTATGTGCGTGCGTGTGTATATGTCTGTGGACAGCATAGCTCAAAAACGAAAATACCATTAAATAACAAACTTGGTATTTAAGTGTGGTTTCTTCCAAGGATGCGACACGAAGATTTTTCAAGAAAATCCCCCCCACCACCAACTGCCCTTTACACGGAACTTTTTCCGGGAAGTTTGATTTTCTCAAAAATGGCTCTAACGATTTTGATTAAAATACCACATATTAAAACCATATCCGTCACAAATAAAATGTATATCTTGAATATTCTGTGAACAGTCTCTGAAGTCCACTTTATTCTGGATGAATTTTACGGAATGTTGAAAAACTGCTAAACCGCAAAAGATGGATAATTTACCACACAAAAAATGTACAGCACGTTAAAACACACAATTTGTGTTACATGTATTTTTTTCTCGAGTTGATCGTTTTTGAGATATTCCTTGTTATTGGTTTCAGCTTTAAAAAGAAACAACTTTTCTCATACAGGAATTTGTCAACTCCTG
Source organism: Hymenopus coronatus (assembly GCA_030762935.1). Lineage (NCBI taxonomy): Eukaryota > Metazoa > Arthropoda > Insecta > Mantodea > Hymenopodidae > Hymenopus > Hymenopus coronatus. The sequence continues at coordinate 145,666,237 of CM060881.1, read as the reverse complement.
TCCATAGAAACAAAGGAACATCAGTCACATAGCAACCAGGTTTTGAATATCGCTTTAAGCTATGATACTCCCTTATTTCGCTTCTACTTACAAGGAAGCAAGTAATATGACTATTTCTGCTAAGTCTTTCTCAATTAGCATGAAGGAATAAGCCTTCTAACAATAATTTGTTGCAGAGACTTAGAGAAAGTCATGTGAATGGAACATATAAGATTTTTTAAAAATGAGCCGCTTACAGTTGATCAAGTGCTACATATAACGAAAGAAGAAACGTTGTTTTGGGAGCTGGATAGACAAAGGGCACCGTTGTTGATAACCTTGGAGTGGAAAGCAGCAGCACAAACAGCTCAGACGATGATTCTGATCTGGAGAGATAGAGCCACTTCCAGAAAGGGAATAATGTAGTTATCGTATACATGTTATTTATTTTTTGGCTCGTATTTTTACTTTCTCTATACGTACTTTGTACATAGTGTACAGAGAAGGAATTGCACTCCACCAAAAAATTCGATACCGAGATTTCACCGGAAATATGTTTTAAGGTCCCCTGTATCCAAAAAAAGTATTTTCAGAAAAAGGTCCGTGTGTGTCGTGTGTCTGTGAACACGATAACTCAAAAACGAAAAGTCGGTAAAATACCAAACTTGGTATTTAAGTTTAGTATCTTCTAGGGATGCGACACGAAGATTTTTAGAAAAATCCACCCACCCCAACTACCCTTTACATGGAACTTTTTTCGAAAATTTTGATTTTCTAAAAAATGGCTCTAGCGATTTTGATTATAATATCATATGTTAAAGATATTTACCTGACAAATAAAATGTATATTTTGAATTTTCTGGGAATAGCCTCTGAAGACTACTTTATTCTGGACGAATATTACGGAATTTTGCATAACTGCTAAACCGTAAGACTTAGATAAAAACTTACTATACAAGAAATGTTGAGCACGTTAAAACATACAGTTTATGTTTTATACATTTTTTTCGTGGAGTTGATCGTTTTTGGGACATTCATTATTTTTGGTTTCAGCTATGAAAAACTTACTTTTCTCATATAGGAATTTGTCAACTCCTGTCCATACAAACAAAGGAACATCAGCCACATAGCAACCAACTTTTGGCTTTCACTTTAACTTATCGTACTCCCTTATTTCGCTTCTACTTAAAATAAAGCAAGAAATAAGACTATTTCTGCTAATTTTTCTCGATTAGCATGAAATAAATAAAAGATAAGCTTATTAACAATAATTTGTTACAGAGATATAGAGAAAGTCATGTGAATGGAACACATCAGATTTTTTTATTAAATATTGCGGGTGTATCCATTTATTTTGTTATGACTATCACTGTTCTGACCATTATATCTAACAGAGTATTTTAGTTCCCGTTTAAGAATAAGGGCTCTGTTCGTTTTACATTATAATATGCCGCATGTACGCGCCACGTGTTCGTGAAAATGACAGAATGGCGCAAGGCTTCATCATAACAGTACACTGGTCAGCTGGGTTTTGTTTTGGCGAGGAGTAACTTAAGGCTGAATAGACTTTAGCTAGGTTGTAAACAGAAAGTATTGTAGTTTCGTTTCGTAATCGACTTAGCCTCCCTGTATTTGTCGGATTGGCACCCCCCCCCCCCTAGGACTTATACTGGACCGCGTGGCCGAGAGGTTACACCACTCGCCTTTCACCTAGGTTTGATCCCAAGCGACCGCATGTGGGATTTGTGGTGGACAAAGCGGCGTAGGGGCGCGTTTTCTCCGGGTCCTCCAGTTTCCCCCGCATTCCGACGGTACTCCATCTTCATTCATTCATGTATCATCAGTGTCATCGCGGTGTCACAAGTAATAAAAGCGGCGTTAAACATTATAACACCTAGGAGTTACAAGCCAATGCCTAGAGGTCAAAAGCCTATCGGGGAGCCAACGGGACGAAGCCACAGAATGGAGAACCTGTTACGAGGGGTCGGCCCGTAGCAGGCATGGACATGAGGAAGTGGATGATATGAAATGAAAGTGAAATTGACGATTGGAAATGTTGATGATGGAGCAATTAGTGGAATGAGGAGCGGGGGAAACTGGAGGACCCTGAGACGCCGCTTCGTCCACTACGAATCCCACATGCGGGCGCTTGGGATCGAACCCGGGCCTCTAGATGGGAGGCGAGAGGCCTAACCATTCGAGCGCCGCCAATATTGCAGTACCTATTGTACTATTTGTATAGCGTAGTTACCATAAAGTTCAGCTGATGACTGTTCAAATATATATATAAGCACATCCGTGGTGTGATGGCTACCATGTTAATTTCCTATATCCAAGGAGGAACGTAAAACCGTGGGTCTCGTGTCGTACATTTATGGCACGTTAAAGAACCTCAAGCCTGATAGAGAGGCCTCTGAGCAAAATGAATCGGTCTTTCACGCCCAGTATAGAATGAGACGCTGAAAACCACAGCAGTTAAGGAGCGTCCAATTCATTTCATCCTTATAACATTTCATGTGAAGAACCTACTTCATATGAATTTTGTTGTTGTTTCATTTAACATCTAAGATCATATCGGGGGCTTCGAATTAGAAACAACTCGTCTGTAGGTTTAAACCACTTTATTTCCTCAAACACGCACACATTCACTCTCATACACATACTTCTAAACTCTGTGGGGGATAGGGAATAATTCTGGTTAAACAAAAATTCCCCGCCCCAGCCGGGTATCGAACCCGGGACCTCCGGATGAGAATTTAGGTGACTTCATGGGAATTATATATATATATGCGTAAGCTTTCACGGCTGGTGTCCATAGTTTTAAAATTTTCGGGCTGTTTTGCCGTGGTCTGTAGGTTAAAATATGTTTAGTTCAAATATTTTAACCTAATGACCACGGCAAAACAGCCCGAAATTTTAAATTTTAAAACTATTCATGTGAATTGTTTTTACTTGTTCTACCTAAACCTTTACTCTATTTTAAATTTGTAATGTGCCACCCTATTATATGGAAGTTAGGTAACCCAGACTTTTGCAAAGTAACAGTTCCACATTATCCTTCTTTCACTATAAGTAGGTTTGGGAATTCGTGATGGTTAATTGTTCGATTTTGTGAATTTAGTTTTTGAAATCGCGTCACCAATCAAGGCTTTTTCTTTAATTATTCCTTCCATTCTTGTATTCACATTAATTACTGCGGGATGTAGCAAGCTGCTACATGAACTGTTAAAAGCACATATTTCTCTGTCTGTAAAACACTGTGCTATTTCATTGGTGGTTTCAAATCGGTTTATCGTACGCTTCTATTCTCTTTCTGAAGTTCTAGAGCAGCACAAATCCTATTTTCATACAAAGGGAGACCAAAAATGAAGCATGCTCTTTTTATTTTCTTTCGAATAACTGCATTTCTCAAGGGACAAAAAAGACATCTTTTTCATTATTTTTAATAATATTCCCTCCCACAAACCCTGTCTGCTATCCTCATAACAATGGCAAGAAAAGGAGATGCCTTTGCATCTTTTTCTTCTCAAGTAATATATCCGATCAAAAATGTTTAGCAGAGTAGACGGAATTCTGCGCAAGACTGGTACTGAGGTGTCGCTAACTGCTTAATAAATTAAGATGTGTTAATAATGTCATGGTTTGATATAACTGTAGTAATAAAAATCTGATGTGTCCATTCACATGACTTTCTCTATATCTCTGAAACAAATTATTGTTAAAAAGCTTATTCTTTTATTTATTTCATGCTAATCGAGAAAAATTAGCAGCAATAGTCTTATTTCTTGCTTTACTGTAAGTAGAAGCGAAATAAGGAGTACCATAGGTTAAAGTGAAAGCCAAAAGCTGGTTACTAGGTGGCTGAAGTTCGTTTGTATTTTCGATTTTCACAAAAACGGCTCTAACGATTTTTATTAAAATATCTTATATTAAAGATATTTACATGACAAATAAAATGCATGTCTTGAATTTTCTGCAAATATCCTCTGCAGACTACTTTATTCTGTGTGAACATTACGGAATTTTGAATAACTGTCAAACCGTAACAGTAGGCAAAAAGTTACGTAACAGAAAACGTAGAGTACGTTAAAACACACAATTTAAGTTATATACATTTTTTTCATGGGGTGGATCGTTTTAGAGATATTGCTTGTTATTGGTTTCAGGTTTAAAAAACATCCTTTTCTCATATGGGAATTTGTCAACACCTGTCCATAGAAACAAAGGAACCTCAGTCACATAGCAACCAGCTTTTGACTATCGGTTAAGCCATTGGTACTCCCTTATTTCTCTTCCACTTGGATGGAAACAAATAATAAGACAATTTCTGCTATTTTTACTCGATAAGCATGAAGTAGCAGAAGAATAAGTTTTTACTTTCTCTAGTCCCGTATGTACAATGTACATAGGCATAGAGAAGTATTGTATTCCACCCAAAAATTCGATGTCGAGATTTCACCGGAAATACATGTTTTAGGACCCCCTGAATCCATAAAAAGCATTTCCAGATAAAGGTCCGTGTTTGTGTGTGTGTGTGTGTGTGTGTGTGTGTCCGTGTGTCTGTGAACACGATAACTCAAAAACGAAAAGTAGCTAAAATACCAAACTTGGTATTTCAGTACAGTATCTTCCAGGGATGCGACACGAAGATTTTGAGGAAAAAACCCCCAACCCCAAACTACCCTTTAGATGGAACCTTTTTCGAAAATTTTGACTTTCTTAAAAATGGCTCTAACGATTTTGATTAAAACGTCGTATATTAAAGATATTTACCTGAAAAATAAAATGTATATCTTGAATTTTCTGGGAATAGCTTCTAAAGGCCTGTTTATTCTGGATGAATTTTGCTCAATTTGTCATAACTAGTAAACCGTAAGAGATAGACAAAAACTTACTCTACAAAAAATGTAGGCCTTGTTAAAATACACAACTTACGTCATATACATTTTGTTCGTGGATCTTACCAATTTCGAGGTATTCATAGTTATTAGTTTCAGCTGTGAAGTAGTTATACTATTCTCAGACGGGAGTGCCCGTTTTTCTTTTGTTCTACTCCTGGCCAAGAAATGAAGCGATTTCTAATGACAATCGCATAAGGACAGCCTTTAAAACATTTGACTATTGGTTTAGCCTAGTGTATTCCCTTATTTTCTTCCTACTTATAAGGAACTAAGTAATAAAAACATTGTGCTGAATACCTCGATTAACAAGGTGCAGAAAGAAGAATAATCTTATGTAAGAAGTTTGTAGAACGGCTAGAGAAAGTCATGTGGGTGTAACACATCAGATTTTAACAGTAATGTGTAGCACAGATGTTGAGAAAGTCATGCGAAAAGAGCACATCAGATTTTTCGAGTAACCAGGGTTCATCATAACGCATGGAGAACAACCACAAAGCGCATAAAAGCAATTGTTTGTATTCAAGCGCACAAACATATATAATCTTTCTGCATACAGAAGCTTTCCATTTGCTGTGCATTATTCATGAAAATGCGGCGTGCAGTCCCGTGCGAAAACATCTACTTCCATTTAATCTACAAAGTGCACCGGCTCTTACGTGCCGAGTGTGCGGATTGCCATGCTAATCGCTTTGCTACAGGGACATACCGGGCTATGACCACAGCGTTTTCATCTGCAGGTGTGCTCCAACAAATATCATCTTTGCTATCATGCGTGCTACTTTATACTTTCTCTTTACGCACTATATAGAGAATGTATTGTATTGCACACAGAAATTTGATACCGAGATTTCACCGGAAATATGTTTTGAGACCTCCTCAATAAAAAACAATCAGATGTGTGTCATTCACATGACTTTCTCTACATCTCTGCAACAAAATTATCTTAAAAAGCTTATACTTGTATTTACTTCATGCTAATCAGAAAAAATTAGCAGAAATTGTCTTAATACTTGCTTTCTTGTAAATAGAAGCGAAATAAGGGAGTACCATAGGTTAAAGTGATAGTCAGAAGCTGGTTGCTTTGCCACTGAAGTTCCTTTATTTGTATGGACAGCAGTTGACAAATTCCTATATGAGAAATGTATAAGTTTTTCATAGCAGAAACCAAAAACGATTAACTCCACGAAAAAATGCATATAGCATAAATTGTGTGTTTTAACGTGCTCTACATTTTTCGTGTGGTAAGTTTTTGCCCATCTCTTACGGTTTAGCAGTTATGCAAAATTCCGTAAAATTCATCCAGAATAAAGTAGTCTTCAAATGATATTCCCAGAAATTTGAAGATATACATTTTATTTGTCAGGTAAATATCTTTAATATACGAAATTTTAATCAAAATCGTTAGAGCCATTTTTGAGAAAATCAAAATTTTCGAAAAAAGTTCCATGTAAAGGCTAGTTGGGGGTGGGGGGATTTTTCTCAAAATCTTCGTATCGCATTCCTGGAAGATACTAAACATAAATACCAAGTTTGGTATTTTACCGACTTTTCGTTTTTGAGTTATCGTGTTCACAGACGCACGGACACACACACACACACACACACACAGACACACACAGACACACACGGACCTTTTCGTGGAAATGCTTCTTTGGGATATTGGGGACCCTAAAACATAAAACATATATTTCCGGTGAAATCTCGGTATCGAATTTTTGGGTGGAGTGCAATACCTTCTCTATACACCATGTACATAGTATGTGTAGAGAAAGTAAAAAATATGTGTTACACTCACATGACTTTCTCTAGCTGCTCTACAAATCTCCTACAAAAGATTATTCTTCTTTGTACACAATGCTAATCAAGATAAATGTTAGCAGAATGTTATTATTTAGTTCATTATAAGTAGAAGGGAATAAGGGAATGCACTATGCTAAAGTGATTGTCAAATATTTTAAAAACTATCGTTGTGCCATTGTCATTGCAAATTACTTCTTTGCTTGGCCTGGAGCAGAAAAAATGAAAAACAGATACTTCCTGTGCGAGAAAAGTTCAAGTACTTCACAATTGAAACCAATGACAAGGAATATCTCGAAAACGGTTACCTCCACAACAAAAACGTAAAGGACAAAAATCGTGTGTTTTGTTATGCGGTACATTTTTTGTGCAGTACACCTTTTTCTATCTCTTACGGTTTAGCAGTTAGGCAAAATTCAGCAAAATTCATCCAGAATAAAGAGGTCTTCTGAGGCTATTCCCAAAAAATTCGAGATATACATTTTATTTCGACATAAATAGCTTTAATATACGGGATTTTAATCAAAATCGTTAGAGCCATTTTTAAGAAAATAAAAATTTTCGAATTTTTTCCATGTAAAGAGTAGTTTGTGGTAGGGGATTTTTTTGAAAATCTTCGTGTCGCATCCTTGGAAGATACTAAACCTAAATACCAAGTTTGGTATTTAACGGTCTTTTTGTTTTGGGGCTATGCTGTCCACAGACACGCACACAGACAGACACACACACGGACCTTTTTTTAAAAATGTTTTTTTCGGACTCAGGGGGCCCTAAAACATATATTTCCGGTGAAATCTCGGTATCAAATTTTTGGGAGCATTACAATAATTTCTCTACCCCTATGTACATTGTACATATGGGGCTAGAGAAAGTAAAAAGCATTTGTCTATATTTACTTTCTCTATACGCATTATGTACATAGAGTATAGAGAAGGTATTGCACTCCACCCAAAAATTCGATACCGAGATTTCACCGGAAATATGTTTTAGGGTACCATTTATCTAAAAAAAAAGCATTTTCGGAAAAAGGTCCGTGTGTGTGTGTGTGTGTGTGTGTGTGTGTGTGTGTTTGTCCGTGTGTCTATGAGCACGATAACTCAAAAACGAAAAGTCGGACAAAACCAAAGTTTAGTATCTTCCAGAGATGCGACACGAAGATTTTGAGAAAAATCCCTCCACCCCCAACTACCCTTTACATGGAACGTTTTTCAAAAATTTCGATTTTCTTAAAAATGGCTCTAACGATTTTGATTAAAATGTCGTATATTAAAGATATTTACCTGACAAATAAAATGTATTTCTTGAATTTTCTGGTATTAGCCTCTGAAGAGTACTTTATTCTGGATGAATTTTACGGCATTTTGAATAACTGCTAAACCGTAAGAGATGGACAAAAACGTACTACACAAAAGTGTAGAGCACGTTAAAGCATATCATTTATTTTATATACTTTTTTTCGTGGAGTGCACCGTTTTTGAGACATTCCTTTTTTTTTTTTTTTTTTTTTTTTTGTTTTTTTGATTTCTGCTTTGAAAAACTTATACTTTTCAACTGCTGTCCATACAAACAAAGGAACTTTAGTGACATAGCAACCAGCTTTTAACAATCACTTTAACCAATGGTACTTTAACTTACAAGGAAGCAAGTAATAAGACTATTTCTGCTACTTTCTTCTGATTAGCATGAAGGAAATAGAAGTATAAGTTTTTTAGGAGTAATTTGTTGCAGAGATGTAGAGAAAGTCATGTGAATGTTCTGGAAATAGCCTCTGAAGACACCTTTATTCTGGATGAATTTTGCGGAATTTTGCATAACTGGTAAACGTAAGAGATAGACAAAAACTTACAGAATTGAAAATGTAGAACTTGTTAAAACACAAAATTTATATTATATACATTTTTTCGTGGATTTGATCGTTTTGTGGATATTCCATGTTATTGATTACAGCTATAAAAAACTTATATTTTTTTCATACGGAAATTTATCAATTCTTGTCCATACAAACAAAGAAATCTCAACCACCTTTGACTATTACTTTAAGCCTATTGTAGCCTCTTATTTCCCTTCTACTTACATGGAATCAAGCAATAAGACGATTTCTGATAATTTTTTCTCAGTTAGCATGAAGTAAATAGAAGAATAAGCTTGTTAACAATAATTTGTTGTAGAGATGTAGAGAAAGTCATGTGAATGGTACATATAAGATTTTCATATTTATTTTATTCTAATGAGCAGTTACAGAAAACCTGTAAAATTAACAAAAGCATATCAAATGTCTATCTAAATATTTGCTTTAGAGCAGGCGTCACAACTTTTCTATCGTAGCAAATAAGCAGTGGGTAAACATGTGACTGAGTTTATCTTTTTTCCTCCTAAAATGCATCGTGTGTCAGTTTATAATGTGGGAAACAGAAATCAATCCAATATGCTCCTTTTTTTATGCATACCTAAGAGGAATCTCTCTTATTTATACTGGGTGTACAGATTTATTCGGTCGTTAGCACCAGTGGTTTAAATACGTGACATTATTAGTTCAGCGTGCCCCTTGTCTCAAAGGGGAGATGCGGAATTGAACCTTGCACTGTTTCAGTGCCGACTTTGTAAACAGGTTCATGTACTGGGCGGTGTAGAACTGTTTCTCACCAGCACATTTTATGCGTTCATTTCACGCGAGATCAAAGTGACCATCGATCACAAAACCTGCATAGTTGAACTGGAAGAATACGTTGCGTTTGCGCATAAATACCGCTGCGACGCAAGCGACTGTTCCAAATGTAAATATTGTTACACCTCGGGTAATTTAAAAGGTTTGCACGCTGCATGCTGTTTTGGGAAAAACCAGTAAATTCTACCGTTAAGCTGAGAGTATTGTTTAATGTAAAAGTAAGGTAATTTTCACAATAATTGTTTTCTCAATACTTTTCAGAGGTCATCCTCGCGTATGTTTCACTGCACTGATATCACCTCCGTCATTACTTACACGTACGAGGTAAATGAAAAACAAAACATAGTATGTACATTGTTGCGTAAGCTAATAATGATTACAATTCAAATAATTTCTGTTTATTAACAACTCTTACTATGCTATTTGAACAACATTTGCATAGTTTTTTATAATGTTAGTTTACTTCTCTCAGCAAACTAAGAGGAACTATTTTTATTTTCTCTATACGAACTATGTACATAGTTTATAGAGAAGGTATTGAACCCAAAAATTCGATACCAAGATTTCACCGGAAATACATGTTTTGAGACTCCCTGAATCCAAAAAAAAGCATTTTTTGAAAAATGTCCGTGTGTCTGTCTGTGGACAGCATAGCGCAAAAACGAAAGGACCGTTAAAGCCCAAACTTGGCATTTAAGTTTGGTATCTTCCAAGGATGCGTCACGAAGTATTTTCAAGAACATCCCCCTAACCTCAACTACCCTTCACATGGAAAAAAAGTTGAAAATTTTGATTTTCTTAAAAATGGCTGTAACGATTTTGATTAAAAAATTGACAAATAAAATGCATTTCTTGAATTTTCTGGAATAGCCTCTGAAAACTACTTTAATCTGGATGAATTTTACGGAATTGTGCATAACTGCTAAACCGTAAGATATGGACAAATACTTACTCCACAGAAAATGTAGCTCGCGGTTAAACACAAAATTTATGTCATATACATTTTTTCATGGAGTTGATCATTTTTAAGATATTTTTTGTTTTTCGTTTCTGGTTTAAAAAACATACTTTGCTCATACACGAATGTGTTAACTCCTGTCCTTACAAACAAAGGAACTTCAGTTACATAGCAACCGGCTTTTGGCTATCATGTTAACCTATAGTACTCCCTCATTTCGCTTCTGCTTACAAGGAAGCAAGTAATACAACTATTTCTGTTAATGTTTTTCGATTAGCATGAAGCACATAGAAGCATGAGCTTTTTAACTACGATTTGTTGCAGAGATGTAGAGAAACTCATGTGAATGGAACACATCAGATTTTTTTATAGAGAAAAGCGGTGAAAATTCAGCAACCAATCAGAACCGTTGTAACCTGTTGGTTTTAAAACACCATTGCCGCTGAGCTATAGTATTGACGTCATACGCGCACAAACGATGGTAACAAAGGCTGAGCAAATCAGTAGATCCTATAGAAAATGGCAGAATAAGTGTTTAGTTGCGGCAAACTTCTGCACTTAGAAAAGTCAATCACCAGTGTTCATTCCGCAAGCCATGCAAGTGAGAACGCCAGCTACTACGAAGAACATTTTTCTCGAACTATGTTCAATACAAATTAATTACCAAGATGCCTGTTCATATTCACTGCCATAAATGTGAAAGATTGTCATTACAAATTTATTTTCATTCTGTTGGCGTTACAATGCAATTAAAATTGTATTTACTCAGTTAAGGAGCTTAATGTTTTTTTTTATTTTAGCACTATAGTAATGTATAGTATAATTATTTATGTTACGACTACCAGTTACCACCAAACCTTAGAATGTAAGATCTCATCAAAACACATAATTTATATTCTAACCATTTTTATTTTCTCTATACGTACTATGTACATAGCGTATTGCACTCCACCAAAAAATTCGATACCGAGATTTCACCGGAAATATATATTTTAGGGTCCCCTGTATCCAAAAAAAAGTATTTTCAGAAAAAGCTCCGTGTGTGTGTGTCCGTGTGTCAGTGTGTCCGTGTGTCTGTGAACACAATAACTCAAAAACAAAAAGTCGGTAAAATACCAAACTTGGTATTTAAGTTTAGTATCTTCCAGGGATGGGACATGAAGATTTTGAGAAAAATCCCCCCACCCCAAACTAACCTTTACATGGAACTTTTTTCGAAAATTATGATTTTCTACAAAAATGGCTCTAACGATTTTGATTAAAATATCATATATTAAAGATATTTACCTAACAAATAAAATGTATATTTTGAATTTTCTGGGAATAGCCTCTGAAGACTACTTTATTCTCGGTCAATTTTACGGAATTTTGCATAACTGATAAACCGTATGAGATGGATAAAAACTTACCACACAACAAATGTAGAGCACTTTAAAACATACAATTCATGTTATATACATTTTTTACGTGGAGTTGATTGTTTTTTAGATATTCCTTGTTTTTGGTTTCATCTATAAAAAGCTTAAACTTTTCTCATACAGGACTTTGTGAACTCGTGTCCATACAAACAAAGGAACTTCAGTCACATAGCAACCAGCTATCAATTTAACCTATGGTACCCCCTTATTTCACTTCTAACAAGGAAGCAAGTAATAAGACTATTTCTGCTAATTTTGTCTCGATTAGATGAAGTAAATAGAATACTTTGTTGCAGAGATGTAGAGAAAGTCATGTGAATGGAACACATCAGATTTTTGTTGTAGAGCTTCCATTTTCGAGTTATTCGTTATTGATTTCAGCTTTAAAACACACATATTTTTCTCAAACAGTAAGCAGTCATCTATTTTTGTTTTGTTTTTTTGTTTTGTTTTACTCCTGGCAATACAAAGAAAACCGAAATTTAAAAGCTATCGCTTTAGCCTAGTGTATTCCCTCATTTCCCTTTTACTTCAAGGAACTAAGTAATAAGTCCATTTCTGTTAATGTTTATCTCGTTTAACATGAAGTAGATAGAATATTAGCCTATTGTAAGAATAGTTTGTTTGCAAAACAAGTAGAGAAAGTAATGTGAATGGAACGCATCAGAATTTGTTTACCATATATATGCTATCCTTAACATCTAGGTCATATCGACGGTTTCTCCTTTTAAACAACTTTTCATGGTATTCACTTGTTTACTGGAGATCTTAATTTTTTGTGAATTATTATATTCTCTACACAGTTATAGAGAAGGCATTGTAATGCACCAAAAGTTCGAAACTGAGGTTTCACCGGAAATGTTTTGAGACCCCCTGAATAAAAGAAAAACATTTTTAGATAAATGTCCGCCTGTGTGTGCGCGCGTGCGCGCGCGTGCGCCTATGAACACCATAGCTCAAAAACGAAAAGTCCGTTAAATACCAAATTTTATATTTAGATTCAGTATAATCCAAGGATGCAACAAGAAGTTTTTTAGAAATCCCCCAACCCCAGCTACCGTTTACATAGAAAAAATTTCGAAAATTGTGATTTTCTCAAAATTGGCTCTAACGATTTGATTTAAATATCGTATATTAAAGATATTTACATAAAAAATAAAACCTATATTTTGAATTATCTGGGAATAGCCTCTGAAGACCTCTTTGTTCTGGATGATTTTTATTGGATTTTGCACAACTGGTGAACGTAAGAGATAGACAAAAACTTATTACACAAGAGACGTAGTCCCAACAAAACATACAATTTATGTCTTATACATTCTTTTCGTGGAGTTAAATCGTTTCTGAAATATTCCTGTTTTTGGTTTCAGCTTTGAAAACTTATGCTTTTCTCATACAGGAATTTGTCAACTCCTGTTCACAAACAAATGAACTTCAGTCACATAGCAACCAGCTTTTCACTATCACTTTAACCTATACTGCTACCTTCATTCGCTTCTACTTACAAGGAAGCAAGTAATAAAACTATTTCTGCTTATTTTTTCTCGATTAGCATGAAGTAGATGGAAGCATAAGTTTTTTAAACAATAATTTGTTGCGGAGATGTAAAGAACGTCATGTGAATGGAACACATCAGATTTTTTCCCTTTATGTTTTTACGTTCTCTAGCACATATGTATAATGTTCATAGTAGATAGAGAAGGTATTGTACTCCATCCAAACCATAAATTCGATACAGAGATTTTACCGGAAATGCATGTTTTAGGGTCCTTTGATTCTAAATAAAAATCTGCGTGTTCCATTCACATAACTTTCTCTACATTTCTGCAACAAATTATTGTCAAAATGCTTATTCTTCTATTTACTTCATGCTAATCGAGAAAAAAATAGCACAAATAGTCTTTTTACTTGTTTCCTTGTAAGTAAAAGGGAAATAAGGGAGTAGCAAGGTTAAAGTGATAGTGAAAAGCTGGTTGCTTTGTGACGAAGTTCCTTTGTTTGTATAGAGAAAGTCATGTGAATGGAACACATCAGATTTTTTCCCCTCCTCTCCCGGCTCATAAATCGATGAACTTTCATATAGCTGCACCCTTTTTATGGAGGGAAGACAATGGGAACTATTCTCTGTAACTGATTGGTTCTAGGGCGTGTCATACGTTTCTGATCTTGTATTATTTTCTCCATAAAACGTTTCTCTTTCCTTCGTCAGGAGGATTTCCTTCCATGTTTACTTTCTCTACCATGTACATACTATGTACTTAGTAGCTAGAAAAAGTATTGTATTCCACCCAAAACATCAATACCAAGATGTTACCATTTATGGCATAACTCAAAACGAAGCTTTGCTTTTATAACAAAATTTATATTTAAGTTCAGAATTTTCCAAGGATGTGACACGAACATTTGCAAGAAAATCCTTCACCCCAGCTACCATTTACTCGGAACATTATTCTACAATTTGATTTTGTCAAAAATAGTTCTAAGGATGTCTATTAAAGTGTCATAAATTTAAGATATTTTATGCTAAATGAAATGTATATCTTGAATTTTCTTGAAGTCGATTTTGAATGAATTTTGCATAACTGAAAAATCATAAGAGATACAGAAAATATTACTACACAAAAAATGCAAGTTTCGTTTAACGCACAGTTTATGTCAAAAACATTTTTATGGAGTTCGCCGTTTCCGAGATATTCCAATGTAAAGGTTTAAATTTTAAAATACTTATACATTTCTCAAATGGTAAAACTTTATTCATTTTTACTTTCTCTATACGTACATAGTGTATAAAGAAGGTATTGCACTCCACCAAAAAAATCGATACCAAGATTTCACCGGAAATGTATGTTTTAGGGTCCCCTGTATCCAAAAAAAGCATTTTCACAAAAATGTCCGTGTGTGTGTGTGTGTCCGTCTGTCTGTGAACACGATAACTCAAAAACGAAAAGTCGGTAAAATAACAAACTCGGTATTTAAGTTTAGTATCTTCCAGGAATACGACACTAAGGTTTTGAGAAAAATCCGCCCATACCAAACTACCCTTTACATGGAAAATAATTCGAACATTTTGATATTCTAAACAATGGCTCTAACGATTTTGATTACAATGTCGTATATTAGAGAAATTTACCTCACAAATAAAATGTGTATTTTCAATTTTCTGGAAATAGCTTCTGAAGACTACTTTATTCTGGGTAAATTTTATGGAATTTTGCATAGCTGCTAAACCGTATGAGATGGACAAAAACTTACTACACAACAAATGTAGAGCACTTTAAAACACACAATTTATGTTATATACATATTTTTCGTGGAGTTGATTCTTTTTGAGATATTCCTTGTTTTTGGTTTCAGCTATGAAAAATATACTTTTCTCATACAGGACTTTGTCCATACAAACAAAGGAACTTCAGTCACATAGCAACCAGGTTTTTACTAACACTTTAACCTATGGTACCCCCTTATTTCGCTTCTACTAACAAGGAAGCAAGTTATAAGACTATTTCTGCTAATTTTGTCTCGATTAGATGAAGTAAATAGAATAATTTGTTGCAGAGATGTGGAGAAAGTCATGTGAATGGAACACATCAGATTTTTCTTTTACGTGGACAAGTAAAGAAAAGCGGATGCCATTGCATCCATGGCAACCAGTTCTTGAAGGATTAGACTTTGCTTTAGCTTGGTGTATTCCCTTATTCCCGCATATCTACAAGGAATTGTGTAATAAAAGCATTTCTTCAAATGCTTATATCGGTGTACGGGAAGTAGATAGAAAAGATGATTTTGTAACAATAGTTTTTTGGATAATAGGCAGAGAAAGCCACGTGAATTTAGCACATCACATTTTATTACTTCCTCTAGCTGGCGTGTACATGTATGTGGATAATGTGTATTCCATCCAAAATTCGATTTCAAGATTTCACCAGAAATATACATTTTGGGGTCCCCTGAGTCCGAAAAACGCATTTTTAGAAAAAAAAGCCCGTGTGTGTGCATGCGTGTGTATGTGTGTCTGTGTGTGAACAGCATAGCTCAAAAACGAAAAGACCGTTAAAAACCAAACTTGGTATTTAGGTTTAGTATCTTCCAAGGATGCGACACGAAGATTTTCAAGAAAATCCCCCTACCACAAACTACCCTTTACATGAACATTTTTTGAAAATGTTTATTTTCTCAAAAATGGATCTAACGGTTTTTATTAAAATCTCGTTTATTAAATAAATTTACATCCCAAATAATATGTATATCTTGAACTTTCTGGGAATAGCCTCTGAAAACCACGTTATTCTGGATAACTTTTGCCGAATTTTGCTTAACTGCTAAATCATAAGATATACACAAAACTTACTACACCATTAATGTAGATTTCGTCAAAACACACAATTTATGTTATTTACTTTTTTGTTGCGGAGCTAACTGTTTCCAAGATATTCCTTGTTATTGGTTTTAATGGTAAAATGAAATGAAAAGAAAAGGCGTTTTATTTATGGACGCTCTTTAACTGCTGTGGTTCTCAGCGCCTCATTCTATACTGGGCGTGGAAGACCGCTAAATTTTGCTCAGAAGCCTCTCTATCAGGCTTCCCGTAAATCTACGACACGGGACCAACGGCTTTACTTCCCTTCCGAAGGAAGCCATTTTTACTTTCTCTATACGTGCTATGTATATAGTGTATAGAGAATGTAATGCACTCCACCAAAAAATTCGATACCGAGATTTCACCGGAAATATATGAATTAGGGTCCCCTGTATCCAAAAAAAGTATTTTCAGAATAAGGTCCGTGTGTCCGTGTGTCTGTGAACACGATAACTCAAAAACGAAAAGTCGGTAAAATACAAAACATGGTATTTAAGTTTAGTATCTTCCAGGGATGCGACACTAAGATTTTGAGAAAAATCCCCCCACCCCAAACTACCCTTTACATGGAACTTTTTTCGAAAATTCTGATTTTCTAAAAAATGGCTCTAAAGATTTTGATTAAACTATCGTATAGGTATTAAAGATATTTACATGACAAATAAAATGTATATTTTGAATTTTCTGGGAATAGCCTCTGAAGACTACTTTATTCTCGGTCAATTTTACGGAACTGCTAAACCGTAGGAGATGGACAAAAAATTACCACAGAACAAATGTAGAACACCTAAAAACACACCATTATGTTATATACATTTTTTTCGTGGAGTTGATTGCTTTTTAGATATTCCTGTTTTTTTTTTTTTTTCAGCTATAAAGACTTATACTTTTCTCATACAGGACTTTGTGAACTCGTGTCCATACAAACAAAGGAACTTCAGTCGCAGAGCAACCAGCTTTTGACTATCACTTTAACCTATAGTACCCCCATATTTCGCTTCTACTAACAAGGAAGCAAGAAATAATTTCTGCCAATTTTTGCTCCATTAGATGAAGTAAATAGAATAATTTGTTGCAGTGAAATAGAGAAAGTCATGTGAATGGAACACATCAGATTCTCTTTAATGGTAAAGTACTTATACTTTTCTCAGACAGGAAGGGTTCGTTTTTCTTTTGTTCTATTCCTGGCCGAGCAAAAAAACCGATTTCCAATGACAATCGTATAACGATAACTTTCAAATCATTTGATTATCACTTTAATCTAGTGTATTCCCTCAGTTCCCTTGTACTTATAAGGACATTCTGCTAATGTTTCTCTCGATTAGAACTGTGCAGAAAGAAGAATAATTCTGTTGTAAGAAGTTTGTAGAGCAGCTAAAGAAAAATTTTTTTTTATTGCATTCTTAAACACAATTATAAACAAATACTAGCGGTTCCGCATACTGTCGCAATTGTGATTAGACCAGTGCTGAGTTTATGTAAATTAATTTTTTACTAACTAATTTCTACTAGTGACCGACGTTGTTCCTACATTCCCACACAGGGTGGAAGTGCCTAGCGGTTTGCTGAAGCACGTTTTGTGACCAGGAGCCATTTTGCGATCTACACACTACCATATACACTAAAGGCAGCATTTGTCAAATTAATTTTTTTTACAAGTTTTTGATGTGAAAAACAAAGGATAATGGCTAGTTGAAGGAATATTTAATACAATCACATTTTTTGGCCTGTAAGAAGTTATTATTGATAAATTGGTATTATTGCAGTAAACTCTAATATCTTACTCTAAAACTGAAGGAGGGCAAACCTTATTGTTTGTCTCTCATACCTATAGCCATTAATTACACTACAATAACTTAGTTATAAGTGTACACAAAAAAAAAAAAAAAAAAAAAAAAAAAAAGAGTGACAAGTATCAGAGATTATGCAAAATATTATAATGAATTTCACTGTGGACTGCATGTATTGTATTCCGAGTCCAAGAAACACACGCCTCGTAGTATTACGGTTCTGGTATCACAATCACATAATTTGATAGTAATTATTTCATGTAATAGCTGCTAAATGGGCGAATTAGCAAGAGGCTTGTTATAAACCGGAATAGGTTGCCGATTTTGGCTGCTTATCAACGGTCTTTCCGAGTTGGAAATCTAAAATATGACAAACAATACAGAATCGTTCTGTGGATAATGTATAACTTATTTCACTAAGTATGCCACCGAAATATCACATAAATAATTGAAATATTTCACTAAGCATACTACCGAAAAATCACCTTTCCTTGTTTATACTTCTACTATTCGAGAAACTACAACTACACACACGTATAGACCATTACACTGGTTTAAAACTTACACTCTAAATTTACTGCTTAATCGAACATTTAACATCACAATATCACTTAAATAAATACCGTAACCTATGCATTGTAACACATTCCCTTTTCCTTGTTTTTGTTCCTGCTAATCGAGACACTACAACCAAACACCACACACTTATTCACCATTATACTGGTTTAAAACCTACAGTCCAAATGCACTGCTTAATTGACAATTAGCCCACAAAAGCCGCACTTATTTCAAATGCAGAATCAAAATATGGAGGCTTGACCAAAACGTCTTCACCAACCACATTGCATAAGAATAAGGGATCTCCTATCTATTCTCTCTATATGTGTGCATTCCCACATCTAACCTGGTTGGTGTAGAAACAAAAGAAATCGCAGTGCTGATATGGACTCAAAAAGCATACGTGCAGTAAGTAAAACAGTTGTAATATTTATTTTTATATATTGAATGTGAAAGCACAATTATTACAATTATTGAATGCCATTGTACGAATGCCATCCATTTTCTTGAAATTGAATGTGGTCATATTATTTACTTCTATGTAGTACCCGCGCTGTTACAGTCTCCTTTCTGCACACCTTTTTCGTTTAACCATTTTTACTTTCTCTATACGTACTATGTACATAGTAAATTCGATTCCGAGATTTCACCAAAAATACATGTTTTGAGACCACCTGAATCCAAAAAAAGCATTTTTAGAAAACTGTCCATGTGTGTGTCTATCTGTGTGTGTGTCTGTGTGTCTGTGGGCAGCATAGCTCAAAAACGAAAAGTTCGTTAAATACCAAACTTGGTATTTAAGTTCAGTATCCTCTAAGGATGCGACACGTTGATTTTCAAGAAAATCTCCCCACCCCCAACTACCCTTCACATGGAAAAATTTTTGAAAATGTTGATTTTCCAAAAAATGGCTCTAACGATTTTGATTAAAATATCATATTTTAAAGAAATATACTTGACAAATAATATGTATATCTTGAATTTTCTGGGAATAGCCTCTGAAGACTACTTTATTCTGGATGAATTTTACGGAATTTTTTGTAACTGATAAACCGTAAGAGATAGACAAAAACTTACCACACAAAAAAAATGTAGAGCACATCAAAACACAAAATGTATGTTACATACATTTTTTTCGTGGAGTTGATCGTTTTTTTAGATATTCCTTGTTTTTTGTTTCAGCCTTTAAAAACTTATACTTTTCTCATACAGGAATTTGTCAACTCCTGTTCATACAAACAAAGGAACTTCAGTCACATAGCAACCATATTTTGCTATCACTTTAAGCTATGTTACTCCCTTATTTCGCTTCTACTTACAGGGAAGCAAATGACACGACTATTTTTGCTAATTTTTATTTTCTCTAGCCCAATATGTACAATGTACATAGGGATAGAGAAGTATTGTATTCCACCCAAAAATTCGATACCGATATTTTACCGGAAATACATGTTTTAGGACCCCCTGTATCCAAAAAAAGCATTTTCAGAAAAAGGTGCTTGTTTGTGTCCGTGTGTCTGTGAACACGATAACTCAAAAACGAAAAGTAGTTAAATTATCAAACTTAGTATTTAAGTTTAGTATCTACCAGGGATGCGACAAGAAGATTTTGAGAAAAATCCCCTCACCCAAACTACCCTTTATATGGAACTTTTTTCGAAAATTTTTATTTTCTTAAAAATAGCTCTATCGATTTTGATTAAAATATCATATATTAAAGATATTTACCTAACAAATAATATCTATATCTTGAACTTTCTGGGAATAGCTTCTGAACACCTGTTTATTCTGAATGATTTTTGCTTAATTTGGCATAACTGGTAAACCGTAAGAGAGACAAAAACTTACTATACAAAAAATTTAGGTCTTGTTGAAATACACAAGTTATATCATATACATTTTTTATCGTGGAGCTTACTGTTTTCGGGATATTCATTGTTATTAGTTTCAGTTGTGAAGTACTTATACTTTTCTCAGACGGGAGTGTCCGTTTTTCTTTTTTTCTACTCCTGGCCAAGAAATGAAGCGATTTGTAATGACAATCGCATAAGGACAGCCTTTAAAACATTTGACTATTGGTTTAGCCTAGTGTATTCCCTTATTTTCTTCCTACTTATACGGAACTAAATAATAAGAACATTGTGCTACTGAGTACCACGATTAGCAAGGTGCAGAAAAAAAAATGTATGAAGTTTGTAGAACAGCTAGAGAAAGTCATGTGAGTGTAACACATCAGATTTTTTTTCAATGTATTGTACACCAGCTCGTGCCTTCGTTTAGGCTTCTCCGCAATTAAAAAACACTTCACTCTCCAGGTTTCTTCTATTTCTCTGTCCTCTACCATAGCTATCTCTGTAATACCTTTGTCAAGTCGATAATAATTAGGGCAGAGCAGGTTAAAATGTCTCCACAGCCAACAAACCTTGTTTATAAAAACAATGAAAATCTACATAACAACGACTAGCAAGTGTTTCTTTCTCATAGAAGTCGTTGCATCCAACCAACATTTTAATTAATTTATTACTATATGTTAATTAATATTAATACTCAACGTCCTAGAATAGTATGCGATACACGTGGATTAGGTAAATTGCAGA
Organism: Hymenopus coronatus; assembly: GCA_030762935.1. Lineage (NCBI taxonomy): Eukaryota > Metazoa > Arthropoda > Insecta > Mantodea > Hymenopodidae > Hymenopus > Hymenopus coronatus. The sequence continues at coordinate 145,645,217 of CM060881.1, read as the reverse complement.
ATCTCGTAACTTCGTCTCGTCCTTTCAAAGTTTTCATCGATTCTGCAATAGAACACTTGCTACACTTGTATAATAACAATAATAATAATAATAATAATAATAATAATAATAATAATAATAATAATAATAATAATAATAATCTTTCTGTTACAGTAAAGAATTCGTTTAGCGAGTCATACATAATAATGAAGGGAATATTACAAATTATAAATATGCTTTCTTAATAAATAGTCACATAAATCTGAGGATATAAAATGACTTTCCTCCTTTGTGGAATATTTTAAATAAATGTTATGCAGCATCTAAGACATTCTATTTTGTTTCATTCAAATTTTGTTGCAAGTGTTCTCAGGGTTCATCGCCTAAATGCTTGTACAACGTGCTGATAGTTGTGCATACAATTAACAGAATCGTTTATTTTCTCTTTAATGTATACCAAGGTAAAGACGGTTTTAAGTATTTAAAAATGAAACTAATAACAAGTTCAGCTCTACGACAAAAATATATATAAGATAAATTAAGTTTTGTTTTTTTTAAACAAGATTTACATTTTTTGTTCCGTAAGTTTTTGTCTATCTCATAAGGTTTAAAAGTTATGCAAAAGTATGCAAAATTCATCCAGTTTGAAGAGCTCTTTAGCAGCTATTCCCAGAAAATGCATGTAAATGTCTTACATATACGGTATTTTAATCAGAATCGTAGGAGCCATTTTCGCGAAAATCAAAATTTTCAAAATTTTTTGCACGTAAAGCGTAGTTTTGGGTTGGGGAATTTTTCTCAAAATCTTCGTGCCATATTCTTGGAAGATATTTAACTTAGATATCAAGTTTGGTATTTAACGGACTTTTCGTTTTTGAGTTGTTGTGTTCACAGACTCACAGACACACTGATCCACAGAGACATACACACACGCGCGCGCGCGCGCTAATGCGTACATTTTTCTAAAACTTATTTTTTAATACAGAGGACCCTAAAACATGTATTCCGGTATCGAATTTTTGGGAGGAGTGCAATACCTTCTCTATCTACGTACCGCGTACTATGTAGAGAAAGTAAACACGTAGATCCCGTTAAAACACATTATTTATGTCATATACATTTTCTGTAGAGCTAAGTATTTTGAGATATTCCTTATTATTGATTTGTACGTGTACAGAAAGTAATACGTGGCTAGTGGTATTGCTAGCAACCCAGCACAATGGTTACGATATTATAACCCATCAAGAGTTCTTTCGCTAAATGTTGTTTTTTGTAAGATGGTTATTTCAGCTTATATGTAATTATCCATTATTTTTAAGAAATCCCTTGAGACGGAAGTCAAGTGCAATAATTGATACTAGATTATTGTATTTGTCCGTGTTTGTTGGCGTGTGAATAGATATATTGGTGAAGTTAAGTGCCGTGTAATGGATTTACTCTTAAGTTAATTAATCCTATTCCCACGATATTCTGTATCGGTCTATACAACAGCAGAAAGTGCATAAAATGCTGTGCTTACAAAAAAGTTGTGATTATATATAGTAATGTCTGTTATACGTATTCTGATTTTGCGGTTGAAATATACTATTAGATAGCGCAAAGCTGTCTCAGAACAGAAAACAAATGAAGTGCAACATGGTTTCTATTCCTTGTTTTGTTCTTTTTACTGTGTTTGATTAAGGTTAATGTGCCCTATGATATATGTGCGGATTAAAAATTCACATGACTTTCTCCATATCCCTGCAACAAATTATTCTTAAAAAGCTTATACTTTTTATTTACTTTATGCTAATCAGAAAAAAATAGCAGAAATAGTCTAATTACTCGCTTCCTTGTAAGTAGAAGCGAAATAAGGGACAACTGTAGATTAAAGTGATAGTCAAAAGCTGGTTGCTATGTCAATGAAGTTCCTTTGTCTATATGGATAGAAGTTGACAAGTTCCTGTATGAGAAAAGTATACGTTTTTCATAGCAGAAACCAAAAATAAGGAATGTCACAAAAACGACGAACTCCACGAAAAAAATGTATATAACATAAATTGTGTGTTTTAATGTGCTCTACATTTTTTGTGTAGTCAGTTTTTGTCCATCTCTTACAGTTTAGCAGTTATTCAAAATTTAGTAAAATTCATTCAGAATAAACTACTCTTCAGAGGCTATTCCCAGAAAATTCAAGATATACATTTTATTTGTCAGGTAAATATGTTTAATATACGAAATTTTAATCAAAATCGTTATAGCCATTTTTGAGAAAATCACAATTTTCGAAAAAAGTTCCATGTAAAGGGTAGTTGGGGGTGGGGGGATTTTTCTCAAAATCTTCGTGTCGCATCCCTGGAAGATACTAAACTTAAATACCAAGAAGTTTGATATTTTACCGACTTTTCGTTTTTGAGCTATCGTGTTCACAGACACACGGACACACACACACACACACACACACACACACACACACACACACACACACGCACACACACACACACACACACGGACCTTTTTGTGAAAATGCTTTTTTTGGATATTGGGGACCCTAAAACATATATTTCCGGTGAAATCTCGGTATCGAATTTTTGGTGGAGTGCAATACTTTCTCTATACACTATGTACATAGTGCGTATGGAGAAAGTAAAAATAGAAAAATCTGATGTGTTACACTCACTTGACTTTCTCTAGCTGTTCTACAAACAAACTTCTTTCAAAAGATTCTTCTTCTTTCTACACCACTAATCGAGAGAAACATTACCAGAATGTTATTTATGAGTTCCTTATAAATAGAAGTGAACTAAGCGAATACACTAGGCTAAAGCGATAGTCAGATGCTTAGCCATTGCAATCGTTTCTATGCTCGGCTAGGAGTAGAACAAAAGAAAAACGGACACTTTCTGTCTGAGAAAATTATAAGTATTTTACAGTTGAAGGAAACAACAAGGAATGTCTCACAAACGTTTACCTCAACAACAAAAATGTGTTTTGACCTAATTTACCTTTTTGTGCAGTAAGTTTTTGTGTATCTCTTACGGTCAAGCAGTTAAACAAAATTCGGCAAAATCCATATAGAATAAGTTTTTCAGAGGCTATTCCCAGAAAATTCAAGATAAATATTTTATTTGGGATGTAAATAGCTTTAATATACAGTATTTTAATCAAAATCATTAGAGCCCCTTTTGAATAAATCAAAATGTTGAAAATTTTTCCAACGGGAGGATTTTCTTGAAAATCTTCGTGTCGCATCCTTGGGAGTTACTAAAGATAAATACCAAGTTTTCTTAACGATCTTTTCGTTTTTACACACACGGACATTCTTCTAAAAATACTTTTTTACTTTCTCTATACGCACTATGTACATAGTATGTAGAGAAGGTATTGCACTCCACCAAAAAGTTCGATACCGAGATTTCACAGGAAATATATGTTTTAGGGTCCCCAATATCCAAAAAAAGCATTTTCACAAAAAGGTCCGTGTGTGTGTGTGTGTCCGTGTGCCTGTGAACACGATAACTCAAAAACGAAAAGTCGGTAAAATACCAAACTTGGTATTTAGATTTAATACCTTCCAGGGGTGCGACAGGAAGATTTTCAGAAAAATCCCCCCACCCCCAACAACCCTTTACATGGAACTTTTTTCGAAAATTTTGATTTTCTCAAAAATGGCTCTAACGATTTTGACTAAAATTTCGTATATTAAAGATATTTACCTGACAAATAAGACGTATATTCTTGAATTTTATGGGAATAACCTCTGAAGAGTAGTTTATTCTGAATGAATTTTACTGAATTGTGAATTACTACTAAGCCGTAAGAGATGGACAAAAACTTACTGCACAAAAAATGTAGAGCACATTAAATCACACAATTTATGTCATACACTTTTTTTCGTGGAGTTCGTCATTTTTGAGACATTCCTTATTTTTGGTTTCTGCTATGAAAAACTATACCTTTTTCATACAGGAACTTGTCAGCTCCTATGCATATAAACAAAGGACCTTCATTGACATAGCAACCAGCTATTGACTTTCACTTCAACCTATGGTAGTCCCTTATATCGCTTCTACTTACTAGGAGGCAAGTAATAAGACTATTTCTGGTAATTTTTTCTAATTAGCATAAAGTAAATACAAGTATAAGCTTTTTAAGAATAATTTGTTGCAGGGATATAGGGAAAGTCATGTGAATGGTACATATCAGATTTTTTGTATTCAGGAGATATCAAAACATGTATTTCCGGTGAAATAACGATATCGGATTTTTGAGTGCAATGCAATACCTTCTCTATGTATACGTTGTGTACATATTGCGTGTAGAGAAAGTAATAATAAAAATTGTAGTATGTTCATCTTCATTTTGCTGTAGAAGGATTTGCTTTCACATAAAATCGTATTGAAACACAATTGTTTCGTTTATATTTCGTTGTTAGTTAACTATGGTTTATATCCATGCAATAGTTTCAAACAAAACACGTACAACAGTAACTAATGAAATTATACGCATGGATATTACTAGAAATATCCAACAGCAAATTTGCATAATTTATAGATATATATTTTTCTCTCTCATAAATGAAGCTTGCTATAATGTAGAGGGTTCGTAAAGTTCCCCACTCAGAGTTTATTAATGTATTTCTCAAATGTTATTGCACATACAAACTGAATTGATATGCATACTTATTGCACATACCTTTAGATACGTGAAACAGATTTCGAAAAATCTGATGTGCACCATTCACATGACTTTCTCTATATCCCTGCAATAAATTATTCTTAAAAAGCTTATACTTCTATTTACTTTATGCTAATCAGAAAAAATTAGCAGAAATAGTTTTGTTACTTACTTCCTTGTAAGTAGAAGTGAAATAAGGGACAACCATAGATTAAAGTGATAGTCAAAAGCTGGTTGCTATATCAATGAAGTTCCTTTTTTTATATGGATAGTAGTTGACAAGTTCCTGTATGAGAAAAGTGTACGTTTTTCATAGCAGAAACCAAAAATAAGGAATGCCTCAAAAACGACGAACTCCACGAAAAAAATGTATATATCATAAATTGTGTGTTTTAATGTGCTCTACATTTGTTGTGTAGTAAGTCTTTGTCCATCTCTTACGATTTAGCAGTTATTCAAAATTCAGTCAAATTCATCCAGAATAAACTACTCTTTAGAGGCTATTCCCAGAAAATTCAAAATATACATTTTATTTGTCAGGTAAAAACATTTTTATTATAACAAATTTTAATCAAAATCGTTAGAGCAATTTCTGAGAAAATTAAAATTTTCGAAAAAAGTTCCATGTAAAGGGTAGTTGGGGGTGGGAGGATTTTTCTCAAAATCTTCGTGTCGCATCCCTGGAAGATACTAAACTTAAATACCAAGTTTGGTATTTTACCGACTTTTCGTTTTTGAGTTATCGTGTTCACAGTCTCACACACACACACACACACACACACACACACACACACACACACACACGGACCATTTTGTGAAAATGCTTTTTATGGATATTGGGGACCCTAAAACATATATTTCCGGTGAAATCTCGGTATCGAATTTTTGGGTGGAGTGCAATACTTTCTCTATACACTATGTACATAGTGCGTATAGAGAAAATAAAAAGTTCTCTCAGTTTCTGAGGACAATAAGCACACCAACATGCCAGTAAATCATTTTGCGTGCGTTACTTCCGCGACGTTCACAGCAACTGTTGAAAATCGTCATCATTTTATTCCAAACCAAAGACTACACGTTCCAAAGACTTTTCATGTCACGCTAAAGACTGCCATTTTCTTGTACACTATTCTACACGACAGCGCATATTCCTCGACACTTCTTTTTAGTTGCTGGTGTTATTTTGGTAATACAGTAAGGAATTACGTCTTTTGTGTTGTGGGTTGCCTCTGTACTGTCTTTCCCTTAAACAACCCCACAGAAAGAAACCTGAGATGATTGAGGGAAATGAAGTTTATTTGGAGATTTTGTGATTTCCGAAAAATTCCCTCAATTCGTTTGCAATATGACAAGTGGCATCATCTTGTTGAAAACAAATTGTCACGCTTGTACATCATGCCCACAAACTGCTATGGTGTCCCTGTAGACGACACCATTGACTATAGTCGTCCTCCGTAGTGTAATGGTTACCATGGTAGCTTCATATACCTTGGTCGCGGGTTCAACCCCCGCGGAGGACGATGGATTTTTTCGGGCGTAAAAATCCTTAGCATGGATTGCTTCGGAAGGGAAGTAGAGATTTACGGCACGTAAAAGAACCTCAAGCATGACAGAGAGGTCTCTGAGCAATTTTAAGTCGTCTTTCACGCCCAGTATAGAATGGGACGCTGAGAACCTCAGCAGTTAAAGAGCGTCTATAAATAAAACGCCATTTCATTTACATAATTGACTATTGACAGTAATGACAGGAGCTAGAAGAGTTTGACACTATATGTCTAAGCGCCTTTTTGGATCCAATTTTGGTGTGCCAAATGCCTTGCCGATATTAGTGTCAACGTAACTATTCGCTCAACATGTTGCGTCTCTGTTACACGCTGAAGGATAGGTCACCTCCTGCTTCATCATTACTCCGCTGCAAGCGCTTACGTTAGCCTGCTGGAAGTCTAACTTGCGAATCTACATCTTTCTGCGCAGGCCTGTACATATCATGAGATCCCCTACTGGAGGGGAAAACTAGGCTAGCAACTCTGCCTTAAGCAGCCATCAGTCTGTTGGGAGCTCACCTTTCATCAGGAGACGCATCTTCTTCGACGCCACTTGCGACGTGAGAAATTGTTTGGGAGCGAGATTTCGGTTTGTCAAAATTAACTATATTAACCTTGTGATGTTTCTGCTTTAAATTGGCTATTCCTTAATCTTCTCACTCCCATGTTGCCATAAATTATTCAGACCGATTTGAAGTGGCCAAATGGCTTTTTTCTTTTCTATTTGTGGCGAGCACGCGTCTTTGTTAATATTTCGTATTCTATTTGATGGTTGTGCACATTTTCAAATAAAATGGGTGAAGTTGAGTTGAAATCTTTCAATGTTAAGGTTCACTTATTCCTGCCATTACCTACGCATATAAATAAGTTTTTAAAAGAATTAAGAATAATAAAGATTAGAATGCAATAGCTTGAATTAAAAATATTTTAATGAAGCTTCAGCCTAAATCTACCTAACTAAAAATTAAGTTTCAAAATTACAACTTATTCCAACGAATAAAAACCTGGCCTGGCGGTTTTTCTCCTTAAATTTGCCCGTTTCCACAAAGAATACCTTTAAACATTTGATTGCGGTGCAACATTATGAACGAAATCTTGTGTGAACTACCTTGGGTCTTCTCCTTCGTCTATCATCCACGGAGTCCATATCACGAAACTGGCGCACAAGTGCAAAAACATCACTTTTAGCTAGTGAATGATCATTGAGAAATATCCATCTCCATCTCTCCAAACATCTTTCATACAATTTAAACTCAAAATATGCTTCCAGCATAGCGACAGGCAGCCGCGCATAAAAACCATTGCCTCCAATTACGACTCTAGATCTCACTCCGCACAACAGCTACACTATGAAAAAAATCTGATGACTTTCTCCACATCAGTGTAACAAATTATTGTAAAAAATCTTATGTGTTACACACACATGACTTTCTCTAGCTGTTCTACAACATTCTTACATAAGATTATTCTTCTTTCTGCATCTTACTAATCGAGATACTCATTAGCACAATGTTCTTCTTACTTAGTTCCTTATAAGTAGGAAGAAAACACGGAAATATACTAGGCTAAACCGATAGTCAAATGTTTTAATAGCTGTCTTTATGCGATCGACATTACAAATCGCTTCTTTTCTTGGCTAGGAGTAGAACAAAAGAAAAACTGACATTCCCGTCTGAGAAAAGTATAAGTACTTCACAACTGAAGTCGCCCTCCGTGGTGTAGTGGTTACCATGCTGAATTCCTATACCCAAGGTCGTGGGTTCAAACCCGGCGGAGGACGATGGATTTTTTCGGGCGTAAAAATCCTTAGCATGGCTTCCTTCGGAAGGAAAGTAAAGCCGTGGGTCCCGTGTCGTAGATTTACGGCACGTAAAAGAACCTCAAGCCTGATAGAGAGTCCTCTGAGCTAAATTGAGCGGTCTTTCACGCCCAGTATAGAATGGGACGCTGAGAACCACAGCAGTTAAAGAGCGTCCATAAATAAAACGCCATTTCATTTTTCACAACTGAAACTAATAGCAATGAATACCTCGAAAACGGTAAGCTCCCCGAAAAAATGTATAGGACATAAGTTGTGTATTTTAACAAGACCTACATTTTTTGTATAGTAAGTTTTTGTCTATCTCTTACGGTTTAGTATTTATGCTAAATTAAGCAAAATTTATCCAGAATAAACTATTCTTCAGAGGCTATTCCCAGAAAATTCAAGATATACATTTTATTTGTGAGGCAAATATCCTTAATATACGAAATTTTAATCAAAATCGTTAGCCATTTTTGAAAAAATCAAAATTTTTGAAAAAAGTTCCATGTAAAGGGTAGTTTGGGGTGGGGGGATTTTTCTCAAAATCTTCGTGTCGCATATCTGGACAACCGAGTTTAGTATTTTACCGACTTTTCGTTTTTGAGTTATCGTGTTCACAGACACACGGACACACGGACACACACACACACGGACCTTTTTATGAACATTCTTTTTTTTGGATTCAGGGGACCCTAAAACATATATTTCCGGTGAAATCTCGGTATCGAATTTTATGGTGTAGTGCAATACCTTCTCTATACACTATGTACATAGGCGTATAGAGAAAGTAAAAAAACATCTGATGTGTTCCATTCACATGACTTTCTCTGCATCGTTGTAACAAAGTATTGTTAAAATAATATTCTTCTATCTACTTTACGATAATCGAGATAAACGTTAGCAGAAATTGCCTTAATTACTAGCTTCCTTTTAAGTAGAAGGGAAATAAGGGAATACAGACGCACATTCACTCTCTCATTCATACTTCCAGACTCTGTGGGGGATAGGGAATAATTCGGGTAAAGAAAAATTCCCCGCCCCAGCCGGGAATCGAACCCAGAGACAGTCGAACGCATGAGCATTGTTTCCTTTGTCTATGTCCTCACAGCCAGTTAAATATAGTAGTTGGATTGGTATGGAGTCCATATACCACGCCTTTCGAAACTGAGAGTGGGCATTTTAATGGAATGGTTCCCCAATTATTTACTAATGGCCTTATGAGGGTAAATGCACTTAGTTCCAAATTTCCCAGGAGAAAAAGCTCCTGGCTGTAATGGGAATCTGTCCCGATTTCCCAGCTATGCTGCTCTACCCCATGGTCTTGCGAGATAGCATTTTCAGGAGCCGCAGAGAGAATTCGCTGTACTTGATGCATAAAACTAAGTTATAAAATCCTATAAGCTAAAATAATTGGGATATTGCTGACATTCTCAAAAATATTGTAACATTCATAAGATGAAGTATCTGATTCGTTATATTTGCATAACGTTCTCTACCCACTGTCCTTTATTACTTTCTCTACACGTACTATGTACATAGTATATAGAGAAGGTATTGTAATGCACCCAAAAATTCGATACCGCGATTTCAACGGAAATATATGTTTTAGGTCCCCCTGAATCAAAAAAAAAAAAAAAAAAAATTAGGGATATTATAGAGAACTTCGGCCCCTCTAGAAATTAAACAAATTGTGGTTTGACTACAAGTTTGGTTTATACTTGTTACGTTTTCATCAATTTTTTTTATAATTTATTACGTGCGCGTAGCGATCCTTTGTTGTGAATATTTATGAAGTATGCTGCCTAGAAGGAGTAGAATATAAATAAAGAAGTCTTGTAGTATTTTTGTATTGTAAATATATAATAACACTACACACTAAAGTGCCTAAAACCTGAGTTTCATTGTCGGCAGCAGGCAAAGTGTTGTGGAATGCAACACCGGCATATGTCGCTAGACGCTGTGCTGATTTATGACGAGTATGTTTCACGCAGATACAGCTGTTCTGTGAATTTTCTTTCGGCCAATCTAAAACCGAATGAAACTAAGTGCGATTGATTGACTTTGTATTTATGATGACAATTTCAAAGTCTGTGGATTTCAAATTTAGCGCGAGGTTAGGTTCCAATCCGTTTAGGTTAGTGTGTGTATATAAACAGGTAGCAACATTAGTTTTTTAAACCATCTCCCCATCCCTAATCCCCTCTAACCACACCGGTCCCGTTAGAGTGCAAAACTGGTATAAGTCGCAGCGGAGAGAGTTTGCGGCCCAACTTGTAAATAATTACCAAAATTAGAAACATTCTACGTGTGTATGTGTGTGTACTTGTGAGTCTGTGGACAACATAGCTCAAAAACGAAAAAAAAAAAAAAAAAAGTTATATACCAAACTTGGCATTTATCCAAGTTTTGATTTTCTCAAAAGTGGCCCTAACAACTTTGATTAAAATACTTTATGTACAAGATATTTTTATGACAGACGAAATGTATGTCTTAAATTTTCTGGGAATAGCCTCTGAAGACCTCTCCATTCTGGATGACTTTTGTATAACGGGTAAACCGGAAGACTACTAACTTACTACACAAAAAAAGCAGATCTCATTAAAACACACAATTTATGCCATACATATATATTTTTTGTTTGTTTTTGTGTTAACCATTTTCGAGATATTCCGGATTATTGGTTTCAATTTTTCTCAAACGGGAAGACATCTTTTATTCTCGTTTCTCGTTTGTTTACTCCGGCAAGCAAAGATATTGGAATTTCAATTGTTTCATATGGTGACCGTCTTTTAAAGCACGGAACTATCGCTTTAGCCTGTGTATTGTCTTATGTACCTTCTACTAACAAGGAAGCTAGTAATAAACCTAATTCTGCTTTTGTTTATCTCAAGCATCATACAGTAGATAGAAGAATAGGCTTTTTAACAATAATTTGTTACAGTTATGTAGAGAAAGTCATGTGAATGGAGCACAAGAGATTTTTTATTTATCTCTCTTCTGCAAAAAATTGTTTTAAAAGATTAATTACTTTCTCTGCTTAGTACTCAGAGAAGGTTGTATAAATAAAGCACTTTTAGAAAAAGATCCGCGTATGTGTGTGTCTCAGTGAAGAAGTTAACACAACGATAATTTGGTTAAATGCCAAACTTGATAATTACTCAGCATCTACCTTTTCGAATTTTTTTATAAATGTCTCTAACGATTTGCATTAAAATTTCATACATTAAAGATTGATATTGTAACAAAAACTTAGTATTATTTCTTCCACAGACTGATTGCAGTCCAACTGGGTAGTGTGGTGGTAACGTGTCTGCCTCACATTCAACAGGTCGCGAGTTCGAATGTCGCCTAGGGGAGTTACCCGGATAAGGTTTATTTTTTCGGGATTTTCCCTTATCCTGAGAAGACGAATATCGAGTAAGTTTTTAAGTTCTATAAACCGCATCATTTGAGCATCATTTCACCAATCTCATTCATGTCCGATATGACCAAGCAGGTTAAAGGACGTTAAGCTACAACAAAATAAAGAAATCTGATGTGTTCCATTCACATGAATTTCTCTACCTGTTCTGTAAACAAACTATTGTTACAAAAGATTATTGTTCTGTCTACATTATGCTAAACTATTAAATCATTAACACAATTGGTCTTACTACTTAGTTCCTTATAAGCAGAAGGGAAATAATGAGGATATACCAGGCTAAAGCGATAATCAAATCTTTTAAAAATATTTGAACAAAGCGAAGTCCTGTTAGCTTTGCATTTCCAGAAAACAAAAGACAGACCAAACGAAAGGTAACCCCATTTGAAAAGATGCATAGTTTAAAATATCTCTAAAACGTTTATGCTTCTATTTACTTCATGCTAAGTTAGAAAAAAATAGCAGAAATAGTCTTATTACTTGCTTTCCTGTAAGTAGAAGCGAAATAAAGGAATAGCGTAGGTTAAAGTGATAGCAAAAGATGGTTGCTATGTGACTGAAGTTCCTTTGTTTGTATGGACAGGAGTTGAGAAATTCCTGTATGAGAAAAGTATAAGTTTTTTAAGGCTGAAACAAAAAACAAGGAATATCTAAAAAACGATCAACTCCACGACAAAAATGTATATAGCATAAATTGTGTGTTTTAATGTACTCTACATTTTCTATGTGGTAAGTTTTTGTTACGGTTAACCAGTTACACAAATCTCCGTAAAATTCATCCAGAATAAAGTAGTCTTCAGAGGCTACTGCCAGAAAATTCAAGATATACATATTGTTTGTCAATTATATATCTTTAATATATGATATTTTTATCAAAATCGTTAGAGCAATGTTTTAGAAAATCAACATTTTCGAAAATGTTTCCTTGTGAAGGGTAGTTGGGGGTGGGGGATGTGAAAATCGTATTGTCGCATCCTTGGAAGATACTGAACTTAAATAACAAGTTTGGTATTAACGGTCTTTTCGTTTTTGAGCTATGCTGCCCACAGACACACACACGGACATTTTTCTAAAAATGATTTTCTTTGGATTCAGGTGGTCTCAAAACATGTATTTTCGGTGAAATCTCGGTATCGAATTTTTGGGTACAATGCAATACCTTCTCTATACACTATGTACATAGTACGTATAGAGAAAGTAAAAATGTATGTGACAAATTGTATAGATGTTTTAACGAGACATTCATTTTTTGTGTACACACGGTTAAGTCATAAACAAACGGATGACACAGAATAGGTATTATCAGTTTGCTTTTTAATTTTTCTACACATACGTACTATGTACACATGTTTTTTTTCTTCAAAAAGCTCCATGTTTGATAAAGTTGCGACAGAAAGATTTTCAAGAAAATCCCCCCACCTCAAAATACCCTTTATATGGAAAAAGTTTCGAAGATTTTGATTTTTTCAAAAATGGCGCTAACAATTTTGATTAAAATCCCGTATAATAAAACTATTTACAATAAATAAAATGTATATTTTGAATTTTGGGAACAGCTTCTGAAGACCTCTTTATTCTGGATGCATTCTGCCGAGTTTTTCATAATTGCTAAACCGTGAGAGATAGACAAATAGTTACAACACAAAAAATGTAAATCTCGTCCAAACACACACTCTATGTCCCTTACGTTTTTTATTGTGGAGGTAAACTTTCCGTGGCATTCTTTATTGTTAGTTTCTTTTGGGAAGTTCTTAAGCTTTTCTCAGACAGTGTCCGTTTTTCTTTTGTTCTACTCCTGGACACGTAAAGTAGCAGTTTGCAATGACAATCGCATAACGATAGCTTTTAAAACATTTGACTATCAGTTTAGCTAATGCATTTCCCTAGTTCGCTTCTAATTATAAGGAATTAACTAATTAGAACATTCTGCTAATGTTTATCTCGATTAGCATTGTGAAGAAATAAGAATAATATGTTGTAAGAAGTATCTATGTAGCGCACTAGAGGAAGTCATGTGAGTGTAACACATCAAATTTTTACTTTCTCTAGCCCCGTATGTACAATGTACATAGGAATAGAGAAGTATTGTATTCCACCTAAAATTCGATGTCGAGATTTCAACGGAAATACATGTTTTAGGACCCCTTGAATCCAAAAAAGCATTTTTACTTTCTCTATATGTACATAGTGTATAGAGGAAGTATTGTATTCCACCCAAAAATTCGATACCGAGATTTCACCGGAAATACATGTTTTAGGACCCCCTGAATCCAAAAAAAAAAAAGCATTTTCAGAAAAAGGTCCGTGTGTATGTGTGTGTGTATATGTGTGTGTCGACAGCATTGCTCAAAAACGAAAATACCGTTAAATACTAAACTTGGTATTTAAGTTTGGTGTCTTCCAAGGATGCCACACGAACATTTTCAAGAAAATCCCCCACCCCTAACTACCCTTTACATGGAAAAGCTTTCGAAAATTTTGTTTTTCTTAGAAATGGCTTTAACGATTTTGATTAAAATACCACATATTAAAGCCATTTCTATTACAAATAAAATGTATATATTGCATTTTCTGGGAATAGCTTCTAAAAACCTGTTTATTCTGAAAGATTTTTTTGCTTAATTTGGCATAACTAGTAAACCGTAAGAGAAAGACAAAAACTTACTACACAAAAAATGTAGATCTTGTTAAAATACACAAGTTATGTCACATACAGCTTTTTCGTGGAGCTTACCGTTTTCGAGGTATACCTTATTATTATTATTATTATTATTATTATTATTATTATTATTATTATTATTATTATTATTATTATTATTATTATTATTATTATTATTAGCTTCAATTGAGAGGTACTTCTACTTTTCTCAGACGGAAGTGTGTGTGTGTGTGTGTGTGTGTGTGTGTTTCTTTTGTTCTACTCCTGGTCAAGCAAAGAAGCGATTTGCAATGACAATCGCATATAGACAGCTTTTAAAACATTTGACTATCACTTCGGCCTTGTGCACTCCCTTAGTTCCAGTCTACTTATAAGGAACTAAGTAATAAAATTCTGCTGATGTTTATCTCGATTAACATGGTGTTGGAAGAAGAGTTATCTTTTGTAAGAAGCTTGTTTGTAGAGTAGCTAGAGAAAGTTATGTGAGTGAAACACATCAGATTTTTTGATTGTAGGATGTAGTCGATTATTATTTCAAATCATACATAGGTAATCTAGGAATATAACAGTATGAGGTGTGCGTTCGTAAGTCTAAAGATCTGAGAAGGTATTGTATTGCACCCAAAAATTCGATACCGAGATTTTACCAGAAATGTATGTCTTGAGACCCCAAGAATAAAAAAAAAAAAAGCATATTTAAAAAAAAATGTCCAAGTGTGTATCTGTCTGTCTGTTAGTGTTCGTGTCTGTGTGTAGAGTGTGTGACAGTGTGTGTGGCTGTGTTTAGCATAGCACAAAAACGAAAAGTCCGTTAAATAGCAAACTTGGTATTTAAGTTCAGTATCATCCAAGCATGCGACACGAAGATTTTCAAGAAAATCCCCCACCTCCAACTACTCTTTACATGAAAATTGTTTCGAAAATTTTGATTTTCCTAAAAATGGCTCTAACGATTTGAATTAAAGTAAATTTTTATTCAAGATATTTACATAACAAATAAAATGTATTTCTTGAATTTTCTGGTAGTAGCCTCTGAAGACATGTTTATTCTGGATGAATTTTCAGGAATTTTGCATAACTAGTAAACCGTAAGACATAGACAAAAGCTTAATGAACAAAACATTAAGAGCTTGCCAAAACACAAAATTTATGTAATAGACATTTTTTCGTGGAATTCGCCGTTTTTGAGATATTCCTTGTAATTGTTTTCAGTTTTAAAACACTTTTCTCATACGGGAACTTGTCAATACCTGGCCACGCAAAAAAAATGGATTTCAATTCCGGAGTAACCACATTTTAAAACATTTGACGTCAGTTTAGCCTAGTGCAATTGTTTATTTCCGTTATACTTACAAGGAAGCAAGTAATAAGACTATTTCTGCTAATTTTTACTTTTTCTATGCGTACTATGTACATAGTGTATAGAGAAGGTATTGAACTCCACAAGAAAATTCGATACCGAGATTTCACCGGAAATACATGATTTAGGACCCCCTGAATCCAAAAAAAGCACTTCCAGAAAAAGGTCCGTGTGTGTGTGCGTGCCTGTGAACACGATAACTCAAAAACGAAAAGTTGGTAAAATACCAAACTTGGTATTTAAGTTTAGTATCTTCCAGGGATGCGACACGAAGATTTTGAGAAAAATCCCCCCACATCAAACTACCCTTTACATTGAACTTTTTTCGAAAATTTTGATTTTCTAAAGAATGTCTCTAACGATTTTGATTAAAATATTGTATATTAAAGATATTTACCTGACAAATAAAATGCATATCTTGACTTTTCTGGGAATAGGCTCTGAAGACTACTTTATTCTGGATGAATTTTACGGAATTTTGCATAACTGCTAAACAGTAAGAGATGGACAAAAACTTACCACACAAAAAATGTAGAGCACTTTAAAACACACAATTTATGTTGTATACATTTTTTTCGTGGACCTGATCGTTTTTGAAACATTCCTTGTTTTTGGTTTCAGCTTTGAAAAGGTTTACTTTTTTCATACAGGAATTTGTCAACTCCTGTCCATACATATAAAGGAGCTTCATTCACATAGCAACCAATTTTTGACAATCATTTGAACCTATGGTATTCCCTTATTTCGCTTCTACTTACAAGGAGGCAAGTAATAAGACTATTTCTGCTATTTTTTTTTTCGAATAGCATGAAGTAAATTTAAGCATAAGCTTTTTAATAATAATTTGTTGCAGAGATGTAGAGAAAGTCATGAGAATGGAACATATCAGATTTTTTTAATTCAGGAGGTCTCAAAACTTATATTTCCGGTGAAATAAAACACCTTCTCTATATACTATGTACATAGTACGTGTAGAAAAAAGTAATAAGACCTGCTCCCCATTATGATCCTTTGTGGTATATATGCTTGTAATGCAGAGACCGTCAGATTGAATCAGCGTGATTCAGCTCTCTTCAAGAGTCGGACCAGCTTAGTGGCAGCGAAGGAAAATATTAGCAGAAGGAAAAAACAGGAAAAAGGCTTTTAGTGTTAAAAACATTATCACTTTCCGAGAACGTCAGATTTCCCAGCAGCCGATAAAACAATCTGACTGATAAGTAAAATGGATTCCGAGAAACGTCTGTACAACAGCTAGGACCATTTGCACTGAAGCCTTAAAACATGCATTAATTATCTTTCTCCAAGAAGAAATGGAGCAAGCAAGTTCAGAGGAGTAGAGAGAGCCACAGTACAGTAAATATAACAATGTAAAACACAGCTTTTATAACTATATAACTAGCGTAGTGATATTTATTCAAATTTTAAAAACATGAAGTGTTCTATTCACATGGTTTTCTCTACATCTCTACAACAAATTATTGATAAAAAGCTTATGCTCCTATTTACTTCCTGCTAATCGAGAAAAAATCTGATGTGGTACACACACACCTGACTTTCTCTAGCTGTTCTACAAACTTCTTACATAAGATTATTCTTCTTTGTGCACCTTGCTAATCGAGGTACTCATTAGTACAATGTTCTTATTACTTACTTCCTTATAAGTAGAAAGAAAATAAGGGAATACACTAGGCTAAACCGATATTCAAATGTTTTAAAAGCTGTCCTTATGCGATTGTCATTAAAAATCGCTTCTTTTCTTGGCCAGGAGTAGAACAAAAGAAAAACGGACTCTGCCGTCTGAGAAAAGTATAAGTACTTCACAACTGAAACTAATAACAATGAATACCTCGAAAACAGCTCCACGAAAAAAATGTAAATGACGTAAGCTGTGTACTTTAACAAAACATACATTTTTTTGTATAGTAAGTTTTTGTCTATCTCTTACAGTTTACTAGTTATGCCAAATTAAGCAAAATTCATTCAGAATAAACAGGTCTTTAGAAGCTATTCCCAGAAAATTCAAAATATACATTTTGTTTGTCAGGTAAATATCTTAAATATACGATATTTTAATCAAAATCGTTACAGCCATTTTTAAGAAAATCAAAATTTTCGAAAAACGTTCCATGTAAAGGGTAGTTTGGGGTGGGGGATTTTTCTCAAAATCTTCGTGTGGCATCCCTGGAAGATACTAAACTTAAATACCAAGTTTGGTATTTTAGCTACTTTTCGTTTTTGAGTTATCGTGTTCACAGACACACGGACACACACACACACACACACACACACGACCTTTTTCTCAAAATGCTTTTTTTGGCTACTGGGGGTTCTAAAACATGCATTTCCGGTGAAATCTCGGTATCGAATTTTTTGGTGGAATACAATACTTCTCTATCCCTATGTACATTGTACATACGGAGCTAGAGAAAGTAAAAAGCAGGAGAAATAGTCTTATTACGCACTTCCTTGTAAGTAGAAACGAAATAAGGGAGTACTATAGGTTAAAGTGATAGATGGTCGCTATGTAATTGAAGCTCCTTTGTTTGTATGTACAAGGGTTGACAAATTCCCGTATGAGAAAAGTATAAGTATTTTACAGCTGAAACCAATAACAAAGGAATATCTCGGAAACGACCAACTCCACGAAAAAATGTATATAACATAAATTGTGTGTTTTAACAAGATCTACATTTTCTGATAAGTTAGCTTTTGCCTATTTCTTTCGGTTTACCAATTATACAAAATTCCGTAAAATTCACGCAGAATAAAGTTGTTTTCAGAGGCTATTCCCAGAAAATTCAAGATATGCATTTTATTTATCAGCTAAATATCTTTAATATACGATATTTTAATCAAAATCCTTAGAGCCATTTTTGAGAAAATAAAAATGTTTAAAAAAGTTCCATGTAAAGAGTTGTTAGGTTGGGGAGGATTTTCTTGAAAATCTTCGTGTCGCATCCTTGGAAGATACCAAACTTAAATACCTCACGCACGCAAACAAGGACCTTTTTCTAATTTTTTTTTATTCAGGGGAACCTAAAACATGTATTTTTGGTGAAATCTTGGTATCGAATTTTTGGGTGTAATACAATACCTTCTCTATACACTATGTACATAATATTTACGTGTAGAGAAATAAAAAACCTGGAATTTTAAGGTAGTACATAACATCAGTTTCTTAAAACTTTGATTTTCGTAAGAACAGTTTATATAGTCACTAATTAATAATAGATGGTATAGAAATTCAGGACTGGAACACACCAAACGTCTTGTAAATCTTCGACTAATCTTAGACAAATATTCGTGCAGCTTATTCCTCTAGCTGCTTAATATAAATTGCCATTATATTGATAGGAAGACACATATCAACACGGATAGGTACTAAATTTTGAGCACCTATATTCGATACTCATTTTATATAAAAAAATATTATGTGTTCCATTCACATGACTTTCTCTACATCTCTGCGAAAAATATTATTAAAATGCTTATGCTTCTATTTACTTCATGCTAATCGAGAAAAAATTAGCAGAAATAGTCATATTAGTTGCTTCCTTGTAAGCATAGGTTAAAGCCATAGTCAAAAACTGGTTGCTATGTGACTGAAATTCCTTTGTATGGACAGAAGTTGACAAATTCCTGTATGAGAAAAATATGTTTTTTTAAGCGTAAACCAAAAACAAGGAACATCTCAAAAACGACCAACTCCACGAAAAAAGTGTATAAAACATAAATTGTGTGTTTTAATGTGCTCTACGTTTTTTGTGTAGCAAGTTTCTGCCCATCTTTTATGGTTTAGCAGTTATGCAAAATTCCGTAAAATGCATCCAGAATAAAGTAGTCTTCAGAGGCTATTTCCAGAAAATTCAAGATATACATTTTATTTCCTTGTATATATCTTTAATACACGATATCTCATTCAAAATCGTTAGAGCCATTTTTGAGCAAATTTAAATTTTCTAAAAAAGTTCCATGTAAAGGGTTGTTTGGGCTGGGGGATTTTCTTCAAAATCTTCGTGTCGCATCCTTGGAAGATACCAAACCTAAATACCAAATTTGTTTTTAACGGACTTTTCGTTTTTGAGCTATGCTGCCCACAGACACACACACACAGTTGCACACAGACACTCAAGAGGACATTTTTCTAAAAATGCTTTTCTTGGATTCAGGGGTCTCAAAACATATACGAGGTACGTCCAGAAAGTAAGTTCCGTTTGGTAATAAAATTAAATTGTGTACAGATGCAGAATAATTATTTATTGCACAAAAGTCTACAACTCTTAAACTACTTTTCCACATAACTGCCGAAATTTTGCAGGTATTTGTCATAGCGTGGCACAAGTTTTTGTATACCTTCTTCATAGAAGTTTGCCGCCTGTGTCTTCAAAAAGTTGGAAACATTTTCTTTCAGCTCTTCGTCAATGCTGAAGTGTTGACCGCCAAGGAAAGACTTGAGATGTAAGAACAGATGAAAGTCGCTAGGAGCGAGGTCAGGATGGTCAAACACGTCCCAGCCAAATCACTGTAGGAGGTTTTTCGTCACATTTGCAGTGTGTGGTCGTGCGTTGTCGTGAAGAAAAACAACACCTTTTGACAGCAATCCTCGGCGCTTATTCTGTATCCTCGGCGCAATTTCCTAAGTGTCTCGCAATAAACATCTGCTTTGATTGTTTGACCACGCGGTAAGAAATAAATGAGTAAGATGCCTTTTCAGTCCCAGAACACTGTGCACATCATTTTTCGAGGTGCCAAGATTTGTCCATAATCATCTTCTGTCGTGGAAATACGAATATGGGTGGAAGATAGTTACCTGAAGCTCTCATTGCGCACAATACTGTTATCTTTTACTTTACTTCCAACTGATCACAGAACCTACCCTTTTCTGTCCCTTTGGAGCCAATATCTTCTGAGGTTCCTTTTGAATTGATCATCCTGGAGTATTTTATGGACAATGTTCAGAAATCTGTGGTGCCAACCTATTGTAATTGAATCTACTTCTGGCAATGATTTCAGCAACTAAATTTTTAGTCTATACGAAGAATAAACATCAGATTACTGAAAAGCATACTGTACCTATGTCAGTGATCCACGTTGTCATTCAGTTGAGCGTAATGCCGGTCCCCAACACACACATTTTGCTTTAACATATTGTTTAAAAACTAATTCTCACATATGCTACATAATTAAAAGAATCATGAACTTTTCGGAAAACCCTATAAACATATATAATAAATTAAAGCGGTCCATTTACTCTATTTAGTTCTTCAAGCAAAAGTTACATAAAACATGCGTTTAACATGTTTTTTCTCACTACTGGAAATGAAAATGGTGTGTTATTTATGGACGCTCTTTAACTGCTGTGGTTCTCATCATCCCATTCTAAATAGAGCGTGAAAGACCGCTTAATTTTGCTCAGAGGCCTCTCTATTAGTCTTGAGGTTCTTTTACGTGCCGTAAATCTACGACACGGGACCCACGGCTTTACTTCCCTTCCGAAGGATTTTTACACCCGAAAAGATCCATCGTCCTCCGCCGGGTTTGAACCCGCGACCTTGGGTATATGAAGTCAGCATGGTAATCATTACACCACGGAGGGCGACATACTGCTCACAACGCTACTAAGGAAATACGGACTATGAAACAAATGGCATATACATTTTTCCTGTCCAGTTGCCCATTTTTGAAATATTTCTTGTTATTGGTTTCAGAACCAGCGTTTAAAATACTTGACTTAGTTTTAGCCTAATTTCCCTTCTACTTACAATAAAGCATTTCTGCTAATGTGTATCTCGATTGGCATGAAGTAGAGCTTTTTAACAATAATTTGTTACAGAGATGTAGAGAAAGCCATGCGAATGGAGAACATCAGATTTTTGTGTCTATCTATCCCTTTAAAGGGTGTAACCTTGATGTAGTGTAAATTTAATTTGCATCGCTTAGTTGCCATTTTGATTGAGCTCATTTTCCGCGGTTGCAAGTATCGATATTGACTGATGTGCTTTCAAAGGTTGGAGCAATGACGCACTGAACGCTGATCTCTGCAGTTTTTGTACCAAGGTACATTTCCAGCTATGGACGCATTTTTCGACCGCCATCATCTGCATATATGTCAGTCAGTGATTTTGTCCTCCGCGAATATTTAAAATGCAATCTTAGCCACAAGATAAATTGAGGATTATTGCAAAGAATTTTGACAAAAATTTATGCGATATACTGGCGCGGTACATACAATAAATGTTGCGCGACGGCGCAAGTTCATCGATCGAGTCGGCGGAAATTTGAAAGGTTCCATTGTAAATGACAAACAGGCAACATTTGTGTATCAATTTTTTTAAATTGAAAAAAGACGATACAAATGTTTAACGACAGTACACTCGCACACACATAGACGCATTCAAATATACAAAAAGACACACGGAGCCAGACACACACGGACACACACACTCACACTATCACAGATACACATACAGACAGACACACACATAGACAAACATATCTACACAGACAGACTAACACAGTCACACACAAAGACACACAAAGAGAGACACTCATATTCATACTCAGACACATTCAGATACACACACAGACAAATACAAATAGACACATATAGATACAGAGACAGACACAAACAGACACACAGAAACACACACATATGGACATTTTTTTATTCAGGGGGTCTCAAAACATGTATTTCCGATGAAATCTCGGTATCGAATGTTTGGGTGCAACAGAATAACTTCTCTATACACTATGTACACAGTACGTGTAAAGAAAGTAATAAAGTGGTCAATAAGACACACACAGACAGTCAGACTGACATGCAGACCCAGTTTGTGTGTGTCTGTGGACAGCATTGCTCAAAAACAAAAAGACTATTAAATACCAAACCTAGTAAAGAAGATTTAAAGGTTTAAAGAAAGTCCTTTCTTTACATGGAAAAAAAATTCGAAAGTTTTGATTTTCTCTAAAATGGCTGTAACGATTTTGATTAAAATCTCTTACATTTAAGATATTTATATGTCAAATAAAATGCATATTTTCAATTTTCTGGGAATAGTCTCTTAAGGCATGTTTATTCAGGTTGAATTTTGCGGAAAAGTGGTAAACCGTAAGAGATAGGCAAAAACTTACTTAGCAAAAAACATAGATCTGGTTAAAACACACAATTTATGCTATATACATTTTTATCATGGAGTTTACCGTTTTTTTTAGATATTCCTTGTTATTAGTTTCAGCTTTAAAATACTTATACTTTTCTCATACGGAAATTTGTCAACTCCTGTACATACAAAGGAACTTCAATTACATAGCAACCAGCTTTTAAAATATTTGAATATCGATTTAGCCTAGGTTCTCCCTTATTTTCCTTTCTTTCTGCTAATTCTGTTTCCGATTAACATTAAGTAAATAGAAGAATAAGCTTTTTAACCATAATTTGATGTAGGGAAAGTCATGTGAAAGCAACACATCAGATTTTTTTTCTACATAAAACAAGAAAATTCAAGATCTAATAATAACACCTATGGATGTTTCTTTGTTTGACCTTATACATTTGTATGCCATTCATCCGATTCCGATAAAACTAACAATTTGTAGTGCGCATGCCCGGCTTCTAGTTGGTAAAGACTATTAAATACATGGCGCATGAGTAGTTTCAACAACTGGGTGCATATATGTATGTGTTCCTTCATCTGACCGTCGTCCTATGTGATCTAGGGATAATATGTTAGCCTTTGATCTCCAAAGTTGCGTGTTCAAGCCCAGTGTAGGCGATGGTAATTTTTTCAGGCATAAAAATCCTTAGCATGGCTTCCTTTGAAAGGGTAGTAAAGCCGGTGGTCCCGTGTCATAGATTTATGTCACATAAACGAGTTTCAAGCCTGATAACCTCTGAGCAAAATTAATTGCTCTTTCCCGTCCAATAGAATGGAACGCGCAGTTAAAGCGTCCGTAAATAGAAGTCAATTTCATTCATCCGATTGGGATTACATACCCATTTTACATACAATAAGTTCCGCGTGAGTCGTTTCAGCAAATGAGTTTATTCTACCACTTGTTTTTTTAAAGACGGATAATGAAAGAAAATGACACACCTAATCAAAATATGGCAATTTGCTCCTTTCAAATCTATGAGAACAGATCACTGATTTGATTATTGATTTTCATTTAATATAAATTGTGTATTTTAACGCAATTTATATTTTCTGTGTGGTAAGCTTTTTTCTATCTCTTACAGTTTATAGTTGTGAAAATTTAGCAAAATCCATGCAGAATTAACAGGTTTTCAGAAACTATTCCCAGGAAACGCAAGATATACATTTTATTTGTGATAGAACTGGCTTTAATATCTGAATTAGCCCACCTGGGTAGTGTGGTGGTAGCGTGTCTGCCTCACATTCAAAAGGTCGTGAGTTCGAATCTCACTTAGGGTGCGTTACCCGGATAAGGTTTTTTTTGGGGTTTACCCTTATCCTGAGAAGACGAATGTCGAGTAACTTTAAGCTCCGTGGACCCCGAGATCATTTGAGCATCATATCATCAATTTCATTCATCGTCCGATATGACCAACCAGGTTAAAGGACGATAAACTATAAAAAAAAGTGAATTTTAATCAAAATCATTATAGCCATTTTTATGAAAAACAAAATTTTGAAAATTCTTCCAAGTAAAGGATAGTTAGGGGCGGGGAGGAGTTTTTTGAAAATCTTCGCATCCTTGAAAGATACCAAACTTAATAACAAGTTTGGTATTTAACCATCTTTTCGTTTTTGAGCTATGCTGTCCACACACACACACACACACGGACCTTTTTCTGATTTTTTTTGTATTCAGTGGGTTCTAAAATATGCACTTCCGGTAAAATCTCGGTATCAAATTTTTGGGAGGAATACAATACCTTCTCTACCCACTATGTATACTGTACATACGGAGCTAGAGAAGTAAAAACAAAAAACAAAAATGTGTTGCAACTCAGGAAGTATAAAGTTTTATACTCATCTGAATTTTCGTTTTTGCGCTATTCTGTTCACACACACGCACGTATGCAGGCACACACATGCGTGCACGGGAACATTTTCTACAATTGTATTTTTACTATCTCTCTACATACTACCTATGATTGTGCGCCAGACTTCAAAAGAGGATAGAATGATATGACAGCCCGTTGATAATTACGGGAGGTCGAAACCGAAAAGAGCCACCGTGGTCAGTCCCTAACACAGCCAACGCTGTTAATCTCGACCTTAGAGACCTTCCGACTACAACGCCATCCTGCCGCAGAGAGCTGTATTTCAAAAACGTATTTACCACCATGGAAGGGTGCCATTCTTCGCCGACATATACAACCCTGAAAAAGACCGGTGCGAATGAAATTGAGATGAAATGAAGGGGCAGGATGTTCGGGGGAAAGAAGAAACTCCGCCAGCATTCGCCCCGAAAAGCCCATGCAAAATAAAGTCGGAAAAAATGACACACCTATCCTGTGAGCGCAAAGCTGAATCCAGAAGCGATTTTCGAGAAGGAAGTTACGCCGTTGATATCTGGCAGTGTCTCTCATAAAGCAATAAAAGACGTGAACAGAATAATTCACTTAATCGAGATGCGCACTTCTTCTCTACTCATATGTGATTATATTGGTATAAATATTTTAAAAAAATCTGATGTGTTCCAGTCACATGACTTTCTCTATATCTCTGCAACAAATTATTGTTAAAAAGCTTATCCTTCTATTTACTTCATGCTAATCATGAAAAAATAGCAGAAATAGTCTTATTGCTTGCTTCCTTGCAAATAGAAGCGAAAAAGGGAATATCATAGGTTAAACTGATAGTCCTGGGAGTAGCCTCATGAAATCTAGTTTATTCTGGATACATTTTGCTGAATTTTGCGTAACTGGTAAACCGTAAAAGATAGACAGAAACTTCCTACACAAAAAACGTAGATCACGTTAAAACACACAATTTATGTTATATACATTTTTTTTCGTGAAATTGACCACTTGTTTTTGATTTCAGCTTTAAAGGCAATTTTCTCACACAGAAATTTGTTAACTCCTATCCATACAAACAAAGGAACTTCAGTCATATAGCAGCCAGCTTTTGACTATCACTTTAACCTGTGGTACTCCCTTATTTCGCTTCTATTTACAAGGAAGCAAGTAATAAGACCCCTTCTGCTAATTTTTTTTGGATTAGCATGAAGCAAATAGAAGCATAAGCTTTTAAACAATAATTTGTTGCAGATATGTAGAGAGGGTCATGTGAATGGTACACATAAGATGTTTTAATACTATAATCTTGCTTGTATATATTATTTTGACCATATCTATTGTACTAATGTACCTAATGACCTAACAAACAAATAAATAAGTAAATTAATGTATAAAATAGGTAGGTGTCAGCAAGAAACCTTGAAGCGAGACCGGTCACAGGGACGCAGAACTTATTTGCGGCTCCTTGTAACAAATTCCTCTAGGATGTTAGGCTGGGGAAGTTTCCCAATTAGGAAAATGGTCCGCTAGACGAGCGGGTATCTGTATTACTACAGCAGCTCATTAGTGCTGCTCGGATATATCATATGGCATTGCTTGCAAGCTGACAGTGATTTGTCTTTGATCCAGGTAAACTGAAACTAAGATGCGAGCAAGCGTCTAACGACGCCAGGTGCAACCAATATTAATATGCAACCCGTATTGCCATAATGCGGATCAAGAGAACACTTGTTTTTACTTTCTCTACATAGTGTACAGAGATGGTATTGTATTGCACACAAAAATTCGATACCGAGATTTCATCGGAAATACATGTTTCGGTCCCCCTTAATCTAAATAAAGCAGTTTTGGAAAAAGGTCCGTGTGTGTGTTTGTGGACATCATAGCTCAAAAACGAAACGTCCCTTAAATACCAAACTTGGTATTTAAATTCAGTATCTTCAAGGATGCGACACAAAGATTTTCAAGAAAATTCCTCCACACCAACTACCCTTTACATGGAAAAATAGTTCTAACGGTTTTGATTAAAATATCGTACACAAATAAAATGTATATCTTCAATTTTCTGGGAATAGTCTCTGAAGACTACTTTATTCTGAATGAATTTTACGAAATTTTGTATAACTGGCAAACCTTAAGAGATAGACAAAAGCTTACCAAACAAAAAATGTAGAGCACGTTAAAACACACAATTTATGTTATTTACATATTTTTCATGGAGTAGATCGTTTTTGAAATATTGCTTGTTAATGGCTTTAACTTTAAAAACATGCTTTTCTCATACGGGAATTTCTCAACTCCTATCCATACAGAAAAAAAATGATGTGTTCCATTCACATGACTTTCTCTATATCACTGTAACAAATTATTCTATTTACTTCATATAATGGAGCAAAAATTAGCAGAAATAGTCTTATTACTTGCTTCCTTGTTAGTAGAAGCGGAATAAGGGAGTACCATATGTTAAAGTGATAGTCAAAAGCTGGTTGCTCTGCGACTGAAGTTCCTTTGTTTGTATGGACACGAGTTCACAAAGTCCTGTATGAGAAAATTATGTCTTAAAAGTTGAAAAAAAAAGTTATATCTCAAAAACAATCAACTCCACGAAAAAATGTATATAGCATAAATTGTGTGTCTTAAGGTGCTCTACATTTGTTGTGTGGTAAGTTTTTGCCCATCTCTTACGGTTTAGCAGTTATGCAAAATTCCGTAAGATTGACAGATAATAAAGTAGTCTTCAGAGGCTATTCCCAGAAAATTCAAAATATACATTTTATTTGTCATGTAAATATCTTTAATATACGATATTTTAATCAGAATTTTTAGAGCCATTTTTTAGAAAATCAAAATGTTCGAAAAAAGTTCCATGTAAAGGGTAGTTTGGGGTGGGGGGGATTTTTCTCAAAATCTTCGTGTCGCATCCCTGGAAAATACTAAACTTTTTCCCGACTTTTCGTTTTTGAGTTATCGTGTTCACAGACACACGGACACACACACGGAGCTTTTTCGGAAAATACTTTTTGTGATACAAGTGACCCTAAAACATATACTTCCGGTGAAATCTCGGTATCGAATTTTTTGGTGGAGTGCAATACCTTCTCTATATACATAACACGTATAGAGAAAGTAAAAAGGAACTTCAACCACATAGCAACCAGGTTTTTACTAATACTTTAGCCTATACTACTCCCTGATTTCCCTTCTACTTGTATGGAAGGAAGTAATAAGACTATTTCTGCTATTTTTTTCTCGATTAGCATGAAGTAAAAAGAAGCATAAGCTAGTTAATAACAATTTGTTGCAGTGGTATAGAGAAAGTCATGTGAATGGAACACATTGGATGTTTTACTTTTTCTACGCGTACTATTTCACTCTAAAATTTGGTACCGAGATTTCACCGGATATACATGATTTGAAGACCCCTGAATAAATTAGAAGATCAGCATGTGTATGTGTGTGCGCAACTGTGGACAGCACAGCTGAAAAACAAAAAGTTGATTTTTAGTATTTTTAAAGGATGTGACAGAAAGGTTTTCAAGAAAATCACCTCACCTCAAACTACCTTTTGCATGGAAAATGTTCTTGAAAATGTTACTTCTCCTATAAGTATCTCCAACGGGTTTGATTAAAATGCCGTTTAGTAAGTATATTTTCATGACAAATAAAATATATATCGTGGATTTTCTGGGAATAGTCACTAGAACCTCTTCATTCTGGATTAATTTTGTATAACTGGTAAAATATAGGATTTTAGACAAAAACTTACTGTACAGAAAATGTAAACCTTTATCTCATATATAGTTTCCTTTGTAGGAGTAACTTTTTGAGACATGCCTTGTCACTGTTTTCAGTTTTAAGCTACTTAACCTTTGTTTCCTCTCTGTTTTATTTAACTCCTGGCCGTGCAAAGCGAAAACCTAACCAGCTTTTAAAATCTTTCACTATCGCTTTATTTCTGCTAATGTTTGTTTGGAATACGACGGTGTAGGTAAGGAATAGTCTTCTGTAGCAATAGTTTGCACACAAAGTCATGTAAATGATATGCATCAAATGTTCAAAATAGATATGCGGAAACTGTCTCCTGTTTGTTATTTGTTTTTTGGAGCTTCAAAGTCTTAGTTTTAAAATCTTTTTCACTGGATATGAAATAACCGCAATAACTCTTGCAAATTTCACAGACACTTTGAAATGTACGCAGAAAACGAATGGGAAAATAATTTGATATACTAGATTCCCTTAACTTTATCTATTTATGCTGCAACAAACCAATCTTACAAAACCTAATTCTTCTATCTGCTTCACTCTTATCAAGATAAACATTAGCAGAATTGTTTTATTATTATCCTTGCAAATAGACGTGAGCAGTCAAGTTGCACAGTACAGGGATTGGGGGAAAGAGGCGGAAACTGGAAGCGATAGCCATGTAAACGCACGAAGATATCTGCTGCCGGCCGACTGCAGCAATCAGATCATGCCACTGCGCATCATGTTTACACTTCTCTCGTGTACTTGCACGGATAATGCACAGTATTTCCTTGTACAGAGGGAATAAGGAAATACAATAAGCTAAAGCGAGAGTCAAATTTTAAAATCAGGTCCTATGTAAAAATATTGAAGTTTCGTTCTCTTTGTTTGACAGGATGAAAACCATAACGACTTCCCATTTGGGAAAAGGAAAAGTATTGGAATACCGAAACTAATAACAATAACTATCTCGGAAATTGTTAGTTCTATAATAACAATGTAAATGTCATAAATTGCGTGATTTGACGAGTTCCATACTTTTGTATGGTAAGTTTTTGCCTAAGCCGGCGCCGTGGTGGAGTAGTTGTACCGCTCACCTCCCATCTAGGCGGCCTGGGTTCAATCCCAAGCACCCGCTTGTATATGTTGTGAACGAAGCGGCGTCTGGGAGAATTTTCTCCGGTTTCCCTCGCCATTCATTACACCGATTGCTGCATCATCACATTTCCTAACATCTGTTTCGCTTGCATTTCATATTTCACGCTCACGCCTGGCCGAGCACTCGTTCAAGGTTTTCCATTCTGTTGTTTCGTGCCGTTGGCTCCGCGACAGGCTTGTGACCTCTAGGTATTTGCTTGTATGCCCTAGGGGGGGGGGGAGTAAGACGACTACGAAAAAAAGTTTTTGTCTAGATCTTACGGTTTCAGAGGCTAATTCTAGTATATTCAAAATGTACATTATATTTGACATGTAATATCTTTAAAATACAATATTTTAAATAAAAAAAAAACAGAGCTATTTTTGAGAAATTCGAAAATTTCGAAAAATCTTCCTTATAAAGAATAATTTGGGATGTTAAGATTTTCTTGGAGTCGTAGCCTTGGAAGATACCGAACTCAAATATTAACTTTGGTGTTTAACCGGTTTTTCGTTTTGAGTTATGCTGTTCACAGACACACACGTGGATGTTTTTCTAAAAATAATTTTGAATTCAGAGGGCTTCAAAACATATATTTACGGTGAAATATCGACATTGAACATTTGGGTGGAATGCATATCTTCTCTACACGGTATATACAGGGTTATTCAAAAAGAAAGAACAGATTTCAAATATTTATTGCTTCCAAACATGGTTCCAACGTTCATAGAAAAGTGTACATTTTTATAATATGCATCCAATATGAGCACCGTGTGTTACACGACATATGTCAAAACGGTGGCTCATTTCTTGCCACACACGAATCAGCTGGTCTCCAGTTATCGAATTCACAGCTTCAACAATTCGGTGTCGTAGATCTTCAAGAGTGCCAGGCATAGGAGGGATAAAAACATGGTACTCTACGTAACCCCATAGATAAAAATCACACGGAATGAGATCTGGAGACCTGGGAGGCCACCGGCGATAAAGTTGATCTGCTCCTCCTCTCGCAATCCAACGTCCTGCAAACATGTTATTCAAGTGACGTCGGACGTAGTAAGAGAAATGAGGCGAGGCACCATCTTGCATGAAAAAAATTAATTGGAAAACATTAATCGTTGAGTAAAATTGTCTTCTTCCACATCTTATAACATGCCAATGTACAATTCGTACCGTTTGTTGTGGTCGTCAGGATTCAATGCAGTTTGTATGTCTTCAGGTGCAGACGACGTTTTAGAACTCGCCATACCGTTGGTTGTTTGCGCGTGATGTGGATTTCTTTGGGATCCTTTCGTTGAACTGCAACAATGGACTCTGGCTGTGCTAATTGCAGCACACAAAATGATTTCTCTTGAGGTGTCGTCGCCATTTCACTACAGACATACAGCAACAAGCAACAGCGCCAATGCGGCCGTGATCGGAACTTCTACCCCCCGCGCTATTTCAATTGTAAACTTTTCTCTCTCCATGAACGTTGGAATTATGCTTCTATCTTTTGTAGTTTGGAAGCAATAAAAGTTTGAAATGTGTTCTTTCTTTTTGAATAACCCTGTACTTGTACATGGTAGAGAAAGTAAAAAGAGATATTTTTGGTAGTGTTTAACGCCCGCTTTAACTACTTATGGCACCGCAGGCGGTGACACTGATGATACATAAATGAAGATGGAGCACCGGTGGAATACGATGGTGGGGGAAACCGGAGAACCCGGAAAAAACCCGCCCCAACGCCGCTTTGTCCACCACAAATCTCACATGTGGTCGCTTGGGATCGAACCCGGGCCGTCTAGGTGAGAGGCGAGTAGTCTAACCACTCGGCCACGGCGCGGCCAAAAAGAGGTATGAATGAATCGTTTATGATATGCATCATGACCCTTCTTAGGTATCAACTTAATAACAAGTAAAAAAATCTGATGTGTTCCATTCACATGACTTTCTCTATATCTCTGTAAATTATTATTGTTAATAAGCTTATCTTTTATTTATTACATGCTAATCGAGAAAAATTAGCAGAAATAGTCTTATTTCTTGCTTTGTTGTAAGTAGAAGCTACTTAAGGGAGTACCATAGGTTAAAGTGAAAGCCAAAAGCTGGTTGCTATGTGACTGATGCTCCTTTGTTTGTATGGACAGGGGTCGACACATTTCTGTATGAGAAAAGTATAAGTTTTTCAAAGCTGAAACCAAGAAAAAGGAATATATCAAAAACGATTAACTCCACGAAAACAATGTAAATAACATAAATTGTGTGTTTTAACGTACTCTACATTTTTTCTGGGTTAAGTTTTTGTCCATCTCTTACGGTTTAGTAGTTATGAAAAATTCATCTAGAATAAAGTAGTCTTCAGAGCAGTGTTTCCCAACCTTTTGAAGTTCACGGCACCCTTGGGAATAACATTAAGCACCAGGGGCACCCTTCCCTGAATTTAAAGAAAATTAAGCTTAATATGTTAATTTATTGAAATATTATATAATAATAACGTACACCATAACATAATACAGTAAACTTTACTACAATCACTGAGTAAAAATACATCAATAAATTTTGTTCGATTAATGATTAATGTGAAACTTGTGATTGATGCTTAGAGCACAGATATGTGATGTCGGATCTTACAGTTGACAGTGAAACACGCAAATCATCCTCAAGGTTATTCAGTCTATTTCTTGCTTTGCATTTTATTGTCACCATAGCAGAGAAGGCTTGCTCGCATAGATAGGATGTTGAAAAGGGCAAAAGTGAAGCCAAAAACTAGCCACCGACGCCTCACTCTTGGTGAACTTACCTTTGAGTGTGTCCGTGTGTCTGTGAACACGATAACTCAAAAACGAAAAGTCGGTAAAATACCAAACTTGCTATTTAAGTTTAGTATCTTCCAGGGATGCGACACGAAGATTTTGAGAGAAATCCCCCCACCCCAAGCTACCCTTTACAGCGAACTTTTTTCGAAAAATTTGATTTTCTAAAAAATGGCTATAACGATTTTGATTAAAATATCGTATATTAATGTTATTTACCTGACAAATAAAATGTATATTTTGAATTTTCTGGGAATAGCCTCTGAAGACTGCTTTATTCGGGATGATTTTTTCATAACTACTAAACCGTAAGATATGGACAAAAGCTTAACACACAAAAAAAAAGTAGAGCACGTTAAAACACACTATTTATGTTATATACATTTTTTTCGTGGAGTTGATCGTTTTTGAGATATTCCTTATTCTTGGTTTCAGCTTTGAAAAACTTAATACTTTTCTCATACAGGAATTTGTCAGCTCCTGTCCATACAAACAAAAGAACATCAGTCACATAGCAACCAGCTTTTGACTTTCACTTTAACCTATGGTACTCCCTTATTTCGCTTCTACTTACAATAAAGCAAGAAATAAAACTATTTCTGCTAATTTTTCTCGATTAGCATGAAATAAATAAAAGAAAAGCTTATTAACAATAATAGTTTACAGAGATATAGAGAAAGTCATGTGAATGGAACACATCAGATATTTTAACATTTGACCCAGCTATTTATTGTTAAATCGTTTAAGTGTACATAGTTTAAATGTGTTATTTTTATTCTTAAAAGCTTCACTTTTTCTTACGCGGAATGTGTCCAACTAAGTGTTCCGCTAAGGGTTCCCCTGTATGTAGATTATTCCGCAATACATACTTTGGTATTTATTCTAAAACCTGGGATTCGTAATTCTCTAGCTAGACCAAATAAATTGTGACTAAATTGTTAAGCTCTAGCACTCTTATATATGCTGTTATGTGTCATGAGTGATTATGTAATGGAATAGTGTCTGTAGTTCTGTTAATTGAACTTCTGTAAAACAAATCTTAGGTTTTATATATGCAATGAGAGGGGCATTCCTTATACCTAAATAGTGATTTGTCGTGAACCTCAGGTACCCAGTACTTGAAAAGGTCAAAACGGCACAGCCCCAGTTAAAAGAGTTCTTTACTTTGAGGCCAAGAGCTTTTCGGAGCGTCCTCGTGTATGACCTGTCGCTAATGCAACCATAAAACTTTGGGTATGACTCCGCATGAGCAAATTTATGCACATGACTGGGTGTGCTATTTTGAAACTAGGTCGCGGAAAGCAGCTGCTATATACAGCACTTCTGTGTAACAAAATAGCAACACCCATTAACAACAGCATTACATTATCAACTACATCGTAAATTTAGCTTGCTATATACTGCGATATTCGCTAATAAATCGTTGCACAGAATATGAATCATACATTACTAATATACAAAATTAGATGTGTGGGGTTTAATGCAGTGGTATATGTGATCTATGCTGAAATAATATAGTTTTGAGGTTATCTATTCAAATCTTACATTTCTACTTTCTCCACTGCTTACCGGTGTAAGTAGTCGAAATTTCACCGTGCATTTGTGCTTTTGAGGGTCACTGAGCAAACAAACAAACAAAATTTTCCTACAAAAGATTATTCTTTTATTCACATCATACTAATCGAGATAAACATGAGTAGAATTTATCTTATTACTTGCTTCTTGTAAGTAGAAGAGAAATAAGAGATACAGTAGACTAAATCCTTTAAAAGACGGTCGCTATGTGAAGCAATTGATATTCGATTCTCTTTACTTGCCAGGAATAACAAAAGAAAAGAAAGATACTTCAGTTTGAGAAAAGTTTAAGCAACTTACAATTGAAACCAATTACAGGAAATAGCTCGGAAATGCTTAACGTTACACAAAACTGTATGACATAATTGTGTGTTTTAACGAGATCTACATTTTTTGTGCGGTAAGTTTTTGGTCTATCTCTCACGGTTCACTAGTTTTACAAAAGTTATACAAAAGTCATCTAGAATGGAGCGGTATTCATAGGTTATTTCCAGAAGATTCAGGATATATATTTCGTTTGTCATAAACGATATTAAAATATGGTATTTTAATCAAAATCGATATAAAAATTTTTAACAAAATAAACATATATCATGCAAAGAGTAGTTTTCCTGAAAATCTTCGTGTCCTATCCTTTGAAGACACTGAGCTTAAATACCAAGCTTGGTATTTAACTGAATTTTCGTTTTTGAACTATGCTGTCTACAGACACACACGGACCTTTTCTACAATTTTTTTTTTTTATTCAGGGAACCCTAAAACATGTGTTTCCGGTGAAATCAGGGTATCGTATTTTTAGTGGAATACAAACCTTCTCTATCTGCTATTTACATTTTACATACATGCTAGAGAAAGTAAAAAACCCTCTTATTTAAGTTCTACATCAATAAAATCCTCCCACCCCAAACTACCATTTATATTTTACTTTCTCAAACACTGATTTAACGATTTTGATTAAGGAATGTGTTAAAATATTTGCATGAAAAGCGAATGTACATATTGAATTTTCAGGGAATAGCTTATAAAGTCCTCTTTATTCTGAATTAGTTTTGTATAAATTGGTAAACCTCAGAGACAAGGGTGGTTCAATAAATACTTCTGTTTCAAACCAGATGGCGTTGCTAAGGAAAGTTGGTGTTACCATCGAGTTTGTCATTTGTTATATGTTGCCAAAATAAAATTGTAACTGATTCATAGGTTAATTTGGATTTGGTAGGTATTTCAATTAGTCGTTCAACGTGTTTTCACTAAAATGAAAAAAAAAAAAAAAAAGTGTTGTGTTTATCAGAGATTATCTTTCTACTTTTGGATGGAAATTCTTGCGAGGAGATAAAAGAGAAATTGGATGCTGTTTATGAGGACTTTTCGTCATCCACGACAACAATTACATATTGGTTCAACGACTTTAAACGTGGTTCGTATATTAAATATATTTACATGACAAATAAAATGCATATCTTGATTTTCTCAGATTATTCTTTTCATTCTGGATGAAATTTGCATAACTGGTAAACCGTAAGAGATAGACAAAAGTTTATTACACAAACAATCTGCTGTGCTCCCTTCACATGAATTTCTCTACATTTCTACAAAACATATTCTTCTATCTACTTCCTGCTGATCGAGGTAAACATTAGCAGAAACGGTTTTATTATTAGTTCCTTGTAGGTAGAACCTATACAGTCAAATATTTTAAAATGTGGTTGCTATGGTATAGAAATCCGATTCTTTGTGTCGTCATTATCTTTCATATATGATATTTTAATCAAAATCGTTAGAGCCATTTTTGAGAAAATCAAAACTTTCGAAAATTGTTCCATGTAAAGGGTAGTTGGGGGTAGGGGATTTTCTTGAAAATCTTCGTGTCCCATCCTTGGAAGATGCTGAACATAAATACCCAAATCATGTATTTCCGTGAAATCTCGGTATCGAATTTTTGGGTGCATTACAATACCTTCTCTATACACTGTGTACATAGTCGTGAAGAGAAAGTGAAAACGTAGACCTCGTTAAAGCACACAATTTATGCCGTATTTTTTGTAGGGATAACTTTTCGAGATATTTCTTGCTATTGGTTTTGATTTTAAGGTACTTAAACTTTTCTCAAACGGAAGGTCATATTTCGTTTCCTCTTTTACTTCTGTTGTGCAAAGCGAAAACCGAATTGTTTCACATAGTGACCGGCTTTTAAAAGGTTTGACTCTGACTTTAGCCTAATAACCTTATTTCCCTTCTACTTAGAAGGACCTAATACAGCCATTTCTGCTAATGTTTTATCACATTAACTCGATGTAGATAAACGAATAATCTTTTATAACACTAGTTTGTAAATAAAGTCATGTGAATGGAACACATCAGAGTTTTACTTTCTTTACACGTAATATGTACATAGCGTACAGAGAGTATATTGTATTGCACCCAAAAATTCGATACCGAGACTTCACCGGAAATAATTTTCGAGGCCCCCTGAGCCCAAAAATCATTTTTAAAAACAGATCCGTGTGTGTCTATGGACAAGATACCTAAAAACTAACGGGCCGTTAAATACCAAATTTGATATTTAAGTTAGTTACTTCCAAGAATGCTATCAAGAAAATCCCCCACCCTAAACTAACCTTTACATGGTAAATTTGTTGAAATGTTTGTTTTTCCCAAAAATTGTCAAACGATTTTTATTAAAACATTTACTGTATACTAAGATATTTACATCTAAAATAAAATATATTATATCTCGCATTTTCTCGGAGCTTCTGAAGAACTCTTCCTTCTGGATGAATTTTGCTGAATTTTGCATAGCTAGCAAATCGTAGGAAATAGACAAAGGCTTGCTACACAAAAATGTAGCTTTCGTTTAAAACACACAATTTATCTCATACATATTCTTGTTGTACGGTTACCGATTGTGAGATATTCCTTGTTATTGGTTTCAGTTTTAGACAAGTAACATTTCTCAAACGGGGTCACCTTTCATCTTATCTCTCCTTTGTTTCACTGGTGGCAACGCAAAGCAAACCGAACTGCAATTGTTCATATAACGATTGGCTTAAAAATATTTGACTATCGCTTTAGCCTAGTGTATTACATTATTTCCAGAAGGAACTAATACAATCATCTGCTAATGTATATCTCGATTACCACAATGTAGATAAAGGAATGATCTTTTGCAAAATTAGTTTGTGAAGAAAGTCATGTGAATGGAACACATCAGATTTTTACTTTCTCTACACGTACTATGTACATAGTGTATAGAGAAGGTATTTTATTGCACCCAAAAATTCGATACCCAGATTTCACCGGAAATACATGTTTTGGGTACCCCTGAATTCAAAAAAGCATTTTCAGAAAAATGTCGGTGTGTGTGCGTGTGTGTGTCTGTGGACAGTATAGCTCAAAAACGAAAAGACCGTTAAATACCAAACTTGGTGTTTAAGATTGGTATCTTCCAAGGGTGCGACACGAAGATTTTCAATAAAATCCCTCCACCGCCAACTACCCTTTACATGGAACTTTTTTCGAAAATGTTGATTTTCTTAAAAATAGCTCTAATGATTTTAATTAAAATACCACATATTAAAACCATTTCTATCACAAATAATATGTATATGTTGAATTTTCTGGGAATAGCCTCTGAAGACTACTTTATTCTGGATGAATTTTACGGAGTGTTGAAACACTGCTAAACCGCAAAAGATGGATAAAAATTTACCACACAAAAAATGTAAAGCACGCTAAAACACACAATTTGTGTTATATGCATTTTTTTCGTCGAGTTGATCGTTTTTGAGATATTCCTTGTTATTGGTTTCAGCTTTAAAAAAACAAATTTTCTTATACAGGAATTTGTCAACTCCTGTCCATACAAACAAAGGAACTTCAGTCACGTAGCAACCAGCTTTTGACTATCAATTTAACCTATGGCACTCCATTGTTTCGGTTCTGGTTACAATAAAGCAAGTAATAAGAAATGCTATTTCTGCTAATTTTTCCTCGATTAGCGTAAAGTAAATAGAAGTATAAGCTTTTTAACAATAATTTGTGCAGAGATGTAGAGAAAGTGATGTGAATGGAACACATCAGATTTGTTTAGCATGAAATCTTAATTCAAAACTTAGGGTTTTATTGCTAGGATGCGATGTCTAGTATTGATGGAGCGCATAAGCAATAAATCCAAGCATTATATCACATTCCTTTCAGCTGGGAAGAGACAGATTACCTGTGTCACTAACAAGCTCTGGTGATCGGTTTACTCGTCTGGAATGGGAACGAACTTATTTGATTAGTCTGCTTCGGATTACCCAACGGGTGGCTAATGTTCCCAATGCACAATCAGCAAGAACACCAACCAAGGGCATTTACATAAGGAACGTGTATCTCCTGCCGTCTGGGATTTCCTATTTCAGGACAATCTAAACGATTATTTGAGTTGCAAAATACCATTCGTTTCAAACTTATTATCTTTTAAAAGCAATTTCATTGAATCTGTATTGAAGTGTAAAGCGAGAGAAGACAACTTTTAAAAATTCCTAGCTAAAAGAACAAAAACATTTAATTTCGTTGCATTACTTGTAGGTATGGCATTAAAAAAAAAAAAACACATTACTCTCTACATCCCTGCAATAAAGTATAGTTTAAACGCTTATTCTTATATTTACTTAATGCTAATCGAGAAAAAATTAGCAGAAAGAGTCTTTATATTTGCTTCCTTGTAAGTAAATGCGAAACAAGGAAGTGCTAAGGCTAAAGTATTATTCAAAAGCTAGTTAATATGTGATTGACGTTCCTTTGTTTGTATGGACAGCAGTTGACAAATTCTCGTATAAGAAAAGTGTAAGTACTTATTTTAAAGCTGAAACTAATAACAAGAAGCATCTCAAAAACGATCAACCCAACGAAAAAATGTATATAACATTTTAAAGAGCTCTTCATTTTCATATAAGATTTTGTCTGCAAAATTTCGTAAAATTCATCCAGAATAAACATGTCTTCAGAGGATATTCCCAGAAAATTGAAGATATACATTTTATTTTTCATGTAAGCATGTTAATATGATATTTTAATCAAAATCGTTAAAACCATTTTTCAGAAAATCAAAATTTTCGAAATTTTTTTGTTGGGGATAGGGAAATTTTCTTGAAGATCTTCGTGTCGCATCTTTGGAAGATACTAAACATAAATACCAAGTTTGGTATTTAATGGTCTTTTCATTTTTCAGTTATGCTGTCCACAGATACGCGCGCACACACACACACACACACACAAACAGACACACGGACATTTTCTATAAATACTTTTCTTGGATTCAGGGGATCTCAAAACATATATTTCGGGTAAAATCTCGGTATCGAATATTTGGGTGCAATACAATAGTCTCTATGTACACTATGTACTGCATAGTATGTACAGAGAAGGTAAAAAGTTACAGCGTCTAAGGTAAGAACGAAGTAATGTGTAAATTAAATTGCAGCTTAGAATATTGATAGTTAATATATGGGGTTTCTCGTCCATGTATCTTACCTACTTTGACCAAGCTCGCAAGATGGCAGGATAAACGCACTATTACAGCCATTTTATAAAGAATACGGTGTTAAAAAACAAAATTGCTGTCATTTAGCGACCTTGATTCCTACCGGAGTGACCTGCCACATGGTGTCACTGTACAAATTAAACTGACAGGCTTCGTCAACGAAGAGCGAGCACGCCTTGCATTGTGCACAATGCATGAATATTGGGCCCATTAGGAAATTATCTTACCAGTCGCGCATGTGCAAAAGCTCCATAAATCATGCTCTAGACAAGATGTGCTACCGATATTGATGTCACATCACGCCATAGACTTTATATATATAGCATTAAAAGAAAAATGTCCAAGGATCGACGAGGTATCAAAAGTTAGCGTTCACGAGCTCTTGTGCTGTTATATACATGTGTCATTAAAAAATTAGTGGCAACACTGCCTGATTTTGGCGTCATCGGCGGTAAATGGTGTAAGCTAGTGGTGGGAAAAGTTGTTCTTTTCACGAAACAGTTTAATTTGTTTGTGTTGCAACCAGAAACAGTTTCGAAATAACAGATTCCTGCAACAGAAATTCCCTAAACTGTTGCAGACCAGCTGTCTACCAACAAATACTATGAGATAAATCATTCCATCGATAAAATCACATTGCGCAAAATGCAACCACTCACTAGGTACACTGAAGAGTAAACTATCAAATTACGGTAGCAAAGCATTGCTGCGCGTTAACGAGAGGAAATGAGTTTGATTAGTACATTCGAATTTCGCGGACTATATCAGGCCACGCTACAAGATGGCGCAGCTTGCGGTAAGCAATAACAAAATATTTACCCTAGTAGAACACAACAACCACACATAGTAACTGTTGGAATAAGTGAAACAACTATCCCACAAACCGCCGCTTCAGGCGATACCGGCTTCCCCGCATGGCTTGCGGGCATCCCCGGTAACGAAGGAGCACATCCAACAGCTGCTACGGCTAAAGCTCCTTATAATCCTTCAAGAGTTGCTTGGATTCAAAATTAAAACCTCAAAACACACATTTTGATAAACACACACCAGCGGTGCACAAGGGCCGTTGCACCATCATAAGCAACCGTCGAGGGGCAACACTTGCCTCCTCCCGTCTCTCCACAACCCCAACACTCACTCGCCATCCTGCAAAACCCCACAATCCCGTCAGAACGTGGTTAAGTTCTCTCCGAGAGCAGGGACACGTCTATCACACCTCGGGCTGCCAATTGCTCTGGTCTGAAACAACTACCCAGGCGTTGCTGTTATTGTGGCATGAATCTGTTGCAGGGAAGCGATACCTGAAAGAACAATACATTGCACGCAATTTCCAGATGTGTTTTATGAAACACTTTTAGTGGTGAAACAATTTCAAATAGCTGCTGTGTTATCGAAACTGTTTCAAAATAGTTATTGTGTTCTTTTTGTCCCATCTGTGGTGTAAGCTGATAACAGTGAAACAGAAGAGCATCCAATGTTTGTTAGCTGTGGGTTTGAAGACGATAATTTTATTTATAAGACATTTTTAGTAAGTTTAATTGTAGGCTGTTATCTTTAGTGCTCTAAATATGTTTAGTAATACGAACAAAGATCCTTGATTGAAATTCAGGTTGCAAAAGGCAGGAATGCTCAACAATGGCATACAGAATTATTGGAAGCTTGTGGTAAAGAGACTTTACGATATCGTACAGTGGCTAGGTGGACGAACGCATTTCGTAGGGGAGACGTGAGGCTGGCAGATCGCAATCACTTAGTCATGTTCATTGTTGCTTACCATTTTGACGGTGTTCTTATCACACATTCAGGGCGTCAAGGAAATCGTGAGAATTGTGCATATTACAGTTACTTTGTGGAACACCATTTATGACCGGCTGTGCGTCGTAAACTTCAAAATCTCCTGAATTCTCATCCTATTGTGTTACATGACGATGTTCGCTCTCACACGGCCGCCCCTTTTGTTAATTTACTTCGCAGATGGGATTGGAAAATTCTGGAGTATCCACCATACTCCCCAGATATTAGCCCATGTGATTTCTATCTTTTTAAGAAAAATGAAAGTACTAGAACTTTAAAAGCAGACAGGCAATTAAAGCAACAATAGACAATATTAGGACAAGACGCTGTGGATGGTATCCGTCGTCTCTCTGATGTTCGGAGGCGAGTTCTTCATGTTGAAGCAGATTACTTCTAAGCACAGCAATAATGTGACTTCTCCAAAAAAAAAAAAAAAAATTGTTGTTAATTTAAATGTTGCCACTAATTATTCATTGAATGACCCATGTAGCTGTCGTTACTGCTGAAACTGATAAACTTAGGGTTCCACAGAGCATCTTGGTCAAGTACAAATGGGTACACATAATATGTTTGACACCGACAATCTGGTTTAATAGCAGCTGGGAAACACTGACTCGCCAATCTTAAAATAAACCCTTGAACTACGTTATGCGTAAAGAAAGTTCCCTCTTATGAACTGCTTCATCTCTGTGAATTACTCAAGTGCAATTACAATCTAGTCGTATATACACACAATGTACATAATAGCCAGAGAAGGTATATATTGCTTTCCACCTAAAAATTCGATGTCAGATTTCACCGGAAATATATGTTTTGAGGTTTTGTGTGTTTGTGTATGTGTGTGTATCTGTGGACAGCATGGCTCAAAAACGAAATGAGCGCTAAATACAAAACTTGTTATTTAAGGATGCGACCCTTTACATGAAAAAATGTCACAAATAAAATGTATATTTTGAATTTTCTAGGAATAGCCTCTAAAGACATTCTGGATGAGTTTTACAGAATTTTGCATAACGATTAAACCGTAAGAAATAGACAAAAGCTTATTACACAGAAAATGTATATCTTGATAAAACACGTAATTCCTTGTTATTGGTTTCATTTTAAGTCACCTAAAACGCTTCTCAAACGGGACAGAATTGTTTCACATAGTGACCAGTTTTTAAAAGAATTTACTGTCGCTTTAGCCTAATATATTCCCTTATTTTC
This sequence comes from Hymenopus coronatus, assembly GCA_030762935.1. Classification (NCBI taxonomy): domain Eukaryota; kingdom Metazoa; phylum Arthropoda; class Insecta; order Mantodea; family Hymenopodidae; genus Hymenopus; species Hymenopus coronatus. The sequence continues at coordinate 145,603,026 of CM060881.1, read as the reverse complement.
CTTCTAGCTACAAAGAAGAAAGTAATGAGACCAATTGCTAAAGCCTAACTCGATATATAAAAGAATAACTTTATTCTTGGTGAGAATAGTTTGTATATTAAACAGCTGGAGAAAGTTATGCTGCGAGTTAAACACATCAGATTTTTCTTTATACTGGACTCAATAAATAAGGAACAAACTAGCCAGAGCGTGTGCATTCCTTGTTACTTAGCTGTTACAAAAATCTGATGTGTTACATTCACATGACTTTCCCTACATCTTCGCAACAAATTATTGTTAAAAAGCTTATTCATCTCTCTAGCGCATGTTAATCGAGAAAAAAATAGCAGAAATAGTCTTATTACTGGCTTCCTAGTAAGTAGAAGGAAAATAAAGTGAATGCACTAGGCTAAACTGACAGACAAATGTTTTAAAATGTGGTTGCTATGGAATTGCATTCTTTTTTTTTTTTTTTTTTTTTTTTTTTTTTTGTTTTTTTTGCATGGCCGGGAGTTGACAAGTTCCTGTATAAGAAAAGATTAAGTGTATTAAAACTGAAACCAATAACAAGCAATATCTCGAAAAAGGTCAACTGCTCGTAAAAAATTTATATTATGTCATATACAATTTTTACGAGCAGTTGACCTTTTTCGAGATATTGCTTGTTATTGGTTTCAGTTTTAATATACTTAATCTTTTCTCATACAGGAACTTGTCAACTCCCGGCCATGCAAAAAAAAAAAAAAAAAAAGAATGCAATTCCATAGCAACCACATGTTTTACAGAGTTCTACATTTTTGTGTAGAAAGTTTTTGTCATCTCATACGGTTTGGCAGTTATGCAAAATTCAGGAAAAATCATCCATAATAAGTAGGTTTTTAGAGGCTATTTCCAGAAAATTCAAGATATACATTTTATTTGACACGTAAATATCTTAAATATAAGAGATTTTAGTCAAAATCGTTAGAGCCATTTTTTAGAAAATCCCAATTTTCAAAGATTTTCCATGTAAAAATTAGTTAGGGTGGGGATTATCTTGAAAATCTTAGTGAGGCAGCCTTGGAAGATACCAAACTTAAATACCAAGTTTGGTATTTAACGGACCTTTTGTTTTTGAGTTAAGCTGCCCACAGACGCGCGATCGCAAACACACACACACGTAGGGACACGTTTCTAAAAGTGTTCTTTTTTGGATTCAGGTGGATTCAAAACATGTATTTCCGGAATTGAATTTTTGGGTGCAATACAATACTTTCTCTATACACCAGTACGTGTAGAGAAAGTGAAACTCGACCGTAGCGCTTCAGGTGGCCCGGCAGGATCTCATACAGTTAGAGAAGGTTATGTTCCAGATGATGCCTCGCTACATTCATATTTAACTCGGCACTTATAAAGGCGAGCGAAGGGCGTGATAATGAAATGTGAGAACTCCGAAGCGTTTAATTAAACTAGCAGTTCATTAAAAGTGAGCAAGGTTAATGATTCTGAACAGTTTATACTAGAACCACTCAAATGGGGGCTGCATGCTCAAACTTCCACAACTTAATTTTGTATGCTTTCCGTTCAGTGGAGCAGAATTACGATGTTTATGGTATCGGAATAGAGAGAAGTTTTAAAAGTTTAATATTTGTTGTTTTTATTTCAAAACAAATATAATACACATCTTATGAGTTATTCTTAAATAAATTCCAGTTTAATAAATCCACTGTCATCTTTAGCATCAGCACTATAATTTTCGAAGAAATTCAGTTACTGGTCCTTCCTGAAGATGTGTATATTAGTTGGCCCAGTCGTGCTCAACGTATACAGATGTCCCTTCGAGCGTTAAAAGGGTTGCAGAACTCAACGGGTTAAGTTAAAACTGCCCAGTGGAGGACTGGCAAGAGTAGCCATTGCTTTACCCCTCGCAATGAACGCTGATAAGCAAAAGGGTAAGAAAAGTTCATTCGGTCAGTCCCCCACTTATCGGTTTTATCTTGAAATAATTGAGTTCATTTTTTTAATTTTGTTTTGAAGTGTTTAACAGGCACGTAACACTAATGGCACCGCAGGTAATGACACTGGTGATACATGGAATGAAGATGGAGCACCGGTGGAATGCGATTGCGGGGGAAACCGGAAAACCCGGAGAAAACCCGCTCCTGCGCCTCTTTGTCCACCACAAATCTCACGTGCGGACGCTTGGGATCAAACTCGAGCCGTCTAGATGAGAGACGAGTGGTCTAAACACTCGGCCACGCCGCGGCCAGGAACGAAGTTGGAACACCGGTGGAATGCGAATTCGGGGGAAACCGGAGAGCTCGGTGCCGCTTTGTACACCACAATTTTTTACATGCGGTCGCTTGGGATCGACCCGGGCCGTCTAGGTGAGAGGTGAGTGGTCTAACCGGTTGAGTTCTGCAACTCATTTAACGTTTTTTTTTTTTTTTTTTCCCCAGCTGAATTCCTTTTTCCTTTTTTTTCGTTTCCCTAATATTTACTTTTGTTTTTCTGTTTGATTACCGCTTTGCTTTTTGCTTCTAAAACACATACACATATACACATTTAGAAACACCAATGCCCAAAGCGGTACTCGAACCCACGATCCCCTGCGCCACGAAGCACCAAAGCTAGGCACTTTAGCGAGCGCGGCCATGGGGACCGGCAAACTTAGAGACATCTTACACACGTCAAATAGAGGTTGTTGACTCACCTGGTATACAGAAACATTTTTAAATATTCCTTGTACCTCCAACAATGAATTTAAGGCTGATCCCGTATTTCAATCGGTAGAGCGCCTGCCTGCTATCCTAGGGTTCCCGGACTCGGTTCCCTGTTGATGCATGGGAATTCTTCTCTACCCGAGATTATTCCCTGCCCCTCCCCCTCCCAGTCTATAAGTATGAATGTGTGTATATAATGAAGCCTAAAAACAAAAGGGGAAAAAAAGGAAACAGTACACGACCTGGAAATGCTGCCTGTGCAGTTAAAGACAGGTTATAATTGGGGGGGGGGGGGTTTAATGGGTTGTCCGTAGCAAAGTCACCTGCCTGTATGCAAAGGATGCAGGTTTTGGGTATTTTTCTTTATCTCCTATCCTTCCCAGAGTCTAAAAATTTGAATGAGAGTGTGCATGTGTAAGTGAAAACTTAAAGATAAACATCTGATGTCCTCCATTCACATGACTTTCTCTACATCTCTGTAACTATACGTTTATTCTTCTATCCATTTAATGGTAAAACAGTAGCAGAACGGTCTTATTATTTATTACTTTTATAAGCAGAACCGAAATAAAGAAATACACTAGGCTAAACCGACAGTCAAATGTTTTGAAATGCATTGCTATGGGATTAAAACCTGTTTCTTTGCGTGGCCTAGCCGTATGAGAAATGTTTAATATTTTAAAACTGCAATCAATAATAACAAGGCATATCTCGAAAACAGGCAACTCCACGAAAATCTAAATAGTGATTTCATTTTTTGTGTAGTAAGTTCTTGTCTATCTCTTACGGTTTATCAGTTATGCACAATTTAATAAAAAGAATCCAGAATAAAGAGGTATTTAGAGGATTTTCCCAGCAAAGTCAATATATATATATTATATTTGGCATATAATTATCTTAAGGATAAGAGATTTTAATCAAAATCTTTAGAGCCATTTTTGAGAAATCAAAATGTTCGAAATTTTTTCCATGTAAAGGGTAGTTTGGGGTGGGTGGATTTTCTTGAAAATCTTCGTGTAGCATCCTTGGAAGATACCAAACTTAAATACCAAGTTTGGTATTTAACGGTCTTTTAGTTTTTTAGTTATGTTATCCACACACACACGGACCTTTATCTAAAACTGCTTTTGTTTTACTCAAAACATGTATATCCGATGAAACCTCGATATCGAATTTTTGGGTGCAATACAACACCTTCTCTATACACTATGTATATAGTACCTTGTAGAGAAAGTAATAATCCAAAAATCGGATGTGTTACACTCACATGACTTTCTCTAGAAGTTCTACAGACTTCTTACATAAGATTATTCTTCTTTCTGCACCTTGTTAATCGAGGTGTTCAGCACAATGTTCTTATTACGTAGTTCCTTATAAGTAGGAAGAAAATAAGGGAATACACTAGGCTAAATCGATAGTCAAATGTTTTAAAAGTTGTCATTATGCGATTGTCATTACAAATCGCTTCTTTTCTTGGCTAGGAGTAGAACAAAAGAAAAACGGACACTCCCGTCTGAGAAAAGTATAAGTACTTCACAACTGAAACTAATAACAATGAATACCTTTAAAACGGTAAGCCCCACGAAAAAAAGGTATATGACGTAAATTGTGTATCTTAAGAAGGCCTACATTTTTTGTATAGTAAGTTTTTGTTTATCTCTTACGGTTTATTAGTTATGCCAAATTAAGCAAAATTCATCCAGAGTAAACAGGTATTTAGAAGCTATTCCCAGAAAATTTAAGATATACATTTTATTTGTCAGGTAAATATCTTTGATATACGATATTTTAATCAAAATCGTTAGAGCCATTTTTGAGAAAATCAAAATTTTCGAAAAAAGTTCCATATAAAGGGTAGTTTGGGATGGGGCGATTTTTCTCAAAATGTTCGTGTCTCATCCCTGGAAGATACTGAACTTAAATACCAAGTTTGGTATTTTAGCTACTTTTCCTTTTTGAGTTATCGTGTTCACGGACACACACACACACACACACACACACACACACACACGGACCTTTTTCTGGAAATACTTTTTTTTTTAATTCAGGGGGTCCTAAAACATGTATTTCCGGTGAAATCTCGGTATCGAATTTTTGGGTGGAATGCAATACTTCTCAATCCCTATGTACATTGTACATACGGGGCAAGAGAAAGTAAAAATCCATACCACCAGTAAACAAGCGAACGCCATTGCCATGAGATATTGCTCATTCATTGATCATTTCGCCAGCATAGAAGGCGCTACATCAACAAGTGATAAACATCAGATGCTCTAATGCTACACAGTTAAATGTTATACGTGTGTTAAAATCAAGCCATCTTTAATATCTGAAACCTTTCACTTTCAACTATTAAGGCAACATATTTTTAGGATGTATATATACGCACACACACATATTATATATATGTAATTCTTGTTACAGAAAGATTCCCCACCCGAGTCCAGAATCGAACCCGGGACCTCCAGGTGAGAAATCAGCTCGCTAACCACTTGGTCTCGGAAGCACTCATGTATATTTTGAGAAACATTCTAATATACGATTCATAACAGTTTCCAGGTGTCCTTGTTTTAAAACAACTGAAAATAAGCTTTTAGTTTACAATTATCCTTAAGAATAGTTACATATATATATATATATATATATGTAATTCTTGTTACAGAAAGATTCCCCACCCGAGTCCAGAATCGAACCCGGGACCTCCAGGTGAGAAATCAGCTCGCTAACCACTTGGTCTCGGAAGCACTCATGTATATTTTGAGAAACATTCTAATATACGATTCATAACAGTTTCCAGGTGTCCTTGTTTTAAAACAACTGAAAATAAGCTTTTAGTTTACAATTATCCTTAAGAATAGTTACAAATTGAATCATTCCCACCATCATCCTAAAATTGCATCATGTTTATTTTAAAGGAAGTTTCTGATCAGTTTGGGCTGGTATGCGCATCATCTTACATGCTATATTTAAAACGGTCCCGGAATGTGTAAATATCACAGAAACAAGTTAAAAGGCAATTTGCATAACTTTTCTTCAAAATAGTTCCCTTGAAATATTTTAGTTTTTTTTACCCTCTATGTACATAGCGTATAGAGAAGCTATTGTATTGCACCCAAAAATTCGATACCGAGATTTCACCGGAAATATATATGTTGGGTTCCCCTGAAAAATTTGGGTCCGAAAATATATTTTTGTGTTATATATGTAAAGAGAAAAAAAATGTTATATTGAAGTTTTAAAATGAAATATGTTCTTTTATATGCATTTTAGTGATATTTTTTACCTACGTTACAGATTTAAATATAGTGACCGGCATTACCCGCATGTGTGGGTAATCCCAGTCAGTGACACCACTTAAATTTCGCATCGTTAAGGTAAGAAGTAAATGCTTAAATAAAATTCTTCTTGGCATGCAGTTAGGTGAAGAACCAAACTAACGATTAACATAAAAATATCTTATGTGTTCCATTCACATGACTTTCTCTACATCACTGTATCATATTATTGTTAAAAAGCATATTCTTCTACCTGCTATATGATAATCGAGATATTTATCGGCATAAATATTTTAATTACTTGCCTCCTTGTAAGTAGATGGAAAATAAGGAAATACACTGGGCTAAAGTGATAGTCAAAGCTGGTTGTGATGTGGTTGAAATCCATTTCTAAGCATGGCTATGAGTTAATTACATTCCGTGCAAAAAAAGTTTAAGTACTTTAAATCTGAAGCAAATAATTTGAAGTATCTCAGAAATAGTCCATTCTCCGGAAAAAAAAAAAAAAACCTATATATGATATAAATTGATATTGCATATTTTATCATAATCTACATTGTTTATGTAGTAAGTTTTTATGTATGTCTTATGGTTTACCAGTTATGCAAAATTCAGTAAAAATTCATCCAGAATAAAGAGGTCTCTAGAGGCTATTCCCAGAAAGTTCAAGATACAGGTGAATTTTATTTGCCATGTAAATATGTTTAATATACGGTATTTTAATCAAAACCATTAGAGCAATTTTTGAGAAAATCAAAATATTCGAATTTTTTCCCATGTAAAGTGTAGTTTGGGTTGGGGATTTCTCTCATAGTCTAGCGTCGCATCCCTGGAAGAGGTTTAGTATTTTACTGACTTTTCGTTTTTTTCAGTTATCGTGTTCACAGACACACGGACCTTTTTTCTAAAAATGCTTTTTTGGATACCTAGGACCCTCAAACGTGTATTTTCGGTGAAATCTCGGTATCGAATTTTTGGGGCCGTTCACACGAGTTTGCTTAAGTGACCACCTTACCCCATTCTCCCCTAGATGTTTATGTTTAACTTTACACTCACACACACACACACACACATATATATATATATATATATATATATATATATATATATATGTTCGGTTCCCGACTGAGGGATGGGCATTTCCTCTACCTCCCCAGACGCTGAAAGTATGAATATATAGAGGAAATGCTCATCCCTCAGTCGGGAACCGAACGCGGGACTCCTCGCACAACAGAGAGGTGCTCTAATGGCTAAGCTCCAGGGCCAGCAGCGGGTTGCTATAAATCATTGCAGAGATGTAACATGGAAAAAGTTGAACAGCTGTCGAATCATCTTCACGCAGAGTTCGAGGAAAAAGGGAGATTGTGAACAGAGAATGAAAATATTGTTACAATGTTTGTGTGATACAAATTCAAATGTATAGAAAACATTTTTACATTTGTGATAGATAACATTTGAAAGGTAGGCCATTGCTGTTGGTAAAATACGACAGAGGCAGTAGCAAGCGCCCTTCAATTTTCCTTAGGCTATTGGGTTAATTGATCACACACTTGTTCTAATTAAGAAATCAATAATGTACGTGAGGGTAAACGCATCAAAAGAAAAGGTTAATATCCAGGTCACTTGTAATGTAGCACAAGAGTTCACCAGTTTTAACCGAGCGGGATGCCTCGTCTGTTGCCCGCATTCGACCACCATGACCGGCATACATGCTCCATTGGTTTTTTCGGGAGTTTCCCGGGTCGCCAGGCAAATGCTGGATAGCTTTCTTTCATCCCCTGAATTTCCGTTCTTACGTCATTTCATTCATTCTTCAACCCATCGGTTTCTTTCAGGGTTGGAAATAACGGTGTTCAAAGTGACTATCTTCGTTTCCCGACTTCAACTGGTTGCCGGGATGACGACCGCTCTTGGCGGGGGAATTATATCCGAGGCCCAGGTCTGCCGGTCCAACTGTCGGGTTCATCAATCTGGAAACTGTAGAGACCATGTAATTGGCTCCTGGTTACGACCACCCGGTGTATCTTCTCACTTCCTCCCTCCCGCGGCGCCCCATCGTGGGCGTAGATACAGCAACCTCAAGTACGATGCCATGTCCCTCCTATCCTATCCACCAGTTTTATCATTAATACGCTTTGAATCTTAAACCTGATGGGGGATGCGACTTTGATAAGTTCCCATGTCAACAGACGCTTTAGTGACTTCTTGCACCTTTACCTTTACTTATGCCAAACTGACTGAAATATGTACTCTCGAATAATTCGTTAACCCCTGCTCCAGAAATATCCTCAATATTTTATTCAATCAAAAGAAACAAGTAATCCATAGGAAAATTAAAACTTATCCCAAAATAGGTCAAAATCTTGGCTACAGAGATGTGTTATTACTTTCTGTACTTTGTATATAGTACATAGAGATGGTATTGCATTCCAACCCAAATTTGATTTCAAGAAATCACTGGAAATGCACATTTTAGGGTCCCTGAAGTAAAAAAAATACGTTTTAGAAAAAGGTGTAATAGTATGTGCGCGCACGTGCGCCTGTGAGCAGCATAGCTCAAAAACAAAAAGACAGTTAAATACTAAACTTGATATTTATGTTCAGCATCTTCCAAGGATGTGAATCGAAGATTTTCAAAAAAACTCTCAACACACCAAACTACACTTTACCTACTTATATGGAACATTTTTCAAACCTGGCTTTAACGATTTGTATTAAATTCTGTATATTAAAGATGCTTACATAACAAAGAAAATGTATGCATTTTATTTGCTAGGAATATCCTTTGAAGTCTTCTTTATTCTGGATGACTTTTGCATAACTTCCCGTAAGTTAACAGTTTTAAGTATTTTAAAACTGAAACCGCTAACAAGGAAAATCTCAAAAAATGATTAATTCTACGAAAAAACTATATATGACAAACTGTGTGTTTCAATGAGATCTATATACTTTGTGTAGAAAGCTTATGTCTTTCTCTTACGGTTTACTCGGTATGCAAAATGCAGTAAAATTCATCCAGATTAAGAGGTTTTCAGAGGCTATTCCCAGAAAATTCAAGATATAGATTATATTTAACATGTAAATACTTTAATGTACGGTATTCTAATAAAAATCGTTCGAGCCATTTTTTGAGAAAATCAAAATTTTCGAAATTTTCTCCATGTAAAGGGTAGTTTGGGGCGGGAGGATTTTACTGAAAATCTTCGTGTCACATCCTTGAAAGATGCTAAACTTAAATACCAAGTTTGGTATTTTATCGACTTTTCGTTTTTGAGTTATCGTGTTCACAGACACTCGGACCTTTTTCTAAAACTTTTTTTTTCTAAGTCAGGAGACCCTAAAACGCCTATTTCCGGTGAAATCTGAAAGTAAAAATATTCTTATATAAATATCGGAAATAATTACAAAAAGCGGTGATACAAGGTCTTGAAATAAAATGTAAATGGCGTGTTATTTATGGACGTTCTTTAACTATTATGGTTCTGAGCATCCCATCTAAATTGGGCGTGAAAGACCGCTTAATTTTGCTCAAAGGCCTCTCTATCAAGCTTGATGTTCCTTTACGTGCCGTAAATCTACGACACGGGACCAACGACTGTACTCCCCTTCCGAAGGAAGCCATTCTAAGGATGTTTACACCCAAAAAAATCCATTGTCCTCCACCGGGTTTGAACCCGCGATCTTGGGTATTTGAAGTTAGCATGGTAGTCATTACGCCACGGAGGGCGACTACGAGGTCTTGATATTTCCTGATTATTGAGGTACATTTTCGTGGAGATCCTTTCAAAAGGTATGGGCCCCTATTGAAAGTGTCAAATCAAGAATTCCTCTCATTTTTGCTTTCTCTATACGTACTTTCTCTATACTCCAGCCTAAAATTCGATACCGACATTTCACCGCAAATATATGTTTTAGGGTCCCCTTTATCTAACAAAAGCATTTTCGGAAAAAGGTCCGTGTGTATGTGTGTGGGTGGGTGGATGTGTGTGTGTGAACACGATAACTCAAAAACGAAAAGTCGGTAAAATACCAAAATTGATATGTAAATTTAGTATCTATCAGGGATGCGACACGAACATTTTAAGAAAAATCTCCCCACCCCAACTATTTTTTACATGGAACTCTTTTTCGAAAATTTTGATTTTCTCAAAAATGGCTTTAAGTATTTTGATTAAAATATCGTATATTACAGCTATTTGCCTGACAAATAAAATGTATATCTTGAATTTTCTGGGAATAGCCTCTGAAGAGTTCTTTATTCTGGACGAATTTTATGGAATTTTGAATAACTACTAAACCGTAAGTGATGGACAAAAATTTACTACACGAAAAATGTGGAGCACGTTAAAACACACAATTTATGTTATATAACGTTTTTCCTGGAATTCATCGTTTTTGAGACAATCCTTGTTTTTGGTTTCTGCTTTGAAAAACTTATACTTTTGTCATACAGGAATTTGTCAATTGCTGTCCATACAAACAAAGCAACTTCAGTTACATGGCAACCAGCTTTTGACTATCACTAATCTATGGTTCTCCCTTATTTCGCTTCTACTTACAAGGAAGAAAGTAATAAGGCTATTTTTGCTAATTTTTTCTCGATTACCATGAAATAAATAGAAGCATTAGTTTTTTAACAATAATTTGTTGTAGAGATGCATAGAAAGTCATGTGAATGGTACACATCAGATTTTTGTGTATTAATCTCTAAGGGCTCCCAAAGCTATGCTGCGTTTGACACAAAAATTCGATACCGTTATTTCGCACGGTAAGACATGTTCTCAAGAAACGAGTTTAAAATAGAAAAACTCACACAGCGAAGCAGGGAGGGGGAAATGATTACGTACTTCAACAAGTTGTATGAATACCAAATTGTATTTCAACACCAGGGATGTAATATTCTAAGACTACTATAGAATACCTTCAGTAATTTTCTCCACACAAACTAACGCTCAGCTTGAAAATTACTACTTATTTATTTTCTAAATATGAACCCAGTCTTTACTTTCTCTACCATGAACAATGTACATAGTAGGTATACAGGGTGCTAATGAAATATACCGAAATATTTTCACAGAATATATAGATTACTGTTTATTGAAATTTCGAAGTTATAAGTTTCTGAAGTGCCAGTACGCCACGTATCGCGGCACTTCGTCTGGAATGAAAATAATAATAGAAAAACATTTACTCTATGACAGGAATTGAACACATGACCTATGGGATAGCAGCTTCCTGCGTTACGCATTAAGTCACCAGAGCAGTTGAAAAATGCCTCCAGAGTAGGCTACAAAAATCAAGAACATATTTAATGAATGCTCAGTGTCGCAGTGATTAGTTCGAGATTTTACAGATTTTTGAGGTATTAAATCTTGAGAACACTAGTAACGAGCTGCTAAAAATCGATATTTCTATACTCGTTTTTTTTTTTTTTTTTGGTAGTGTTTAACGCCCGCTTTAACTACTAATGGCACCGCAGGCAGTGACACTGATGATACATGAATTATGATGGAGCACCGGTGGAATGCGATGGCGGGGGAACCCGGAGTACCCGGAGAAAATCCGCCCCAGCGCCGCTTTGTCCACCACAAATCTCACATGCGGTCGAATGGAATCGAACCCCGGCCGTCTAAGTGAGAGGCTAGCGGTCTAACCACTCGGCCACGGCGCGGCACTTCTATGCTCGGGAAGCAGTTTTAAAGACATTCTAAGCCATTTTTTCAACCTGCTTTGCTTTAACACCGACTTATCAGCACCTGATACCCACACGATTAACGCTATGTAGTTGCGTTATGTTTATCCGGGGACCATACATCGCCGATCTCAAATTACTTATATCAGTCACGTGCACAATCTCGCAAATTATTTCGGTATGGTTCATTAACACCCTATATATTGTATTCATATCACCCAAAAATTCGATAATGAGATTTCACCTGAAATACATGTTCTGAGAATTTCCTGAATAAATAAACAAAACATTTTTAGAAACAGTTCTGAATATTTCTGTCTCAGTGACTTCCTGCATGGTGTGTGAGTGTATGTATGTGTATATGTGTGTGTTTTAATTGTAGTATCTTCCAAGAATATGACACGAGGTTTTTTTAGGAAACCCCCCACCCCAAACATACTCCTTAAACGCAGAATGTTTCAACATTTTTGCATTTTTAAAAAATGGTTCTAACGCTTTTGACTAAAATACCATATATTAAAGATGTTTGCATGACAAAAGAAATATACATCCTAAATTTCCTGGGAATAGCTTCTGAAACCTCTTCATTCTGGATGCCCTTTGCATAACTGGTAAACCCGTAAGGGGTAAACAAAATATTATTACACACAAAACTTTGATTTCGATAAAACACACAAATTATGTAAACGATATTTTTGTAAAGTTAAGTATTTCGGAGGTATTCCTCGTTATTGGTTTAAAGCTTTCAATACTTGTACTTTTATACTTTTTACAAATGGGAAATCACCCTTCCTTTTTCTTATTCTTTTATCTACAAAGAAATAAGGTGCAAGAACATACCTACTCACACCTCAATCAGAATCAAGCATATAAAAGTATAAGCGTTTCTAATTATAGGTTTTTTAATTGTTACTTACTCTACACGTACTATATACATAGTGTATATAGAAGGTATTGCATTCCACCCAAAAATTCGATACCGAGATTTCACCGGAAATACACGTTTTAGGGTCCCCTGTATAAAAAAAAGTATTTTCAGAAAAAGGTACGTATTTGTGTGAGTTCGTGTGTCTGTGAACACGATAACTCAAGAACGAAAACTCGGCAAAATACCAAACTTGGTATTTAAGTATCTTCCAGGGATGTGATACGAAGATTTTGAGAAAATTCCACCACCCCAAACTACCCTTTTCATGGAAAAATTTTCGAAAATTTTGATTTTCTCAAAAATGGTTCTAACGATTTTGATTAAAATACCGTATATTGAAGATATTTATATTGCAAATAAAATGTATATCTTGAGTTTTCTGGGAATACCCTCTAAAGACCTGTTAATTCTGAATGAGTTATAGTGAATTTTGCGTAACTGGTAAACCGTAAGAGATAGACTACACAAAAAACGTAGATCCGCTTAAAAACACAATTTATGTCATATATATTTTTTCGTGGAATTAAACCATTTCTCAGATATCACTTGTTTGTTTCAGACTTAAAATATTTCTCACAATGGAAAGTTGTAAACTCTTGGCACTGCATAGAAACGAATTTCAACCACATGACAACCAGCTTTTAAAAGATTTGACTATCACTTTAGCTTAATGTATTTCCTTATTTTCCTTCTACTTACAAGGAAACAAGTAATTAATACCATTTTTGCTAATGTTAATCTCGATTATCATAAAGTAGATAGAAGAACATGCTTTTATGCAATCATTTGTTACAGCGATTTAGAGAAAGTCATGTGAATGGAACATTTTTTCATTTAAATAGTCCCCATTAACATCTAAGGTCATATCGGGAGGCTTTGCATTAGAAACACCTCGTTGACTGCAGGTTCCTTACATTGGGTTTTAATCATTTTATTTTTTTCAAACGCACATTGCCTCTCACATATGTACTTCCAGGCTCGGTGGATGATGGGGAATAATTCTGGTTAAATAAAAATGTCCCGTCCCAACCGGGATTCGAACCCGGGACCTCCGGGTGAGAAGTCAGCTCACTGACCACTCGATGACGGAGGCAGTTGTAAAACAGTAGAGCTGGGAACATCAGGTTTTTTAACTCAACCAAATAACAGCAGCAATGAAAGGAACTTACTCTAATAAAACGTATGAAGTGAATTTTCTGTAAAACTGAACTTAAATCCTCTTCATTCTAACTGAATTTTATGATAATTAAAAACTATGAAATATAAACGAAACTTAATACCAAAATTTGATATCTTTGTTGGAATATATGTACTTTTATTTAAAATACATTTTAGTAGTGTTAACAGTTTCCAAAATAATCACTGTTTCAGGTTTAAATTCTCCGATACTGTGGTGTATGTTTTATATTTGGAATGACTGAATGCCAATCTTGTATTCCATGAGCTCATGGGTCATTTATTTCCAGCTGGTTTGTACACATTATCTTGGAATAATTATTTCTTCTGCACAGCGTTTTCGGTTAAAAATACCAAAATATCATGGAAGTTTACTAAACGTTGGGTTGAAGTGTTTGCATATTTTCATAGTTACTTTCCCTAGTAGCCCGCATGTACAATGTACATAGTGGATAGAGAAGGTATTGTATTCCACCCAAAAATTCGACATCGAGATTTCGGCGGAAATATATGTTGGGATCCCCTGAGTCCGAAAAAAATTTCTAGAACAATCTGATGTGTTCCATTCGCATGACTTTCTCTACTTCTGTGTAACAAATTATTGTTAATAAGCTTATTCTTCTATTTACCTCATGCTAATCGAGAAAACATTAGCAGAAATAGTCTTATTACTTGCTTCCTTGTGAGTAGAAGCGAAATATGGGGAGTATCATAGGTTAAAGTGAAGTTAAAAGCTGGTTACTAGGTGACTGAAGTTCCTTTGTTTTTATGGACACGAGTTGACAAATTTCTGTAAGAGAAAAATACAAGTTTTTCAAAGCTGAAACCAAAAACAAGGAATATCTCAAAATCGATCAACTCCTCGAAAAAAATTATATAACATAAATTGTGTGTTTTAATGTGCTGTACATTTTTGGGTGGTAGGTTTTTGTCCATTTCTTACGGTTTAGCAGTTATGCAAAATTTCGAAAATTTCATTCAGAATAAAGTGGTCTTCAGAGGCTATTCCCAGAAAATTCAAGATATAGATGTTATTTGTCAGGCAAATATCTTTAATGTACGATATTTTAATCAAAATCGTTAGATCCATTTCTGAGAAAATCAAAATTTTCGAAAAAAGTTCCATGTAAAGAGTAGTTGGGGGTGGGGGAATTTTCTTAAAAATCTTCGTGTCGCATCCTTGGAAGATACCAAACTTAAATACCAAGTTTGGTATTAAACAGTCTTTTCGTTTTTGAGCTATGCTGTCCACATACAAACAGACACACACGGACCTTTTTCCAAAAATGCTTTTTTTTGTATTCAGGGGACCCAAAACATGTATTTCCGGTGAAATCTCGGTATCCAATTTTTGGGTGCAATAGAATACCTTCTCTATACACTATGTAGATAGTACGTGAAGAGAAAGTAAAAAGGTCCGAGTCTATGTGTCTGTGGACAGATAGCTCAAAATCGAGAGGACCATTAAATACCAAGCTTGGTGATTAGGTTTAATATCTCCCAAGGATTCGACACGAAAATTTTCAAGAAAATCCCCCCAATCACAAACTACCCTTTTCATGGAAAAGCTTGCGAAAATTTTGATTTTCTAAAACGTAGCTCTAGGGAGTTTAATTAAAATCCCGTATATCAAAGATATTTACATCCCAAATAAAGCGTATATCTTGAATTTTTTGGGAATAGCTTCTAAAGACCTCTTTATTCTGGACGAATTTTGCATAACTGGTAAACCGTAAGAGATAGACAAAAACTTACTATACACAAAATGTAGATCTCGTCAAAACAAACAATTTATGTAATTTTCGTTTTTATTATTTTTATATTCCTTCTTATTGGTTTCAATAGTAAAGTACTTATACTTTTCTCAGACAGGAAGTATCGTTTTTCTTTTATTCTACTTCTGGCCAAGCAAAGAAGTGATTTGTAATGACAATCGCATAACGACACCTTTTAAAACCTATGATTTTCACTATAGCCTAGTGCATTCCCTTAGTTTCCTTCTACTTATAAGGAACTACGTAACAAAAACATTCTGCTAATGTTTATCTCGAATTACATTGTGCAGAAACAAGAATAAACTTTTGTAAGAAGTTTGTTTGTTGAGCAGTTAGATAAAGGCATGTGAGTGTAACACATTAGATTTTTTTATTAAAATTCTAACGTAGTCGATTGATTTCCAGCTGGCGAATTTATATATAAATTATTATTATCTTGACTGAAGTCATTTCTATCCGGAAATTTAGTTCTCAAAATAGATGAAGAAAAAACCTGCACTTTAATACGATTTTAAGAAAATAATTATTTAAAATCCAAAGTTACTTAACTTCTGATAGAAACAACAATTGAAGAATAAATATTTATATATAACGTATGTATGTATATATGTGTGTATGTACGTATATATGTATGTATATATGTAAGTATGTATGTGTGTATGTATGTATTTATGTATGTGTATGTATATATGTATGTGTTATGTCATTAAAAACTTATTTTATTTTATTAGAGCGAATGGTTATAGACTACATTCATTCATTTACGTATAAATTCAAATTAAGTTCGATTTGTGGGAATCAAAACATTCGCTAGTTTCTTAACTGCTTACTATGTATAGAGCTACAGAAGGTTACAGATTTCACACAGAAATTCGAAGTCGATTTCACAGGTAGTATATGCTTTGAGGCTCCCTGAATAAAAGAAATATCTTAGGAAAAGAATGTATATGCATGTGTGTGGCGTGAAAACATAACTAGAAACAAAAGTCCGTAAAATACCAAACGTGTAAGTTTAGCATCTTTAAATGATGCGACAAGGTTTTTAAAAAAATGGCAAGCCGTAAGAAATTTACAAAAACTCACTACATAAAAAATGTGGATCTCATTAAAACACAATTTATATTATATATATATATATATATATTTTTTTTTTTTTTTTTTTGGTAGCGTTAGTCGTTTTCGAGATATTCCGTATTATTGATTTCAATTTTAAGGCACTTAAACTCTTTCTCAAACAGGATGTCATGTTTTTTCTCGTTTGTTTACTCCTGGCAAGCAAAGAGATTGGAATTACAATTGTTTCGCATAGCACTGCTTCTGTATGACGAGACAATCGCTTTAACCTTATTTCCCTTCTACTTACAAGGAAGCCCGTGATGAGACGAATTCTGCTTATATTTATCTTGATTAGCATGATGTATACAACAGTTTAATGTTTTGGATAAAAGGTTTGTTTACCGAAGAGCTAGAGTACATCATGTGAATGGAACACATTACATTTTTTACTTCCACTTACAAGGAACCAGAAATAAGGACAATTTCTGCAAATGTTTATCTGGATTATAATGCTGTAGATAGAAGAATTAGCTTTTTAACAATAATTTGTGACAGAGATGCAGGGAAATACAGTTTTTCAGTAGGTCATTAAGAATAAACAAAACTTTAGAAGGTATTCCCAGAAAATTCAAGTTATACATTGTGTTTTTCATACAAATATCTTGAACATGATTATAAATGAAATCGTTAGCTATTTTTGAGAAAATACACAATTTTAATATATCTTCCGCAGAAAGGATGGGTTGTAGTGGAGATGTTTTATTGAAAATCTCCTGTTCTTTAGAAAGTTGGTATTTATTAATTTTTTTTACTTTCTCTACACGTACTATGTACATCGTGTATAGAGGAGGTTTGTATTCCACCCAAAAATTAGATACCGAGATTTCACTGGAGATATATATTTTGAGACCCCCTGGGTCCAAAATAAGCATTTTCAGAAAAAGGCCCGTGTGTGTATGTGTCTGTGGGCAGCATAGCTTAAAAACGAAAAGTAGTGGTGTTTAAGTCTGGTATCTTCCAAAAATATGACGCGAAGATATTCAAGAAAAATCCCCCTGCCCAACTACCCTTTATAAGGAACATTTTTCGAAAATTTTTATTTTTCTGAAAAATGGCTCTAACGATTTTGACTAAAACCTCTTATATTTAAAATATATATGTAAAACATAAAATGTATATCTTCAATTTTATGGGAATAGCCTCTCGTGACATGCTTATTCTGGATGAATATTGCATAACTGGTTAACCGTAAGAGATAGACAAAAACTTATTTAACAAAAAATGTAAAGCTCGTTAAAACACGCAATTTGTTATACGTTTTTTTTCCTTGGAGTTGACCGTTTCTAAGATATTGCTTTATCAATAGTTTCTTATTCTTTTCTCATACGGGAATTTCTCAACTCCTGTTCATAAAAACAAAGGTACTCCATTCACACAGAAACCACCTTTTAAAATATTTGACTATCGATTTAGCCTATGGTACTCCCTTATTTCACTTATACTTACAAAGAAGTAGGTAATAAGATCCTTTCTGCCAATTTTTTCTCGATTAGCATTCAGTAAATAGAAGAATAAGCTTTTCAACAATAATTTATTGTAGAGCTGCAGAGAAAGTCATGTGAATAGAACACATCAGATTTATTTTAATTAGTGACTCTCGTAAAAGAACGGATCTTTATTTTAAAATTAGTCTTTAGATTCAGGATACCTCAAAACATGCGCTTCTGCTGAAATTTCGTAATAATTAATTTCTCTAGCCCGCAGGTACTATGTATACAGTGGATAGAGATGATATTGTATTCCACCCAAAAATTCTATGTCGAGATTTCACCGGAAATATATGTTTTTGGGGTCCCCTGAGTCCGCAAAAAGAATTTTTAGAAAAAGGTCAAGTTGTGCGTGTGTGTGTCTGTGGACAGCATAGCTCAAAAACGTAAAGACCTTTAAATACCAAACTTCACATCTTCCAAGGATGTGACACGAGGATTTTCAAGAATATCCTCCTCCCACCACAAACTACCCCTTTTATGGAAAAAGTTTCGAAATTTTTGATTTTCTTAAAAATGGCTCTAAAGATTTTGATTAAAATCCCGTATATTAAACCCATTTACATCACAAATAAAATGTATATCTTGAACTTTCTGAGAATAGTCTCTGAAGAACGTAAGAGATAGACAAAAGCTTACTATATTCAAAATGTAGATCTCGTCAAAACAAACAATTTACATTTTTGTTGTGAAGGTAACCTTGTTATTGGTTTCAATTGCGAAGTATTTATATTACTTTCTCTATACGTACTATGTACATAGTGTATAGAGAATGTATTGCGTTCCACCAAAAAATTCGATACCGAGATTTCACCGGAAATATATGTTTTAGGGTCCCCTTTATCTAAAAAAAAACATTTTCACAAAAAGGTCCGTGTGTGTGTGTGTCCGTGTGTCTGTGAACACGATAACTCAAAAACGAAAAGTAGGTAAAATACCAAACCTGGTATTTAAGTTTAGTATCTTCCAGGGATGCGACAGAAGATTTTTAGAAAAATCCCCTCACCCCAAACTACCCTTTACATGGAACGTTTTTCGAAAATTTTGATTTTTTCAAAAATGACTAACGATTTTGATTAAAATGTCGTATATTCAAGATATTTGCCTCACAAATAAAATATATATGTTGAATTTTCTGGGAATAGCCTCTGAAGAGTAATTTATTCTGGATGAATTTTACTGAATTATGCATAACTGCTAAACCGATAGAGATGGACAAAAACTTACTCTACAAAAAATGTAGAGCACGTTATATACACAATTTATGTTATATACATTTTTTTCGTGGAGTATGTCGTTTTTGAGACATTCCTTATTTTTGGTTTCTGCTATGAAAAACTTACTTTTCTCATACCGGAATTTGTCAACTGCTGTCCATACAAAAGAACTTCAGTGATATAGCAAACAGCTTTTGATTATCACTTTAACTTATGGTACTCCCTTATTTCACCTCTACTTACAAGGAAGCAAGTAATATGGCTATTTCTGCTAATGTTTTACTGATTAGCATGAAGTTAATAGAAGTATAAGTTTTTTAAGAATAGTTTGTTGCAGGGATATAGAGAAAGTCATGTGAATGGTACACATCAGATTTTTTTTCTTTTGTTCTACTCCTGGCCAAGCAAAGAAGCAATTTGCAATGACAATCGCATAACGTGACTTTTAAAACATTTGACTATCTCTTTAGCATAGTGCATTTCCTTATTCTCTCCTATTTATAAGGAACTAATAACAAAAACACTCTAAGTGTAACACATCAGATTTTTTTGGGTGGAAAAACGCTTGTATTTGCTATACGTAGTAATAAAAGTAAAACATAAAAGTGTGCATCAGAAACAGGTACTTACGAATCTTCGTGAAAAGCTGACCTTTCTCAAGAGAAACACGACTGAGGTTGACTGTCGGCTGGCGCGCTGAAGGACTTCACCGCCACAAAACACAGGCTAAAATGCGCGCTGGCTACGCTCTGCTCCAGTATATAACGTCACAATAATGTGCACGGCGCTTGCTCCACCATGGTAAGTTAAACACAGGGAGGGGTTGTCAAGGGCCCTACCATTACTGAAGGGACGTTCTTAAGGAGACATGCCACTATCAGGTCACGTGTACTCAAGGTGCAAATTAGCTCGCTTCGCATCTCACATATGGGACTAGCGTATCAAAGGAGTACAAACAGACTGGTTGAAAAGAGACCTTCCTACTCCATCTAAAGCTTTTACGTAACATTTCCATGCACTATTCATATACTTTAATATTCACTGAAGATTATTACCATCTGCCTCTATATAGAAATTATTTCAGTTAGATAATATAAATAATTTGTGCTGTGTAAATTTTACCTTCTCTAGTACGTATGTACCCAAATATTCGATACCAGGTAATCCAAAAAATCTGATGACGTTCTCTGCATCTCTGTTAATAATCTTAATCTTCTTTCTATTTAAATATTAACAGAAATGGTCTTATTAGTTAGTTCTTTATAAATAGAAGGGAAATAAGGGAATACATCAGGCTAAATCGACATTCAAATGTTTTAAAACGTGGTTGCTATGGGATTGAAATCCGTTTCTTTGCGTGCCCAAGCGTTAACAAGTTCACGTATGAGAAATGTTTAAGTATTTTAAAGCTAAAATCAATAACAAAGACTATTTCGAAAACGGCCAACTTCACGAAAACAATGTATATGACTTAAATTGTGTGTTTTAGCGAGATCTACATTCTTTATGTTGCAATTTTTTCTATATCTTACGGTTTATCAATAAAATCATGAATAAAGAGGTCTTTAGAGGCTATTCCCAGAAAGTTCAAGATATATATTTTATTTGAAATGTAAATGTCTTAAATATAGGGGATTGTTAATCAAATTCGTTAGAGCCATTTTTGAGAAAATAAAAAATTTCGAAATTCATTCCATGTAAAGGGTAATTTGGAGTAGGGGGATTTTCTTGAAAATCTTCGTGTCCCATCCTTGGAAGATACTAAATTTAAATACCAAGTTTGGTATTTAAAGGTCTTTTCATTTTTGAGCAATGTTATCCACATACACAAACACACGCACACACGGACCTTTTCTTAAAATGTCTTTTTTGGATTCAGTGAAATCTCGGTATCGAATTTTTGGGTGCAATACAATACCTTCTCTATACACTATGTATATAGTACGTGTCGAGAAAGTCAAAATCTTATGTGTTACACTCAAGGTTGGTATTAAACGGTTTTTTCGTTTTAGAGCTGTGCTGTCCGCAGACACTCACACGGATCTGTGAAATCTCGACATCGAATTTTTGGGTGCAATACAATACTTTCTCTATCCCCTATGTACATTATACATGCGGGCTAGAGAAAGTAAAAAGCATGTTTATAGAAAGATTTACGCGTGTGTCTGTGACTACGAATAGCAAAAAAAGTCAGTTAGCTTGATATTTAGGTTTAGTATCTTCCAAGGATGCGACACGAAGATTTTCAGAAAAATTCTCCAACTCTAAACTAAACTTTACATGAAATATTTTTTCGAAATGTTTTATGTTCCCGGAATCTGCACTAACAATTTTGATTAAAAAGCCATATGTTAAAGATATTTATACAGCAAATAAAGCATATATCTTCAATTTTCCTGGAACAGCCTCTGGAGTCCTCTTCATTCTGAAGGACTTTTTCATAAACACTAAACCATAATAGATAGACAAAATCTGACTACACAAAACAGAAGATCTAGCTAAAACATGCAATTAATTCCAAATAATTTTTACTTTCTCTACACGTACTATGTACATAGTGTATAGGGAAAGTATTGAATACATGTTTTGAGACGCCCCCAATTAAAAAAAAAATATTTTCAGAAGAATGGATGTGTGTGGACAGCATTACTCAAAAATGAAAAGACCATTAAATACCAAACTAGATGTTTAAGTTCAGTATCTTTCAAAGATACAACACGAAGATTTACAAGAAAATCCCCCCACCCCAACTACCCTTTACATTGAAAAAATTTCGAAATTTTTTATTTTCTCTAAAATGACTTTAATTTTATTTTCTCTATCAAAATCTGTTATATTTAAGATATTTACATGGTAAATAAAATGTATATCTTCAATTTTCTGGGAATAACTTCTGAAGATATGTTTATTGTGGATGAATTTTACAAATTTTGCATATCTGGTAAACCTTAAGAGATAGACAAAAACGTAACACACAAAAAATGCAGAGCTCGTTAAAGCACACAATTAATGCGCTAATATACGCTTTTTTTCGTGGATTTTGCCGTTTTTAAGTTATTCCTTGTTATTGCTTTCAGTTTTAAAATATTTTATACTTTTTTCATGCGGGAACATGTCAACAGCTGACCACGCTAAGAAACGGATTACTATACCATAGCAGCCACATTTTAAAGCATTTGACTGTCGGTTTAGCCTAGTGTTCCCTTCTACCTATAAGGAACTATGTAATAAAACCGTTTCTGCTAGTGCTTAAGTCAATTAGCATGAAGTAGATTGAAGAATAAGCTTATTAACACTAATTTGTTACAGAGATGTAGAAAAAGTCATGTGAATGGAACACATCAGGAATTTTTTTTCTTGAGTAAACCATTTTATAGGTATTCCTTGTTGATGATTTAAATTTGAAAAAACTTAAAAATTTCTCAAGCGGGATGTCGTCATTCGTTTCATATCTCTGTCGTTTTACTTTTAGCCATGCAGAGAACATAATTTCAAAGTCGAGCATGACGACAGCTCTTAAAAGATTTGACTATCTGTCTAGCGTAATGTATTGTCTTATTTACCTTCTACTTACAAGGAATTAAATAATAAAAATATTTCTGTTAATTTTTGTCTTAATTAGCATGAAATAGATGGAAGAAATATCTTTTGTAAGTACAGTTTATTTGAAGAATAGGTAGAGAAAGTCGTATGAATGAAAATCATCTAATTTTTTCTCTCTTTAATTTACGTCGCTTCAAATGCGTGGTCTTTTCACGGCAAGTCTATTAGGAGTACCTGGTGGCTCGGTATGTGGTGGACAGATAGTCTTCAAGGTCTCATCCCTGTTCCATACCTTATTGCTTCATCACGTTTTTACAGATACCTTGGTGGTAGAGAACTACTTCTATACGTGGCGGGTAGATACATAAGGTGCCGCGCAGTTTACCTGCTTTCACCTTCTGTAAATAGAGGCAAGAGCATTACCATCTCTTTTCACTTTAACTTTCTCTACTACCTTTAATATACAGAGTAGGCAGAGAAAGTATTGCATTCGATACCTAGATTTCACTGGAAATGTATGTTTTAAGGACATTTGAATAAAAATATTTTAGAAAAAGATTTGTGAGTGTCTGTCTGACCGTATGTCTCTCTGCTGTATATGTGACAATGGAGCGTGTAGCTCAAAAATGAAACATTTTTAAATATCACATTTATACATATATTTATTTGTGTTTAGCATCTTCCAAGTACGTGACATAAATATGTTTGAAAGAATCCTCTACTCCAAACTATTGTTTAAATGGAAATATATTGAAAAATAACAATATTATAAAAAAATGTCTGTAATAATTTGGATTAAAATACTATTTGTTTAAAACAAATGAAATGCATGCTGCAATTTTAAGGAAATATACTCTGATTTCCACTTTATTCTGGATGTCTTTTGCATAACTGGTAAATCGTAGGAGGCACGGAGAGAGAAAGAGAGAGAGAGAGAGAGAGAGAGAGAGAGAGAGAAAATCTTACTACACAAAAAAAATGAAGATCTCGTCATAATATACCTATGTCAATACATTTTTACTTTCACTACACGTACTATGTACATAGTGTATAGAGAAGATATTGCATTCCACCCAAAAATTCGACAATGAGATTTCACAGGAAATATACATTTTATGGTGTCCTGTGTCCAAAAAATCTAATGTTGTTCCATTCATATAACTTTCTCAACATCTCTGCACCAAATTATTGTTAAAAAGCTAATGCTTCTATTTACATCATGCTAACTGACCAAAAAAAAAAAAAAAAAAAAAAAAAAAAAAAAAAAAAAAAAAAAAAAAAAAAGCAGAAGTAGACTTATTACTTGCTTCCTTGTACGTAGAAGCGAAATAAGGGAGTACCATAGGCAAAAGTTGGTTGCTATGTTCTGACGTTCCTTTGTTTGTATGAACACGAGTTGACAAATTCCTGTATGAGAAATGTATAAGTTTTTTAAAGCGGAAACCAAAAACAAGGAATATCTCAAAAACGATCAACTCCACGAAAAAAAGTATATAACATACATTGTGTGCTTTAACGTGCTTTCTTGTGTAATAAGTTTTTATCTATCTCTTACAGTTTAGGAGCTATGCGAAATTCCGTAAATTTCATCCAGAATAAAGTAAGCTATTCCCAGAAAATTGAAGATATACATTTTATTTGTTAGGTAAATATCTTTAATATACGATATTTTAATCAACATCGTTAGAGCCACTTTTAAGAAAATAAAAATTTTCAAAAAAAGTTCCATGTAAAGGGTAGTTTGGGGTGGGGGATTTTTCTCAAAATGTTCGTGTTGCATCCGGAAGATACTAAACTTTAATACCAAATTTGATATTTTACCTACTTTTCGTTTTTGAGTTATCGTGTTCACAGACACACGGACACACTGACACACGGACACACACACACATACACACACACGCACACGGACCTTTTTTTGATTTTTTTTTTTTTTGGATACAGGAGACCCTAAAACATATATTTCCTGTGAAATCTCGGTATCAATTTTTTGGGTGGAGTGCAATACCTTCTCTATACACTATGTATATAGTACGTAGAGAAAAAGTAAAAATGTAGATCTCATCAGAATTCACCTATGTCAATTCATTTTTATTTTCTCTATACACACTATGTACATAGTGTATAGAGAAGGTATTGCACTCCACCAAAAAAGTCGATACCGAGGTTTCACCGGAAATATATGTTTTAGGGTCCCCTTTATCTAAAAAAAGCATTTTCTGAAAAAGGTCCGTGTGTGTCCGTGTGCCTGTGAACACGATAACTCAAAAACGAAAAGTAGGTAAAATACCAAACTTGATATTTAAGTTTAGTAACTTCCAGGGATGCGACACGAAGATTTTGAGAAAAATCCCCCCATCCCCAACTACCCTTTACATGAGTAGTTTATTCTGGTTAAATTTTACTGAATTTTGAAGAACTGCTAAACCGTAAGAGAGGACAAAAACTTACTGCACAAAACAGGTAGGCCACGTTAAAACACACAATTATGTTATATACATTTTTTTCGTGGAGTTCGTCGTTTTTATGACATTCCTTATTTTTAGTTTCTGCTATGAAAAACTTATACATTTTTCATACAGGAATTTGTCAACTGCTGTCCATACAAAGAAAGGATCTTCAGTGACATAGCAGCCAGCTTTTGATTATCACTTTAACCTATGGTACTCCCTTATTTCACCCCTACTTACAAGAAAGCAAGTAATATGGCTATTTCTGCATGAAGAAACATGGCTATTAGCATGAAGTAAATAGAAGTATAAGCTTTTTAAGAATAATTTGTTGCAGGAATAAAGAGAAAGTCATGTGAATGGCACACATCAGAATTTTACTATCTCTACACGTACTATGTACATAATCTATAGATTAGGTATTGCATTCCACACAAAAATTCGACACCAAAATTTCATTGGAAATATATGTTTTAGTGTCTCCTGTATTCAAAACAATCTGATGTGTTCCATTCACATGACTTTCTCTATATCACTGCAACAAACTGTTCTATTTACTTCATCCAATGGAGCAAACATTAGCAGAAATAGTCTTGTTACTTGCTTCCTTGTTAATGGAAGCGAAATAAGCGGGTACCATAGGTCAACGTGATAGTCAAAAGCTGGTTGCTCTGCAACTGAAGTTCCTTTGTTTGTATGGACACGAGTTCACAAAGTCCTGTATGAGAAAAGTATAAGTTTTTATAGCTGAAACTAAAAACAAGGAATGTCTCAAAAACAATCAACTCCACGAAAAAAAATGTATATAACATAAATTGTGTGTTTTAAGGTGCTCTACATTTGTTGTCTGGTACGTTTTTGTCCATCTCTTATGGTTTAGCAGTTATGCAAAATTCCGTAAAATTGGCCACAATAAAGTAGTCTTGAGAGGCTATTCCCAGAAATTCAAAATATACATTTATTTGTCAGATAAATATCTTTAATATACGATATTTTAATCAAAATCGTTAGAGCCACTTTTTAGAAAATCGAAATTTTCGAAAAAAGTTCCATGTAAAGTGTAGTTGGGGGGTGGGGGGATTTTTCTCAAAATCTTCGTGTTGCATCCCCGGAAGATACTAAAGTTAAATACCAAGTTTGGTATGTTACCGACTACTCGTTTTTGAGTTATCATGTTCACAGACACGCGGACAAACACACACACTGACATACATGGACCTTTTTCTGAAAATACTTTTTTTGGATACAGGGGACCCTAAAACATATATTTCCGGTGAAGTCTCGGTATTGAATTTTTTGGTGGAGTGCAATACCTTCTCTATACACTACGTACATAGTACGTGTAGAGAAAGTAAAAATATGATTATAGCATTTTTACTTTCTCCATACGCACTATGTACATAGTGTATAGAGAAAGTATTGCACTCCACCAAAAATTCGATACCGAGATTTCACCGGAAATATATGTTTTAGGGTCCCCAATATCCAAAAAAAAGCATTTTCACAAAAAGGTCCGTGTGTGTGTGTGTGTGTGTGTATGTGTTCGTGTGTCCGTGTGTCTGTGAACACGATAACTCAAAAACGAAAAGTCGGTAAAATACCAAACTTGGTATTTAAGTTTAGTGTCTTCCAGGGATGCGACACGAAGATTTTGAGAAAAATCCCCCCACCCCCAACTACCCTTTACATGGAATTTTTTTGGAAAATTTTGATTTTCTCAAAAATGGCTCTAACAATTTTGATTAAAATTTCGTATATTAAACATATTTACCTGACAAATAAAATGTATATCTTGAATTTTCTGGTAATAGCCTCTGAAGAGTAGTTTATTCGGATGAAATTTACTAACCTTTGAATAACTGCTAAACCGTAAGAGATGGACAAAAACTTGCTACACAAAAAATGTGGAGCACATTAAAGCACACAATTTATGTTATATACATTTTTTTCGTGGAGTTCGTCGTTTTTGTGACATTCTTTTTTTTTTTTTTGATTTCTGCTATGAAAAGCGTATACTTTTCTCATACAGGAACTTGTCAACTCCTATCCGTATAAACAAAGGAACTTCATTGACATAGCAACCAGCTTTTGACTATCACTTTAACCTACGGTTGTCCCTTATTTCGCTTCTACTTACAAGGTAGCGAGTAATTAGACTATTTCTACTATTTTTACTTTCTCCATACGCACTATGTACATAGTGTATAGAGAAAGTATTGCACTCCACCCAAAAATTCGATACCGAGATTTCACTGGAAATATATGTTTTAGGGTCCCCAATATCCAAAAAAAGCATTTTCACAAAAAGGTCCGTGTGTGTGTGTGTGTGTGTGTGTGTGTGTGTGTCGGTGTGTCTGTGAACACGATAACTCAAAAACGAAAAGTCGGTAAAATACCAAACTTGAAACCAAAAAAAAAAGAATGTCACAAAAACGACGAACTCCACGAAAAAAATGTATATAACATAAATTGTGTGCTTTAATGTGCTCTACATTTTTTGTGTAGCAAGTTATTGTCCATCTCTTACGGTTTAGCAGTTATTCAAAGGTTAGTAAAATTCATCCGGAATAAACTACTCTTCAGAGGCTATTCCCAGAAAATTCAAGATATACATTTTATTTGTCAGGTAAATATGTTTAATATAGGAAATTTTAATCAAAATCGTTAGAGCCTCTTTTGAGAAAATCAAAATTTTCCAAAAAAATTCCATGTAAAGGGTAGTTGGGGGTGGGGGGATTTTTCTCAAAATCTTCGTGTCGCATCCCTGGAAGATACTAAACTTAAATACCAAGTTTGGTATTTTACTGACTTTTCGTTTTTGAGTTATCGTGTTCACAGACACACGGACACACTGACACACGAACACACACACACACACACACACACACACGGACCTTTTTGTGAAAATGCTTTTTTTTTTGGATATTGGGGACCCTAAAGCATATATTTCCGGTGAAATCTCGGTATCGAATTTTCGGTGGAGTGCAATACTGTCGCTATACACTATGTACATAGTGCGTATAGAGAAAGTAAAAATCTGATGTGTTCTATTCTATTTATTTCATACTAATTGACAAAAAAAATAGCAGATATGGTCTTATTCTTGCTTCCTTGTAAGTAGAAGAGAAAAAAGGGAGTACCACAGGTTAAAATGATAGTCAAGAGCTGGTTGTTATGTGACTGAAGTTCCTTTATTTGTAAGAACAGGAGTTGAAAAATTCCTGTATGGGAAAGGTTAAGCTTCTCTAAGTTGAAACCAAAAATAAGGAATATCTCGAGAACGATCAGCTGCACGAAAAAAATGTATACAAAATAAATTGTGTGTTTTAATGTGCTCTACATTTTTTGTGTGGTAAGTTTTTGTACATTTTTTACGGTTTAGCAGTTATGCAAAATTACGTAAAATTCACTCAGAATAAAGTAGTCTTCAGAGGTTATTCCCAGAAAATTCAAAATATACATTTTATTTGTCAGGTAAATAGCTTTAATATACGACATTTTAATCAAAATTGTTAGAGCCATTGTTTAGAAAAATTTTCGAAAATAGTTCCATGTAAAGGGTACTTTGGGGTGGGAGTATTTTTCCCAAAAGCTTCGTGTCGCATCTCTGGAAGTTACTAAACTTAAATATCAAGTTTGGTATTTTACCGATTTTTCGTTTTTGAGTTATCGTGTTCACAGACACACTGACACACGGACACACACACCTGGACCTTTTTCTGAAAATGTTTTTTTTTTATTCAGGGGACCTTAAACATACATTTCCGGTGAAATCTCGGTATCGAATTTTTTGGTGGAGTGCTTCTCTATACACTATGTACATAGTACGTGTAGAGAAAGTAATAAGACCTTTAAACTCCTACTCTAAACCGTTCACAGCGACTTTGCTTAAGTTTCCGCCATTACCCCAATCTTCCCTACGACTCTCTCTATGTTTTTCCTCTCTTGAGTATCTCCCCTTATCCTGACTATGATTTGCAGCTTAATATAGTAGAGCACTTAGGACTATCTCGATCCTATCCACCCAACCTCCTTCAGAACCACCACAAGTTTCTTTCAAACTACTCGGTCAAATGCCTCTTTCACATATGCGACGTAACTTTGCCGAAGTTTGTAGAAGTCTAATAGCATCTTTTGTGCCATTTTACTTCCCGAAGCAGACCAGTTCCCCTTACGATTTCCTTCCATCTTAGAACATAGTGAAAGAATGGTTTTCTAGAAAACATCTTTGCCGCTACGAGAAATAGCAAGCTATTATTTTCTCTTACACGTACCATGTATATAGTGTATAGAGAAGATTTCACCGGAAATATATGTTTAGAGAACTCCTGAAAAAAACAACACATTTTTAGAAAAATGTCCGTGTGTGTATGTGTGTGTGTGTATTTAAGTTCAGTATCTCCCAAGGATGCAACAAAGAGTTTCAAGAAAATCCCCTACCCCCACTACATGGAAAAGTTTTCGAAAATCTTGATTTTATAAAAACGACCATAACGATTTTGATTAAAATATCGTATATTAAAGATATTTACATAAGAAATAAGATGCAATTCTTGAATTTTCTGGGAATAACCTCTGAAGATATCTTTATTCTGGATGAATTTTGCGGATTTTTGCATAAACCGTAAGAAATAGACAAAAACTTACGCAATAGAAAATGTAGAGCTCGTTAAAACACA
The DNA here is from genome assembly GCA_030762935.1 of Hymenopus coronatus. Taxonomy (NCBI): domain Eukaryota; kingdom Metazoa; phylum Arthropoda; class Insecta; order Mantodea; family Hymenopodidae; genus Hymenopus; species Hymenopus coronatus. The sequence continues at coordinate 145,573,007 of CM060881.1, read as the reverse complement.
CAATTTATGTTATACACATTCTTTCCGGAAGGTGATAGTTTTTTTTTAGATATTACTTGTTATTGGTTTCAGTTTTAAAATACTTATACTTTTCTCACACGGAAATTCATCATTTCATTTCATTTTATTTGTCTAAAAGCACTATACAGGCATTGACAACGTCTGTTGAAAGCAGTACAATAACCTTGTCATAATAAATTACAAAACAAGATCACAAAATTTATCATTAAAATATTCATGTATAGAATAAAAAGGATGTTTGACTAACCATGTATATATTCTGGACTTAAAATTCTGCATGTTTAAACATTTAACACTATCAGGCAAGTTATTATACAGCTTAATACCTAAGTACTGATAACTATTCTGAGATTTTGTTAGTCGATAATATGGAATGTTTACATTGGACCTATATCTAGTACTATAGCTATGAATATCCATCCTCAAAATATGTCTATGACAATAAGCATGTATATATACTAAAGTATCTAAAATATAAAGATTATAAATAGTTAAAATGCCTAACTCAATAAATGGGGGTCTACATGGGGTTATATAGGAACTTTTTTTAACTATCCTAATAATTTTCTTTTGAAGACAAAAAATGTCATTTACTTTGTTAGCACCACCCCAAAGAATTAGGCCATATCTGATTACAGACTCAAAGAAAGCAAAATACATACTTCTCACGTATTCAATTGGGATAGAATCTCTCAAATTACGAATTAAAGATATAATGCTAGACAGTCTCTTTTTTAAATATTCAATATGGGTGGTCTACGATAATTGGTTATCAATATATACACCTAAGAATTTACTCAACTCCTGTCCATACAAACAAAGGAACTTCAATCACATAGCAACCAGCTTTTGACTGTCGCTTTAGTGTATGGTACCGCCTTATTTCGCTTCTGCTTACTGGAAGCAAATATTAAGACTATTTCTGCTAAACTTTTTCTCGATTATCATAAAGTAGATAGAAGAATATGCTTTTTAGTAATAATTTGTTACAACGATGTAGAGAAAGTCGTGTGAATGCAACACATCAGATTTTTGAACTTATTGTCTTGACCTTATTTACTTTTTCTAGCACCTACTTATAGTAGATAGAGGAAGTATCACCCAAAATTGGATACCGAGATATACAGGAAACGCATGTTTGGGGTCCCTTGAGTAGAAAAATATCCCTGTGTACACGTGCGTGTATCCTTATGTCTGTCTGAGAACAACAAAACTGAAAAGCGAAAAATCAGGAAAATACCATTTTGATAATTGGTAATTGAATAACTATCTTCCAATGATGCCACAAAATGTTTTAAGAAAATACTCCTACCCAAAATCCTTGACATCGAAATATTTTGTATGGGTTTCTTGAAGTTAGCACTAACGATTTTGATTAAAATTCCGCATCAAAATGCTATATTTATAATAAATAATAATAAAGTAAGATAAATGATAAATTAATGTTGTATAATTTAGTATACGTGAACTGTATATAAAAACACGAAAAATACACGACCCTCCCTATTTAATCTTACACAGCCAATGGCACATTTAAGCGGAGTAAAACATGGACAAAATTAAAATAGACAAAATATACATTTCGAAAATATTTGAAGTCATGAAAACAATTTTAAACCATATATGTAATACTTTAAGAATATACGCATTCTGTTGTAGAAAGTTTTTCTTTATTATTTCATGATATGTAGAATTTCACGAACACAGGCTTAGCAGTAATTTAATTTAATTCGAAATATATATTTTATTTGTATTGCTTTGTCTAAAACATATGACATGATATAACATCTAGAGAGATGTACTTGAAACAATGAAATGAAACATTTTATAAAGTAGACGGATGTTCCAGATTAACTGCGCGCCCAAGAGCGCCGGATTACTCACTAACTCACGGGGGTATGCCTACAATATGCAGTAGCTTCAGCATTGAGGGAAACCTATCGTCACGACTGAATTAAATGTTGGAATGAAAGCGTAAGCATTGTGCTATGACCTTGCCCCTTCAGCTGGGTTCCAAGGTTTGTGGTTGAGTGCGCATGAGTACTCCGGCTCAGAGGAGTAGAGTTGAACAGCCTGAAGTAGAGGATGAACTGAAAACAAATTCAGCTGACATCAAATCTGGCTTAATAGTATGTTTTCTTTGTAAGGGTTTTCTATATATTTTCAGCGACACTTTTTACAATCACTGGGCCTATAAATGTTTACATCATTCTTACAAAAACTTATTTTCCTGCCAACTTCATGTTATTTCAGATAAATATTTTGTAGTCAGGAGAAAGAAAGAAAACAAGGGTAAATGAATGATCTTAGAGTTAAGTTGGTAATGGATTAAAAAGCAGCTCTTCCCACATGCATTGCTCTAACTGCTTCTAGCACACGATGTTAGTTGGCAGAGCCTAATATTTGCATTGATAGATGTGCACATAGGCTAGGATCCAAGGCAATTTAGGCTTCAAGAAAACATAATCATCAATTCAGTTTTATTAATTAATCTTTCATATAGAATCACAATGAAAAAGTTTGTAATTAACATCGGATTACGTCATCTCAAAAGAAACTGAGAACGCCGTTTTTACTTCCTCCAGCCCGTATGTACGATGTACATAGTGGATAGAGAAGGTATTCTATTCCGTCCAAAGTCGATATCGATATTTCACCCGAAATACATGTTTTAGACGCCCTGAATCCAAAAAAGTATCTTTAGAAATATGTCCGAGTGTGTCTCTTTTTTTTCTCTCTCTCTCTCTCTCTTTCTCTTTCTCTCTTCCTTTCCCCTCCCTCTCCGCATCTGTGGAGAGCATACCTCAAAAACGAAAAGTCGAACAAACTTTGTATTTAAGCTCAGTATATTCCAAGGATGTGACACGAAGATTTTCACGAAAATCCCCCCACTTACAACTAACCTTTACATGGAACAATTTTCTAAAATGTTTATATCCCAGAAAATTACTCAAACGATTTTTATTAAAGAGCCATATGTTTAAGATATTTTCATCACAAACGAAATATTTATGTTAAATTTTCTGGGAATAGCCTCAGAAAACATTTTCATTCTTGATGACTTTTGTATAACAGGTAAATCGTAAGAGATAGACAAAAACTTACTTTACAAAAAATCTTATGTCTTCCATTCACACGACTTTGTCTACATCTCTGCAAAAAATTATTGATAAAAAGCGTATTTTTCTATTTACCAATTATGCAAAATTCGTCCAAAAAGAGATTGATATACATATTTTTGTCATGTAAATATCTTTAATATACGATATTTTAATCAAAATCGTGAGAGCAATTTTTAAGAAAAACAAAATTTTCGAAAATTTTCCTAGAAACTGTTATCACACAAAAATGTAGACCTCGTTAAAGCACACAATTTATGAAGAAGAAAAAAGTCCGATATGATTAATACATTTGACTTTCTCTATCTGCTCTGCAAATTACTATTCCTACAAAAGGTTTGTGTTTTATTTACATCATGCTAATCACAATAAACATTGCTAGAAATTATTTTATTGCTTAGTTCTTTTCAAGTAGAAAGAAAATAAGGGAGTACGCTAGGCTAAAGCGAGAGTCAAATGTTTTAAAAACCGTCGCTATGCAATTGTCATTGAAGCTCAGTTCTCTTTCCAAACTCTGGAGTAAAACAGAACAGATATGAAACGAACAAGGACTTCCCGTTTGAGAAGAGCTGAAAAGTATTTTAAAATTTAAATCAACAACAGGATTACCTCGGAAATGATTGGTTCAACAATAAAAAACAAGCAAAAGGGAACTGCATATGACATAAATTGTGTGTTTTAACGACATATAAATGTTTTGTGAAGTAAACTTTTGTCTGTCTGTTAAGGTTTGCCAGTTATGTAAAAGTCATTCCGATTGAAGAGGACTTCAGGTAATATTCCCAAGAAATTGAGGATACACATTTTATTTGTCGTATAAATATCTTTAATATGAGCCATTTTAATCAAAATCGTTAGTCATTTTTTAGAAAATAGCAAATTTCATAAAATGTTCCAAATGAAGGGTAATTTAGGGTGGGTGATTTTCTTGAAAATCTTCGTGTCGCATCCTTGATAGATACTGAACTTAAATACCAAGTTAAGTATTTAACCGAATTTTCGTTTTTGAGTTATGTTGTCCACATGCACCCCCACAGCTTTTCCTTGAAGGTGATTTTTACTTTCCCTGCACGTTCTATGTACATAGTGTATAGAAAAGGAATTGCACCCAAAAATTCCATAATATATTTCACCGGCAATATACGTTTTGAGGTCCCCTGAGTCCAAAAATTAATTTTAGGAGCAGGTTCAATGAGTGTGTGTGTCTGTGGGCAGCATAGACCAAAAACGAAAAGTCGGTTAAATACCAAATTAGGTACATAAGTTGAGTATCTTCCAAAGATGTGACACGAAGATTGTCAAGAAAATTCCCTCACCCCTAACTACCCTTTACGTGGAACATTTTTCAAAATTTTTATTTTGATTACAATACCTTATGTATTACACAAAAAATATAAATCTCATTAAAAACACAATTTATGTCATATGCATTTTTTGTATAGTAAATCTTTTTTTTTTTTTTTTTTTAGATATTCCGAATTATTGGTTTCAGTTTTAAACCACTTAAACTTTCTCAAACGGGAAGACATTTTTCTGCTCGTTTCTCGTTTGTTTACTCTTGGCAAGCAAAGAGATTGGAATTTCATTTGTTTCGCATAGCACTGCTTTTAAACAATGAGACTATCGCTTTGGCCTGTGTGTTATCTTATTTCTTTTCTACTTACAAGGATGCTAGCAACAAGACTAATTCTAATGATTAGTATGATGTAGAAAAAAGAATAAGATTTGTTTGCCGAACAGCTAGAGGGCAGCATGTGAATAATGACACCATCTTCTCTCCATTGTGCCACCTTTAGCTGTTCTTTTATTCTCCGAGTTCTTTTAATAGTCTTTTTTATTCCTGGTTCCTTGTGGAGTTTTTATTGATTTGTTTTGAAGGTACTATTTTTACTTTCTCTATACGCACTATGCACATAGTGTGTAGAGAAGGTATTGCACTCCACCCAAAAATTCGATACCGAGATTTCACCGGAAATATATATTTTAGGGTCCCCAATATCCAAAAAAAGCATTTTCACAAAAAGGTCCGTGTGTGTGTGTGTCCGTGTGTCAGTGTGTCCCTGTGTCCGTGTGTCTGTGAACACGATAACTCAAAAACAAAAAGTCGGTAAAATACCAAACTTGGTATTTAAGTTTAGTATGTTCCAGGGATGCGACACGAAGATTTTGAGAAAAATCCCCCACCCCAAACTACCCTTTACATGGAACTTTTTTCGAAAATTTTGATTTTCTCAAAAATAGCTCTAACGATTTTGATTAAAATTTCGTATATTAAAGATATTCACCTGACAAATAAAATGTATATCTTGAATTTTCTGGGAATAGCCTCTGAAGAGTAGTTTATTCTGGATGAATTTTACTGAATTTTAAATAACAGAAGGAACTTCATTTACATAGCAACCAGCTTTTGACTATAATTTTAACCTATGGTAATCCCTTATATTGCTTCTACTTACAAGGAAGCGAGTAATAAGATTATTTCTGCTAATTTTTTCTGATTAGCATAAAGTAAATAGAAATATAAGCTGTTTAAGAATAATTTGTTGCAGGGATATAGAGAAAGTCATGTCAATGGTACACATCAGATTTTTGTTTCTGGTTTTAGCCGAGATTTTATTTTCTGAGGGATCTAATGACCTCTGTCGTTGAGCGGCCTTAAACACAGATCATCATCATGTGAATGGAATACATTAGATTTTTGCCCTTCTACTTACAAGGGACCAAGTAATAAGGACAATTTCTGCTAATATTTATCTCGATTAGCATGAAGTAGGTAGAAGAATAACCTTTTTAACAATACTTTTTTACAGAGATGTAGAGAAAGTCGTGTGACATCAGATTTTTAATCATAAAATAATATTAACGGGACATCATGTTCTCTCCTTATACAATTACTGAATAAACCTTGTCTACCATCTTAATTCGTAATATGTATCTACTAATATAATACATACAGAACATTTTCTTAGAGTTATTAAAATACCAGGTTTTTGCCCCATATCTGCCAGAACGTATTTGACTTATCAATTTTGAATAGCGAAAAATTAAAAAACTAAACTCCGCGGCGCAACAGCCCGAAAGTGGGCCAAGACCTACCACACGGCCGCTGCATGATGCATTCCCCAAACTCTGCCCATTACAAGCATCATGGAGGGTGGGAGGAGGGTAGCGCTCCGAGTCCCTCCAGGCTGGTTAATGTGGTCCACGCAACCTGGAGCTGCAAGTAGTGGCTTAAATAGCTCTCCAAGGACCTCACCAGATCTCCCAGCGGGAGAAAATTCCCACGTTGGTGAATCGAAGTAATAGTGAAAGAATTATAAAAATCAATTGAGTGAATTTGATTACCCACTACACACACATAAACAGAGGTAGAGAGATTGTATACCAATAAAGACTTTTGTTAAAAAGATGTCACACTTCCACACGTTCGGACGTGGATGGTATGTCCGTTGTGGACAGATTTCAATGAGTAATCGACCTGGGTGATGCATAACAATTGACTATCGCAAAATATAAACGCGGATAATACATGTGCGAGAGTGTGCAAATTAAATCCGTTAGTGAAATGCTGCAATACCATATCACTACAGATAAAGATATCGGCAATGGATAATTAACATAAAAAGCAAAGTGTGCACCAACACTCATTTTAGGCCAGGATATATACCACGAGGGGCGTTCAATAAGTCCTTAAAAATTCAAAAAATTACCCTCGTGGCATCGAAAAAAATTTCTATTTAGTAGCCGTCGTCTCTTACTAGATGCCAGTTAAAGTTTCATTACGTGGTTTCGTTTCCATAGGCGATTGAATCAACAATCTTGGGCTTCTTTAGAAAGATGGGCAAAAACGTTTCGTACGGTGATTAAACACTTCTGTTTAAAAGGTTAGCACTGAAAGAGATAAAAGCCGAGTTGGATGAAGTTCATCGCACATCTGCTCCTGTGTTTGTAACAATTTACAATTGGATAAATGAATGTAAACGTGGCCGTACATCCACAAATCATGAACTTCGTTCCGGACGTCCAGCAGAAGTGACTTCCTCCGAAATGATAAACAACATTCAGGATATGGTTTTGAGTGATTAAAGTTCGTGAAATGGTATAAGCCACACACATCACAAGGTTCTCAATTTTGCACAAAAATTCGGGCTGACAAAGGTCTTGGCAAGTAGGGCGCTGCGTTTGTTTTCAATGGAAAATAAACGCATTTGTGTGATCGATTTAGAAGCTGGTTTGGCACTTTTCCGTCGCAATCCTGGCAAGTTTCTGTGTTGGTACATAGCTGTGGATGAAACATGGATACTATTCAGAGACACAAGCATGTCGAAACAGTGGGGTTTTAAAGGCTCTGAAGAAGGCAAAGGTGGTGAAATCTGCAGACAAGGTGATGGCCTCGGTTTTTTGGGATACACGCAGAATCATTTACATAGATTACTTGCAGAAAGCAAAAATGATAAATGGAGAGTATTATGCACAGTTACTGCACAGGTTGAACAGAGAAATTAAGAAAAAAAAAGAAAGAAAACGCCCTCATCTGGCAAAGAAAAAGATTCTCTTCCATCAAGACAATTCAAAAATGCACACCTGCGCAGTTTCGATGGCGAAAATTGTAGAATTAAGGTTCCAATTACTACAAAATCCATCTATTCATTAGATTTGGCCCCCAATGACTTTTTTATTTCCAAACTTGAAAAAGTGGCTCAGCGGAAAACGATTCACGTCTAATGAATAGGTCATCTCCCAAACAGATGCCTATTTTGAGGACTTTCCGAAATCCTACTTTTTGGAAGGCTTAAAACAGATAGAGAAATGCTGGGAAAAGCTAAAAGGAGAATATGTTTAAAAGTAAAACAAAAAAAATTAAAAATCTACCAAAATAATTCCTTGTTCTATTTTTTTCCAAGGACTTATAGAACGTCCTTCGAATGTACCCATTAGTACGCACGATTAATTAACTAACTATAAACGTATTTAAGCTCATTCTTATGCTCTACCAAAACCACACCCAAATAAGCATGCCCATCAACAACCAGAATAGCATCATATTAGCAGCAGCAGTTGAGCTCACAGCGGCGAGAAAACTTGAGTATGTCCAGTTACGTGAATCATAATAAAGAACCAGGCGTCAATCTGACGGCCAACGTGGGGCAAGAATTGAAAGAGAAAAGACGCAACGAAATCTGAGAGAAGGGAATGAAAACAGAGTCGAATGCTCTTCGGAGGACGGGGTAAAGATATCCCGAATCAGCACCGGATCTTCCAAATACCCAGCAAGGGAACTACAAGAAAGTGCTGCCAAAGTAAGACAAAATACGGTAGTTGTATTGATGTGGTTATTAATCTTTAAAAAGTAAAAACAAAAAAAGATGTCAAAAGCTATATATACCAATCAACATTATTCATAAATAACAAAATCCTAAATTGAGAGAAAATTAAAGCAGAGAAACTGAAGGGTGACAATGAGCTAGGAAATTAAAATATACTCGTAAATCCAGTAAAAAATATAAATACAGCAGGTATAGGAAACCCAGAACCATCTCCAGAAAAACAGTAAGCATAGACAGAGTAATGTTAATGTTATAACCAATAATTCCAGTTAAAAGAACAAAATACTAAATTAGAGAATAAATTAGGACATTTAATGAAAAATTTGATCTGTTCCATTCACATGACTTTCTCTACATCTCTGCAACACATTTTATTGTTAAAAAGCTTATGCTTCTATTTACTTCATGCTAATCGAGAAACATTAGCAGAAAAAGCCAGAGTCAAAAGCTGGTTGCTATGTGACTGAAGCTCCTTTGATTGTATGGACAGGAGTTGACAAATTCATATGAGAAAAGTATAAGTTTCTTAAAGCTGAAGCTAAAAACAAGGAACATCTCAAAAACGACTATCTCCACGAAAAAATATATTAACATAAAGTGTGTGTTTTAACGTGCTCAACATTTTTACGTGAAGTTTTTGCCCATCTCTTACAGTTTAGCAGTCAAGCAAAATTCCCTAAAATTCATCCAGAATAAAGTAGTCTTCGGGGGCTATTCCCAGAAAATGCAACATATAAATTTTATATGTCAGGTAAATATCTTACGATATTTGAATCAAGGTCGTCTCCTTAGCGCGGTGGTAGCGCAGCTGCCTACCAAGCGGGAGACCTGGGTTCGATCCCCAGTACCGGCGTGGGGATTTTTCCCCCGCTGGGAGACCTGGACCGGGGTGCACTCAGCCTCGTGAGGTCCCTGGGGGGCCAATTGAGGAGCTACTTGATGGAGAAGTAGCGGCTCCAGGTCGTGAGGACCGCATTAACCGGCCGGAAGGGGCTCGAGGCGCTGACCACGTCTCACCCTCCAATACTGCACCCCATCCATGACGTCTGTAGTGGACCGAGATGGGGGACGCAGCGGCCGGGCGGTAGGCCAAGGCTCCCCGTGAGCTGTCGTGCCATGGAGCTATATATTTGAATCAAGATCGTTAGAGCCATTTTTGAGAAAATAAAAATTTTCGAAAAAAGTTCCATGTAAAGGGTAGTTGGCGGTGGAGGCATTTTTCTCAAAATCTTCGTGTCGCATCCCTGGAAGATAAACTTAAATACAGACGTTTCGTTTTTGAGTTATCGTGTTCACGGACACACACGAACCTTTTTCTGAAAATGCAGGAGGACCCTAAAACATATATTTCCGGTGAAATTTCGGTATCGAATTTTGAGTTATCGTGTTCACGGACACACACGAACCTTTTTCTGAAAATGCAGGAGGACCCTAAAACATATATTTCCGGTGAAATTTCGGTATCGAATTTTGAGTTATCGTGTTCACGGACACACACGAACCTTTTTCTGAAAATGCAGGAGGACCCTAAAACATATATTTCCGGTGAAATTTCGGTATCGAATTTTTGGGTGGAGTGCAATACCTTCTCTATGCACTATTTACATAGTACGTATAGAGAAAGTAAAAAGTGAATGGGCAAAATAGCCAAATTGTAGAACAGCTAAATGTCCCAAAATAGATTAGAAATTATGTTAAACTTGGGGCTTTAACAGAAGGAAGAGTTACAAGTAGGCAAACAATCCTTGGAGTTAATCAGAAGAAAAGCTAGGTAGATGTTGAATTTCAGACCGTTACCAGAAGTAAAATAAATAAGAGAAATTTGAGGACAGTTGTGAGATAATAGAAAAGAAGTCGAACGGTGATTTGAGCCAACTAAATTATGTTTCATCAAGAAAACAAGCTTAATGCAAAAGCAATTAAGAGGTATTCGATTAGGCAATGGAAAAGAAAAAGAAACTAATATTCGCCAAGTAAATAATAAATTATGTAGGTTAGCTCTAATCATCAAGATGTTGAAAAGAGAAAATATAAGTGAATGAAAGCTTTCCAAATTAACTCAAGGGTTCCCTAAAATATTAGAATTAAGTCAAAATAAAGTATAACCAATAATAATGAAAACTGTCAGGCGAGTTATGGAAGTGTAAAAAATAAATATTCCTTTTGCTGGAACTCGATCTTTATATCGTAATTTACACTCCGGGATACGAGGGCAACATTGGACATTTTTAGAATGCCATGTTTCTAAAAACAAATGAAAAGTGTTTATACCTAACAGCTACTTTCTAATGCGAGTTGATTTCCCTGTAGTTGTACTCTAATTGTTTGTTAATTATAATTTATCATTTAAATATTCTGTGTTCATCCAAAAATTAATTTCACAAGAAAATATTTTGGGAATATGATTTTTATGTGTTTAAATCTTTAGTAATTTATTGTGTGAATTTAATGAAGGAAGCCCAAGAACTGATGTTACTAATGATGAAAATGTAACCGTTTCGAGCAATGCTTGAAGAACCTTAAAGGTAGGGTCAGGATGAAAACCGCAATGCCGTAGTCGGGATATGAACCACAGAACTCCTGCTTTCCGTCGAGCTGATCTAACACTGAGATACCATGACAGCATGTCATTACATTCTCCAACTGATCTGCGTTTTTTCCAGTGAATTAAAAGACAACTCACATTTATTTTGAGATTACATATCCCAAATACTTACAATGTCATAAGCACTTTAAGTTCCGGGCTTCATAGTATACCAATTAGGTATATTAAGTCAATCATTGCGAAATAATTATTTCATCTGATGAATTTAGTCGAGCGACATTTGGCGTTGGTATGAGTGAAATCCAAAGCATTCTACATTAGCAGCAAGTCCTGAGAAAATTGTTGTCAATAATTTCCATATAAACTAACTCTCGATCAAGAACAACAACGCATAGACTGGTGCAGAAGAACTCTGGAAAAATGCTCGGGCGGCCGTTCAAATTTGATTGGCGACGAATCTTGGATTTATTGTTATGATTCTAAAAATAAAACTCAATCGGATCAGTGGATCTTTCAAAAAGAACCTAAGCCTACAAAATTCCAAGACATTCTTAGAAGCTGAGTGCTAGTTTTTTTTTTAACAGGTCATATCTATAGCATTATGATATAAACATATGTTACTGCCTGTTGGTATACAAATGTTGTATATGAAAAGTTCTTGAAAAGCGCCCAAAAAAAAAGGTTCCTGAAAAGCTCCCAAAAGGAAAACTAGTTTTAAATCATGACAACGCATCGTCACATACAACCAGAAAAAAATTAACAACTGAGTATCTGAATGCCCAAAATGTCAGCAACAAGGATCCTCAACCCTCCACATTACAGTCCTGGCGTAGCACCTTGTGATTTCAGTTTGTTTCGAAAACGTTAAGATTATTTTGAAAAACAATATAAATAAATGTTTTAAAATGAAACCTTGTTTGCTTTTCTAAAAGCTTTCAATGCCGCTCTCGTATCAAAATCAAGGGGGTTACAGCCTATTATCTAACGAGACGGAAATCTCAACATTAAACGAAAAGATTGAGGAAAATCCTAGGAAATATATTGCATATATTGAGGAACATTTCAGGCTAAAGTACTTTCCAGACTTTGAAAAAGCTGATTGTAAAAAACCATTGCGTAACAGAATCTTAAACTGGTTAAGGCTGATACTAGAAGAAACTATTATCTATGAACATTTCAAACACTTATTTATTAAAGTATAATGGAGTTCTACTGCTCTGTCATAGTCGATGCTGTATAACGGTAGATATGATGTAAGAGGTAACTAAAGCACGGTTGATTATTCCTTAGCAGGCGCAGCGAGACAAACCGGCCAATAAATTTGCGCAACTTTATTAATAGGATTATACATTTTCCGGAAATAACACGTCATTATATAATAACTGTAAAGACAGAAAACTCGTGCCAAATTGATTGGATTAAAATCATCATTTGAGACTACAACAGATATATCGATCCCAGAAATGCACTTACAGGCCATGCACAAAAATCTGATGTGTTACACTCACATGAATTTCTCTAGCCGTTCTACAAACGTCTTACATAAGATTATTCTTCTTTCTGCACCTTGTTAATCGAGATATTCAGCACAATGTTCTTATTACTTAGTTCCTTATAAGTAGGAAGAAAATAAGGGAATACACTAGGCTAAATCGATAGTCAAATGTGTTAAAAGCTGTCGTTATGCGATTGTTATTACAAATCGCTTCTATTCCTGGCCAGGAGTAGAACAAAAGAAAAACGGGCACTCCCGTCTGGGAAAATTATAAGTACTTCACAACTAAAACTAATAACAATAAATACTCGAAAACGGTAAGCTCCACGAAAAAATGTGCATGACGTAAGTTGTGTATTTTAGCAATGCCTACATTTTTTGTATGGTAAGTTTTTGTCTATCTCTTACGGTTTATTAGTTATGCCAAATTAAGCAAAATTCATCCAGAATAAATAGGTCTTTAGAAGCTACTCCCAGAAAAGTCAAGATATACATTTTATTTGTCAGGTAAATAACTTTAATATACGATATTTTAATCAAAATCGTTAGAGCCATTTTTTAGAAAATCAACATTTTCGAAAAAAGTTACATATAAAGGGTAGTTTGAGGTGGGGGGATTTTTCTCAAAATGTTCGTGTCGCATCCCTGGAAGATACTAAACTTAAATACCAAGTTTGGTATTTTACCGACTTTTCGTTTTTGAGTTATCGTGTTCACACACACACACACACACACACACACACACACACACACACAGACCTTTTCCTGAAAATACTTTTTTTTTTGGATACAGGGGACTCTAAAACATATATTTCCGGTGAAATCTCGGTATCGAATTTTTTGATGGAGTGCAATACTTTCTCTATACACTATGTACATAGTGAGTATAGAGAAAGTAATAAACAACACGGACAAAACAAGCGCGCAAAAAATAGTAGGTACAATAAATCTTATAGAGGATACGTAAATACATAATTCGCTTGTCCAATATACTAGGGATTAGGTATAATCGGAAGGTGCAGCATTTTACAGCGCAAATATAAACAGAAACAGATGTAGCCGAGGAAACTCTACACTCATACCTAAGACAGATCATTTGTTTCAGTTGCGGGACACAAATCTACACTTAAGCCAATAGGAGGCGGAGTCCCCGAAGGCTCTGTATTATCCCCCACGCTTTTCAGCGTCTATGTGGCCGCTCTACCAACAGAGCAGCACGTCAACATAGCTCAATATGCTGATGACGTGCTGTACCAACAAAAACCCACGCAGAGCCTTCAATCCCGTCCAGAGACACCTCCGCCTCCTCCAAGAGAGGTGCAAGCGTTGGCGGTTGTCCGTCAACCCGGAGAAAAGCCACGCTATCCTCTTCACCTAGCGCCGCTTTACCGCAAATTTCCCTTCATTCACGTACCTCAGACGAAGGATAGAATGGACAAACACCATCACCTACTTGGGAATGAAGCTTGACAAGGGCGTTACTTTTGGGGAGCACATCAGGGAACTGAGGTGTCGGGGCTATGGGGCTGCGGCCTCCTTGTACCCGATGCTGAAGTCCACGATGCCGGTTCCCCTTAAGTTGCGCCTTTTGAGGGCTCTCATATTCCCCTTGTAAATCTATGCCTGCGAGATCTGGGCATGGCGGCAGACTCCAGTCTGCTGTCGCTTCAGCGGGTACAGAATAGATGTCTTCATGCCATCTATTCTGTGCCTCTTGGATTTCTTAAGAGACTCCTGCATGAAGCCTCTGGTCTACTATTCCTGGAGGACGAAATTAGACGTCGGGCAACAAAATTCAACGAAGGGTTACCATTCTATCGGAGCGCCCTCGTTAGGTTTCTTGGGGATTATAATCTCAGAAACCGTCGCTTCAGGCGATACCGGCTTCCCCGCATGACTTGCGGGCATCCGCGGTAACGAAGGAGCACTTCCAACAACTGCTACGGCTAAGCTCCTTATAATTCTTCAAGAATTGCTTCGACATCAAAATTTACAAATGTTTGCAAAATCATTACACCAGCGGTACAAAAGGGCCATGCACCATGACTGGCAACCGTTGAGGATCAAAACTTGCCTCCTCTTGTCACTCCCCAACCTCATTCTCACCCGCCATCTTGCAAGCCCCACATTCCCGTCAGAACGTAGTTAAGTTCTTGTTAGAATAGGAACACGTCTAACACTCCTCGGGCTGCCCTCAGCCTGCCATCCTCTGTTCATAGAGAGGAAACGAAGGGAACACCAAATAAATTACATTCAATCAGATCAAAGATTTAGAAGGCTGTCACAATGAAAATCAAATCAGAATATCCGCAGAACAGCCAAAACAGTCAAAGGTAAAGATGAGATTATAAGGTTCTCTCGAGCAGTCGCGAAAATGTTGACGTAGCAACCTCCAGCACTGCAGTGCAGAATCAGGTATTGAATCAAGAAAACTAAGGCTTGATCGGATTTCGGTTCGGACGAGGTCAATAATGCAATTCGAATTCGTAGTTATGCCGGAATTGGGTTCACACTAGAAACAGTCGCTCTCCGTTGTGTATTGGTTAACGTGCTAACTTCATATACCCATGGTCGCGGGTTCAAACACGGCGGAGGACGATGCATTTTTTTCGGGCGTAAAAATCTATAGTGTGGCTTCCTTCGGAAAGGAAGTAAAGCCGAAGGTCCCCTGCGTAGAAAGAAAAAAGAAAGTCGTAAAAGAGCCTCAAGCCTGATAGAGAAGCCTCTGAGCAAAGTTAAGCGGCATTTCACGCCCAGTGAGGAATGTTAAACAGCGTCCATAAATAAAATGCCATTTTCTTTCACTAGAATCATTGGATACGGGAGAAATAGTAGCAGATGTTAAGTATAACTTTGAGAATAGCGAATAAAAATTCCGGGGCAACTCAAAATTCAAAAGGCAGTATAAGCGTGGTCAGTAGAAGATCTTTTTAGTAGTGTTTAACTCCCGCTTTTACTACCAGTGGCACCGCAGGCGATGACACTGGTGATACATGGAATGAAGATGGAGTACCGGTGGAATGCAATGGTGGGAGAAACCGTAGAACCCGGAAAAACCCCGCCCCTCTGCCGCTTTTTCCACCACAAATCTCACATGTGTTCGCTGGGTTCGAACCCGGGCCGTCTAGTTGAGAGGCAAGTGGCCTACCCACGGAGCCACGTCGCGGTCTAAGTTAGTACAAGAATATCCCACCCTTTATTAGACAGGACATTTTAAAAATAGCCTTACTGACAACAAATAGTATAATATGCAGAACGGCGATAGGAAAAGGAATAAAGATAATTAAGACGTAAACTATTGTACTTTTAAATGGAAAACATAAAATATGAATTTATTTATTTGTTGGTTATCAAACATCTTGTTTGCTACTTTTAATCGGTTGTAACCTTCTCTACACATTACAGGATTAGATACAGTTTGAAAATAAACGGCTAAGAATATGTCATTACAAAGGAAAAATGAAACAAATATACCATTCTTAGAAAATGTGGTGGGCCATGATATTCAAAGAACGCAGGCAGAAAAAATCTGATGTGTTCCATTCACATGACTTTCTCTATAGCTCTGCAACAAATTGTTGTTAAAAAGCTTATGCTTCTATTTACTTCATGCCAATTGAGAAAAAATTAGCAGAAATAATCTCATTACTTTCTTCCTTGTAAGTAGAAGCGAAATAAGGGAGTACCATAGTTTAAAGTGATAGTCAAAAGCTGGTTGCTATGTGACTGAGGCTCCTTTGTTTGTATGGACAGGAGTTGACAAATTCTTGTGTGAGAAATGCATAAGCTTTTTAAAGGTGAAATCAAAAACAAGGAATAACTCAAAAGTGATCAACTCTACGAGAAAAATGTATGTAACATAAATTGTGTGTTTTAACGTGCTCTTCATCTTTGGTGTGGTAAGTTTTTGTCTATCTCTTACGGTTTAGTAGCTATGCAAAATTCCGTAAAAGTCATCCAGATTAAAGTAGTCTTCAGAGGCTATTCCCAGAAAATTCAAGATATACATTTTATTTGTCAGGTAAATATCTTTAATATACGGTGTTTTAATCAAAATCGAAAGAGCCATATTTTGAAAATAAAAATTTTCGAAAAAAGTTCCATGTAAAGGGTAGTTTGGGGTGGAGGGATTTTTCTCAAAAGCTTCGTGTCACATCCCTGGAAGATATTAAACTTAAATACCAAGTTTGATACTTTACCGATTTTTCGTTTTTGAGTTATCGTGTTCACAGACACACGTACACACACACACACTCACACGGACCTTTTTCTGAAAATGCTTTTTTTTTTGGATACAGGGGACCCTAAAACATATATTTCTGGTGAAATTTCTGTATCTAATTTTTTGATGGAGTGCAATACCTTCTCTACACACTATGTACATAGTGCGTATAGAGAAAGTAAAAAGAGTTAGCAGACTTTTATGTTTTTGTGCTAAATATATTCACTGATAGCAATTAAAGCACCGTTGAAATTGTAAATGAAAGAATAATAACAACGAAGCATCAAGCGACCTCTCGAAGAGAGAGAGGGAGAGGAAAATACCACTGAATTTTACGTCAGTTTGCAAGAAATATCATGCAGTTTGAACTGCGATGTGAATGATCTATTATTCGAAAAGGAAAAACTGGCTGACATTCAGAAGGCCTTAACATACGATATTTGGAGAGAGCAGCTGAAGGATATGTTGAAGCCCCCCCCCCCCCAAAAGTAAGAAAATGCTTAGCTTATAAACATAGATTTGTCGTCAGAGAATTACAACCCTTCTCGCAACAGATACTCTGATATACCTACAGCACTGAGAGAAAATGCCAGTTATGTAATTGTGAAAACGTTGAATGTACAGTTTAATTCTAGTACAAGGGCTGTTATACGAGATTGACCTCATATGTTAGTTACTCTGAATTGTTGTGGTGAAATACCTACAGGCAAACTTTGATGCAGATATATTTTGGTTATTTCTGAATTCCTGTTCGCAGAATTCACACCTTGGGAGATACTGAACGTAAATACCAAGTTTGGTATTTACAGGGCTTTTAGTTTTTGAGCTAGGCTGTCCACACACACACACACACACACACACACACACACACTCACTCACTCACACGGAGCTTTATATAGAAATGCTTTTTTTGGATTCAGAGGGTCCCAAAGCATCTATTTCCGGTAAAATCTCGGTATCGATACACTATGTACATAGTACGTGTAGAGAAAGCAATAAACTATAGTAGGTAGAAAAATATATGAATCTAATGGATCAAATTGGGGTTTGGGGGAGCATATTTCCACCTTGCAGATAATGGGTCAACCATGCAGTCACAAGATCTTTAGTTCATCTCTTCTTTTGTTTTACATCTCGAGTAAACTTATCGGTTTTGAGTGAGCGTGGGTTTAATATTAATTGATAGTGTTTTCCTGCTCATCAAACATCAGTAAACAGCGTGCCATGAAAGGTCAGGCTAAGAACACACTCCTACAGTGAACACAAAGCAAACCGCCATCTCAAAATTCATCTCCGCTTCCTTTCCTTGTTGAGTTTACAGCACACAATTACAGGATATATGCAAAGAATGGAACACCTGTGAAGCAAAGTCATATTATTATCATAGGTGTATGCGGTGTCATTATGGCGTGGGAGGCATGGCGAGAATACGGTAGGTTGGTATTCCCTGGAGTCCGAGTGTCCCTCTCCCCAAATATGAGGAAACGTTCTTCTTTGAGAATTGTATTCTAAGCGTTTTTACTTTCTCTATACGCACTATGTACATAGTGTATAGAGAAGGTATTGCACTCCACCCAAAAATTCGATACCGAGATTTCAACGGAAATACATGTTTTAGGGTCCCCTGTATCCAAAAAAAGCATTTTCGCAAAAAGTCCGTGTATCTGTGAACACGATAACTCAAAAACGAAAAGTCGGTAAAGTATTGGAATGGCCTTTGTAGTCCTGGTCATTCTGGAAGACTTTTGCATAACTGGTAAACCAGAAGAGTTACTAAACAAAAACTGTATATCTCGTTAAAGTACAAAGTCTATGTCATATGCATTTATTATTATTATTATTATTATTATTATTATTATTATTATTATTGTCGCATGTGTCATTGGCGAGAGTTTAATTTATATTGTTTTAGTAATATTGTATTAATTAAGAATTAATTAATCTGAATTAATAGGGATTTGATTCTTACATATTCTTGGAAAAATACAAATTTTGTTATAAGCTCAAACAGGATGCAAGTGACAAGCCTCTTCCGATGGCGCTCCCAGTGGACTTTTTTATGCCACCAACTTCCGTCGGTCTGCGTGCACATCACTTTGACGTCACACAGGATATTCTAGAACATTTAAGCATTCGGTGCTGATTGGCTAAGACTACCCACTATTAGGGTGTTGGTTCTCGATATTAGGAGAACGGCCAACATGTTGGAATGCCCTTCCGGGACGCCGCTAAATCTATTTAAGGGGCTGGTCATGTCTTTGACCGTCGGGTACCTCTGCTTTGTTGTGTGCATCTTGAGGCGTCGTACCGGGCTCAACCAGCAACCACTTCGACCACTTTATCTCCAACCTCGCCTAGACACACCTAGATGTATTTCTTAAGGTAAGGCTTTATGTTAGTAACTCCATAATCAGAATGATATTGGTCAGGATTTATAGAATAGTTTGCAATCCACCCCTTTGTAAAAACCAGACAGGCGCAACCAACAAATTACTTAATCTTTCTTAATATATTAACTTAATTTAAGTCCGTTGTTATCATTGCTCTATCATCTACCTTCCTTTCACACCCTCTAATAGCTATCCACCAAATCGTAGACTGTTGTTCGTGACATTATTATTATTATTATTATTATTATTATTATTATTATTATTAGTGGAGTTAACCATTTACGAGATAACCCTTGAGTATTTCAATTTTAAAATACTTAAACTTTTCTCACGGAATTTGTCAATTCCTTGGCCGTACAAATGGAACCGAATTTCTTAAGCTTTTAAAATATTTGACTTTGCTTTAGTCCACTATAATACCCTATTTTCCTTCTATCTATAAGGAACTAAATAGCACGATTATTTCTGCTAAGTTTTATCTTGATTAGCAAAAGGTGGAAAGAAGAATAATTTGTTACAGTGAGGTAGAGAAAGTCGTGTGAATGGAACACGTTAGATTTTATTGCTTTCTGGGAGTCAACACAATCCATTTAAAAACATAATGAAGAAACTTTATAACACACTAACAAATGGAGGATTGTTTACAAGAACAGCGTAAATATAACTCACCCTGAAGACGAGGAAGATGCACTTCTTCGAAACGTTGGTATCAAGCCAAGTTTTTACCTGGTTAGAAGCCCGGGAAGATTTTGAGTTAATACGTTGCCAGGAAAGCTTCAGTTCTTATTTTAGCGTAAATATAGTTTTAAAGTAAAACTGATTTTACATGTCAGTTACCTGCATTGCACGAAAATGACCCTGATGTTAAATAGCGTATTTCACCTACTAGTTGCCCTTTGATTAAACAAACAGAGCAAATTTGCTCGATCCTCCTGCGAATCATCTACTGAGATCAACTGCGTGCAAAGTAACAGAGTGTGGCGTTTCAAATACGTAATCGACCTTTCATAGGTTAATACACCGTTTGTAGGTTCAGGATTAATAGAACAATTGCTCTATTATGTAGTTATATCTCCGATATGAACATATACATGTTTTCGTAATTTTGTTTCTAATTGGTAGTCATAACAAAAATGTAAATGGCGTGTTATTTGTGGACGCTTTTTAACTGCTGTGCTTCTCAGCGTCCCATTCTAAATTGGGCGTGAAAGACCGCTTAATTTTGCTCAGAGGCCTCTCTATCAGGCTTGAGGTTCTTTTGCGTGCCGTAAATCTTCGACCCGCGACCAACGGCTTTACTTCCCTTCCGAAGGAAGCCATGCTAAGCATTTTTACACCCGAAAAAATCCATCGTCCTCCGCCGGGTTTGAACCCGCGACTTTGGGTATATGAAGTTAGCATGCTAACCATTACACCACAGATGGCGACATAGCCATAACATAAATAATAGCAAAAACATAATGATAATTATTATAGTATTAACTTAATAAAACAATCGCTTAATCGGTTATTCTAATCGCACTGTATCTCCAACAGCATGGCAATTAATTGGCGACGAAAAACTTTCCTATTTTTAGCAGTGAATATACACAGGCATCTTGGTAATTAATGGGTATCGGACACAATTTGAAAGAAACGTTCTTTTTATTGTTTCATTTGTATAGCCCCCTTTAACTTCTATGATCATATCGGGGGCTTTGACTTGAGAAACAACTGATAGTGTTTTTCTCGCTGAACTGTAGGTTTCTTAGCGTTGGTTTGTCGGTTTTTGATACTATTAAACACACACTCATTCACTTTCACATTGATATTTCCAGACTCTGTGGGGATAATGAGGGAATCTGGCTAAAGAAAAAGTCCCACCCTAGCCGGGAATCAAACCCGGGACCCGTGGATAAGAAACAGAACACTGACAACTCGACCGTAGAGTTAGTCAAAGAAACGTTCTCGTTGCTAACTGTCGCACTCACTTGCATGAATTATGTAGTTACGCTGCAAATTGAATTTTCTGAATGCAGAATTTTTCCGAAAACTAAACACTTATTTCGTCACTTTCTGTAAATAAGATAAGATTCCTCATAGGCAGACAAATGTAGGAGTAGATAGCTTGCATATTGGATTGCTTTCTGTTCTCAATATTATAAACTGACACGCGTCACAATTTTGCTCCGCACAGTATCAGGTCATTGGAGACGCCAAACTAGCTATAGTACATTGAATTGTCTTAATGACCTTGAGAGATTTCCCTGCATATTACTGATCCACAGTTGTAGAATTTTTACTTTTTCTTCAGTACTATGTACATAATGTATAGAGAAGCTATTGTAATGCACCCAAAAATTCAATACCGAGATTTTACCGGAAATACATATTCTAGGACCCCTTGAGTCCAAAAAAAGCATTTTCAGAAATTGGCCCGTGTGTGTGTGTGTGTGTGTGTGTGTGTGTGTGTGTGTGTGTGTGTGTGTGTGTGTGTGTGGACAACATAGCTCAAAAACGAAAAGATGGTTAAATACCAAACTTGGTATTTAGGTTTGGTATCTTCCAAGGATGCGACACGAAGATTTTCAAGAAAATCCCCCCAACCCTAACTACCCTTTACATGGAAAAATGTTCGAACATTTTGTTTTTCTTAAAAATGGCTCTAACGATTTTGATTAAAATATCGAATATTAAAGCCATTTCAATCACAAATAAAATTTATATCTTGAATTTTCTGGGAATAGCTTCTAAAGCCCAGTTTCTTCTGGATGAATTTTGCTTAATTTAGAATAACTAGTAAACTGTAAGAGCTAGAAAAAAACTTACCATACAAAAAATGTAGATCTCGTTAAAATACACAAGCTATGTCATATACAGCGGCGGCCGCTGTGTAGGAACACAAGAGCACGCGAACCTCCAAAATTTCTTAGTGGATCTCCTTTTTCTCTTTCAGGAAGCATTTAATAAAATGCGCTATCCGGTGCCACTTGTTTAAATATACCGCGCTCTGCTCTTCAGATTGAACACAGCCGAGAGAGAACCTGAGTATGTGGCAACAACGCTTGTAGCACAGGCCTCGTGTGCTAGCGTATTACTAACGTTTAGCAGTTCTGCGCTTGCGCGGGCAACAAAAGAGCTCGGAATTTTACAGCCAGAAATGAGCACAGTGCGACCGTGCACATTAACACATCCAGGGTTCTGTTTATCAGCGGGAGGTGCTGCTATCTTTGAGATTTAGTTGAAACTATCCGGAAGTGCAACTGCAGTCTTTGTGAGACGCGCTATATTTCTTAGTTATTTGCATTTTATGTGAGAGTTAAGCTTAAGAGAGAGTTAAGCAGTTCAAAACAGAAAACAACCTCAACGAAGGAACTTTTCCGCTATTAACCGAGCTACTGTAGATCGTTATCATTACGACCATGACTACATCAGAACCAGAAATATGCTTTTCCACACTAAAAAGAATTAAAAGCTTTACTAGAAGTACGAGGGTGAAGACCGACTTTCAGCGCAGGCAATGCTTGCTATTGAGAAGTAACTAGTCAACAGCATAAAATACTTTAATCACCGAGTGATAGAAAAGTTTGCACATTTGAAAAACCGGCGCGTGGAATTTCTGTACAAATAAATTTGGTGTTAATTGCGTAATTTAAACAATATAAATATTATTCACTGTAAATACCATTCTTCACATGAACTGCATCAAAGGAGTTCACTCCTTCATCACCTCATGTTGCTGTTAACTCTCGGAGACTATAAGAAATCTTTACAATACTGGTTGGTTGAGGATTTATGCAACAAATTTATAATTCTTGTTATTAGGCACTATCAGTGTTTCTAATATTACTAGATTTGATGTTGCGGTGACGGCGGTAGCAGTAGCGGCAGCGGCTGCGGCGGTGGTAAATTGCTGATTTTGTGAACACCTACATTTTTAATCCACGAGCCGCCACTGGTCATATACATTATTTTCGTGGAACTTACCGTTTTAGAGGTATTCCTTGTTATTAGTTTCAGTTGTGAAGTACTTATACTTTTCACAGACGGGAGTGTTCCTTTTTCTTTTGTTCTACACTGGCCAAAAAAAGAGGCGATCTGCAATGTTTGACTATCACTTTAGCCTAGCGCATTCCCTTAGTTCCATCTACTTATAAGGAACTAAGTAACACAATTCTGCTAATGTTTATCTTAATTAGCGTGGTGGTGAAAGAAGAATTATCTTTTGTAAGACGTTTGTTTGTAGAGTAGCTAGAGAAAGGCATTTGTGTGTAACACACCAGATTTTTTCTAGAGTTAACCGTTATTGAGATATTCCGTGGTTAAAAGATTTAGTTTTCAGCTACAACTTTTATTAAACGGGAAGATGTTTCTTTTCGTCTCTCTTTTGTTCACTCCTAATGAGCAAAGAGAACCACATTTTAATTGTTTCACATAGCGACCAAATTTTAAAAGATTTGACTATCGCTTTAGCCTAGTACATTCTGTACTTACAAGGATGCAAGTAATAAGACCAATTCTGGTAATGTTTATCTCTATTAGCATGATATAAATAAAAGAAGAATCTGTTGTAAGATTAGTTTGTTTGTGGAACAGGCAGAGAAAGCTATGTGAATGGAACACGTCAGATTTTAGAAAAATGTCCCTGCGTGTGTCAATCTTTTTTATAGTGTTTAACGCCCGCTTTTACTACTTTTAGCACCGCAGGCGATGACAATGATACATGGAATGAAGATGGAGCACCGGAGGAATGCGGAACCCGGAGAAAATCCGCCCCTGCGCCGCTTTGTCCACCACAAATCACTTATGCGGTCGCTTGGGACCAAACCAAGGTCGATGAGGTGAGAGGCGAATGGTCTAACTACACGGCCAGTCTATCTGTGTGTAGCATATCTCAAAAACGAAAAGCCCTTTAAATATCAAACGTGGTGTTTAAGTTCAGTATGTTCCAAGGATGCGACACGAAGATTTTCAAGGAAATCCCACATCCCTAATTACCCTTTACATGGAAAAATGTTCGAAAATTTTGATTTTCTCAAAAATGGCTCTAACGATTTTGATTAAAATATTGTATACTAAAGATACTTACATGACAAATAAAATGAATATCTTCAATTTTCTGAGAATAACCTCTGAAGACAGCTTTATTCTGGATGAATTTTGCTAAATTTTGCACAAATGGTAAACCGTGAGAGATAGACAAAAAATTATCCAATATAAAATGTAGAGCTCGTTAGAACAGATAATTTATGTTATATACCTTTTTTTTTTTTTTTTTGTGGAGTTGGTCGTTTTTAGATATTCCATGTTATACTTTTCTCATACAGGAATTTGTCAACTCTTGTCTATACAAACAAAGGAACTTCAATGACATAGCAACCAGCTGTTGACTATCACATTAACCTAAGGTACTGCCTTATTTCCCTTCTACCTGCCTACATGAAGTAATAAGACCATTTCTACAAATTTTTCTCGATTAGCATTAAGTACATAGAAGAATACGCGTTTTAACAATAATTTGCTACAGGGATGTAGAGAAATTCGTGTGAATGGATCACGTCAGATTTTTTGGAGATGGTTTGTTTCAGTTCCTCCTGTTCAAAGTAGCTGCTTTAATACTTTTCGCGCTTGAACGACGCACTATCACAATCAAGTTCCAATGGTTTTGGGATTTTCTCCAGTTACGCTCGGAATGTCTAATTTGAGTAGCGTGTTGTCGAGGACCAAACTGCGGTTTTTGAGGAATCTCCTTCAGTAAATCTCTTATCGACCCTCGTACAGTAAGTTACAATTCGCTATAAACTCTATAAGACACTAGTAATTACCTTCTCTACTACGTTTAGTAAGAAGAGGAAGTAGGCATCGCATTCCATCCAAAACTTTAATTCCGAGGTTTTCAGACCCTCTGAAAAAATCGTGTGTCTGTATCTATAGATAGCGTAACTCAAAATCTAAAACCACACTTAGTTCAGCATCTTCCAAGGAAGCTACTTGAAGATTTTTCGAGAAATCCCACCTTAAACCACCCTTTACATGGAACGTTTTTCGAAATTTTATTTTCTCAAAACTGGCTCTAAGGATGTTGATCAAAATAGAGAATATTTAAGATATTTTCATTACAAATGACGTACTAACTGCCTCCGTGGTTGAGTAGTAAGCGAGCTGACTTCTCACCCGGAGGTCCCGTGTTCGATTCCCAGCTGGAGCGGGGAATTTTTCTTTAACCAGAACCATTCCCTATCCCCTAGTCTGGAAGTATATATGTCAAAGTATGTGTTTGAAGAAAATAAAATTATTAAAAACCAAACGTTAAAGAACCTACAGTTAACGAGTTGTTTCTAAAGCAAAGCCCCATGACCTTAGATGCTGATATAAATAAAACAATTTAAAAAGTCTGATATGTTCCATTCACGTGGCTTTCTCTACTTCGCTGTAACAAATTCTTGTTAAAGAACATATTTTTCTGTCTACTATATGACAAACGAGATAAATTAGCAGAAATTATCTTACTTACTTGCTTCCTTGTAAGTAGAAGGAAAATAAGGGAATACACTAAGCTAAAACGGTACTCAAATCCTTTGACAGCTGGTTGACATGTGGTTGAAATCTGTTTCTATGCAGGGTCAGGATTTTACAACTTTCCGTATGAGAAAAGTTAAAGTATTTTGAATCTGAAGCAAATAACAAGGAATATCTCAGAAATAATCAAATCCATGAAAAAAACGTATATGACATAAATTGTGTGTTTTAATGTGATCTATATTTTTGTAGCAAGTGTTTGTCTATCTTTTATAGTTTACCAGTTACGCAACATTCAGCAAAATTCATTCAGAATAAATAGGTTTTAGAGGCTATTTCCAGAAAATTGGAAGTATACATTTTATTTACCATATAAATATCTTTAATGTGTGGTATTTTAATCAAAATCATTATAGCCATTTTTGAGAAAATCAAAATGTTTTAAATTTTTTCCATATAAAGGGTAGTTTAGGGTGGGGGGACTTTCTCAAAATCTTCGTATCGCATCCTAGGAAGCTCAACTTAAATACCAAGTGTATTTTACCGACTTTTCGGTTTTGAGTTATCGTGTTCACAGATACACGGACACACACAGGGACCTTTTTTTTTACTACCTCTAGACTATGTAGGTACTTAGTAGAGAAAGAACGTAACAAATAATTTGTGTAAAATGGTATCCTCATCCATAACACGCGTACATATTGAACTGCATAGGAGGCAGTAACGCATATTTCCCCACTTTCGAAAACTAATTTGAAGTATATTACTGTAACTCTTTACTTAATCAGAAAGGGGAAACATTTCTTGCCATGCGAGGTAAGTTGTTGTGACTAACATAATATTCGCTATTTAGGTATTTAGTACAAAACAAAAGGATGGGTACTTGCATAAATAGTTCAAGGTAAAAATCTTGTACAGGTCCATTAGAGCCTAGAGATTTTATATTTTATGCCGATTCGGTTAATTAAATGGTCTTAAATGTTAAAACATCAATTAGCATTATTTTTTGTTTTTCTACTAGCGAAAGCTGTTTTGTTTTTTTTACACAAACTATTTTTGCTTTAATGTCTATTGTTGTTTAAGTGCTTCTTAACATCTTTCTGTGATTTTTAAGATTCAATATCCTGAATTTTATTTCAATATTACAGGCTTGCTGAGAAATGGTAATGAAAGGGATTACTAGTGGAAGTAATTGAATAGTTGTGTACACATCGTCCGCTGACTGCCCTAGAGGGACAACTTATTTTACATCATATGCTTTTTTCAATTAAAATAAATATTCAGCAAGGTTTCTCATGTGGTAAGCTCGTCCTGTTTCATACATAAGAAAACTTAAATAAACTTTCTGGTGTTTAGGAGCTTGATGAGAAATCTACAAAAATTGAAGGAATCTTGTTAATGCATCGTGTCTCCAAATTCATTCTAGTTCCTAAACCTACACGGTTATGTCTTCCAAAATCTAAAGGAGTAATATACCAATGTGTTAATTAATTATTGTTGTTTTTTCACACAAGTCATGTGTCGGAGAGGAGTTGGCTACGTAGAATCAGACAGAATAATTGAAAGTCATAGCCGAGATTTGGACCACGGATCTCCCGGCCTCTAACCACAGCTACCACGGCAACATGCCGACACAGCATTAAATTATCAATTGGTTCGCACGTTTCCCAGTAAACCACAAGGTGATTTTAATTTATTTTGAGATGACA
This sequence comes from Hymenopus coronatus, assembly GCA_030762935.1. Lineage (NCBI taxonomy): Eukaryota > Metazoa > Arthropoda > Insecta > Mantodea > Hymenopodidae > Hymenopus > Hymenopus coronatus. The sequence goes on along the minus strand of CM060881.1, from coordinate 145,545,681 downwards.
CACCCCGATGGTGACTTACAACGTCGCAAGTAATTTAAGTCCCTGTCTTCATAATTAAACATCAGGTCAATTAGTGTTATTTAGTTGTTTTTCCACACAAGCTATGAGTAGGATAGGAGTTGGTAGATAGTCAGTTTTTTTTCCGTTGGTCCCGTGTCGTATAAAGAGGCCTCTGAGCAAAATTAAGTGGTCTTTCACGCTCAGTATAGAATGGGACGCTGAGAACTACAGTAGTTATAGAGTGTCCATAAATAAAACGCATTTCGTTTGTTTTTTTTTTTTTTTTTTCTTGTTTGCTAGATGGCGGTTAAAGTTTCATCAATATCCATCTCGTGGTTTCCTTACCATAGGCGATTGAATCAACAATCTTGTGCTTCTTTAGAAAGACGGGGAAAAACGAGTTTTGTGCGGTGATTAAACATTTCAATTTAAAATGCTTAACACCGAAAGAGATAAAAGCCAAGCTGAAGTTCAGCAATTGCAGCGTTTGCAGCAATTTACAATTGGATAAATGAACTTAAACGTGGCCATATATTCACAAATGATGAACATCGCTCCAGTAGAAGTGATTTCCTCCGAAATTATTGACAATATCCTGAGTGATCGACGAATCAAAGTTCGCGAAATAGTTGTTATTTTTGTTCGTCGTTGCGCCACTCTCTAGGTACTTAACTTGGTCGTGTCTGCAGAGTGATGACAGACAGTATATAGGCAATTAGATAAGTCCACCGTATTTGATGCCGGACCTTTGAGAATCTTCTATACCTGGTAGAAGATGTAGATTCACTGCCTCGGCTTTGCTGTTGTGGCTTTGGTACAGCACTTAAAGGCGACAGGATAATATCATAGATAATGCTATTCGATTATTAATAAATGAAGGAAACAGGATCCTTTTACACTTTGGTGATTATTTTCCAACGTTGAACATCAAGTACTCTTGGGGAAGTCACCTCGACTAAACAGTTTTATATAAGTACATTTAAATATAAGCACGTTAAAGTTTTGAGAAACCTTGAAAACACACATTAAAATACAAATGAGCCCACCATTTTCCACTGTTACATTTCGCACGGTCTTGTAGTAAATGCATGTCACGCACTTAATGTTTTTGACGCGATTTCATTATGAGGAGCGTCGCAGATTTTGTCTCAGAACACTGTATAAATTTATAATATATACACATCATGCACTTAATGTTTTGGCGCGATTTCGTTACTACGAGTGGCGCAGATTACGCCTCTGAAGGGCAGAACACGCTGTGTGGATTTTCAGTTTGTCGCATCTTAAATAGCCATCTAAGGAAGATGTCTTCTTTAGCGTTTATTGGATGACACTTGGAGCTATATTTACTCCCTACGCCATCAGATCACGCGATTTTATTGTATTGGTACCGTGTGATAATCTTTTACAATGAAAAATACCCTCTTTACAGAATATTTGGAACTTTTTCCGCGTTCACACCTATACTTCTGATGCACTCAAGTAACATAAAAAAGTCCTGCAAATTCTCAAGGCTTTCACATACATAAGGGGATGCCTTTTACAATATTCTACTGTAGTTTTTCTGCTTTGCCTTAGCACAAGTTAACATAGCTAACATTACAAGTTAAGATATATAAATAAGAAATAATACAGTATGTTGCTTATATAAAACATGTAATTAAGCTAATTTAAGTAATGTAGTTTGTTTAGAAACACTTTATAACAAGACAATTGCTGTTATGCAGGGATGTCAAAGAATTGCCGTCTCATAGTAGAGGCCACAGGCATATCAAAAAGTACCGAATTCTCAATTTTGCACCAAAAATAGGTCTAACAAAGGCCTCGGCAAGACGGGTGCCGCGTTCACTGTCATTGGAGAATAAACGCAATCATGTGATGGATTCGGAAGCCGGTTTGGCACTTTTCCGTCGCAATCCTGACGAATTTCTGCGTCGATACGTAACTGTGGATGAAACATGGATATTGCACTCCAGAGAAAAAAAGTAAAGTCGAAATAACGAGGCAGGCAAAGGTGGTTAAATCTTCAGACAAGGTGATGGCCTCGTTTCTTAGGATGCACGCGGAATTATCTACATTGATTACTTGCAGAAATAAAGAAGATACATGAGTATTATTGTTATTGAACGATGAACGGAGAAATCAAGAAAACAACGCCCTCATCTGACAAATAAAAAGATTCTCTTCCATCATGACAATGCAAGGGTGTACACCTGCGCAATTCCAATGACGAAAATTGTAGAATTAAGCTTCGAATTACTACAACATCCACCGTATTCATCAGATTTAGCCCCCAGTGACTTCCCCCCCCCCCCAAACTTGAAAGAGTGGCTCAACAGAAAATGATTCACGTCTAAGAATAGGCCATCTCCCAAATAGATGTCTATTTTGAGGACCTTCCAAAATTTTACTTTTTGGAAGGCTTAAAACAGTTGGAGAAACGATGGGAAAGTGTACTGAGCTAAAAAAAGATTATGTTAAAAAAATTTACCAAAAATAATTTGTTTTTCCATATTTTTCTAAGGACTTGTTTAACACCTCTTGTGTCATAACATCTCAACTAAACTGGCACTAGCATTCAAATAAAAGAATGCTATCAGTCACATTTTTAACTCAGCTTCCTCTGAAATAAATGTTTGCCATATAACACAGAACATCTCAGTCATTTTTGTTTCTCCATTAAACACAAAAAGAATAAAAGGTTATAATCAGGATAAGGAATTATGAAGAAGTTTGCCTCAATTAGCTACTCTCAAATCATCAACATATAGAATGAACACAAGTGGCAGCAGTGCCATGATTGGTCTACACACGCCAACAGAATGACCAGGGTTGGGAGGAAAAGGTAGTTTATTATTTTCTATCAAGTTTAGTAAGCGAATTTCGTTTAGTCTAGGATTGAATTCTTAGAATTCCCTTAGTCTGGTTATAATTATATGGAATGAAAACGAAGAGATTAATATATACGAGTTCTTTAAAAATGTAAGATGCGTACCTTTGAGTTTTTCCAAACAACTTGCCTGAGTAAAAGTATATTGCGTAATCAAACACAAAATATGGAGCAGAGCTGTAGATAGAGTTTGGGCAAAGCAATGTATGGAGAGTCAATACTGGGAAAAAGTCATACCACAGTACTTGCATCCTGTCACTTCAATTCCAACTATTGATTCAGTCATGACGATAGCTTGTCCTCAATGCTGTGCTGTATTGCATATTGCAGATATATCCCTGTAAGTCCCAAGTTACTCACTGTTCTTTTTGTGCGCCCTCAAACTGGAACTGCCTATTGTAATTGGTTTCACAATATGTTATTATAAATAAAACAACACACACCACACCACACCACACCCCACACCACACACACACACGCGTCTGCCCCATGCAGCCTTTCATGTACATCTCCCCATCAAACCTTACTGCTAGGAATTGGAAGCTGCCCTCGGACACTGCAACACACATCCTAGGGGAACTGTCCCCTTGCTTTGTCCAGCCGGGTCATATGTTCTTCTGTCTGTTGCCAGCTACCCCCCCGAGTGGACGGGTATGAAGGTTTACGTTATATTCAAGATTGTACTAGTTTACTTTTGACAATGGGTTTAACAATTATTGCGATTATACCATTATTAATTACTTCAGTCAATAATGAACTGTCTCAAGATATTATACAATGAACACAAACATAGAATGGTCCCATATTTTCACTTCTCTTCATTATTTACTTCTGCTTGATAGTTTGTAGTAGTCTTCATACAATTCATTGTAATAATATCTATCCAATGATTGTTGCCACAGTCAGTTATTTCCCCAAGAACTGTTTCTGATATTGAGGTATGATTTGAAGTATTCCTCCAGGGTGCAATTCCCAAGCCTTGAAGTAATGCCTGCAGTGGTTTGTGCTCATGAAACATCCCAGAAGGGTGGGTGGGTTGCTATCCACTTCGACTTTCCACATCATACTGAGCCTAATAATTCATGTTGTTTTAAGAGCAAAATGTCCACATGAATAACTTCACACCTCCTGTTCTATTTTCCTTTGTGTGGAAAGGTGCACCAAACCAAACATTTTGCCACCGTTACTTATTATTATACAAATTCTTCTTCTAATCTTAGATTCTGCAGTAGCTACTATTCAATCAGTTCTATACTCATCACAAATAAATAAAAGTATTGAATGAATATATAATCTTCCTCCTTCCGAACATACTTATAATGAATTAACAGAATATTGTTTATACTCACAGATTCCATTTTTGTATAAAAAAGAAAAAAATGGAATCTATGACTCCAATAAAATCTTATTAGCTCATTTAAATCAGGCACACCTGCACTTCTAACAGACTGTGATGGCTGCAGTATTGGAAATAGATGTAAAAGTTGGTGTTAAGATTTTGAGGCTTAGTCTTAATACTAAGCCAGGATTGGGCAAAATGGGCTCAAAAGGGCCACTCCACTGAAACTCATTCCTACCTTACACCACTGGCCATCCCTCTCCTTCACTGATGTTCAGCTTTATCTATGCTTCCGACATGCCTTATCCATTAGCAAGCATAACTTCATCGGAACATATGTTTCATGAAAAGTGACAGAGATATTTTTTTGTAAGTTACAAAAATAGGAAAGTTTGCTGTTTAATATGCAGATTTCAATTTGCAAATATAAAGCGTTACAATATCAAATGCCACTATGGTTAGAACCATAAAGCAAAGTGTGGCGATTTTACAGGCATTTAGTTAGAATTTCAAAATGTACTTTCTGAATACTCGCATTTGTAAACTTATAAAAGGGATAATATGATTCCACTTTTTAAGGGTTTAGTTTCTTATTAGTATATTAGGTATCCGGAACTGAACTTATTCAAACATTTTAATCATATTAGATCTATTTGATGGAATTTAATACATAATTATATATAATATTTATTAATGCTATATTGGAAGTATATTTTAAATTATTTCTCTTAAGGTTGGAGAGAGAACTTAGGCCTAAATAACTGAAATTGAAGTCATAAGCACCCGTGAGTGAAACCTTCAGAGAGAAGATATCACAGGCAAGCTATAGAATATTGAGTTTAAAACCCAACGATTTATTATGTTGAATAAATAGTTTTAAAACATTTTTAAGGCTAAATAGCAATACAACTTTATTTATTGTGAAGGACAAACAAATTATTATGTTAATCATAATGCGGTGTAAGAATATTATGTGCATAAGATAAAGTGAAGTTATAAACTTGAAGCCACAGTAGATGGCTGTAATAATTATTGTATGCAAAATATGTTTAATATAAACAAAATACTGTATTTATCCGAATACAGGACGACCTAGAATGTAGCACCTAATTTTGGAATTTAGCATGTCCATATAAAAAGAATGCTCAAATGAAATTTAAGATTTTGCATTAAGCTTTGAACAAAATAATGGGCAATTGAACTGATTAAGTCCTAGTTTATTATTATTATTATTATTATTATTATTATTATTATTTACTTAAAATGAATTTATGCGGAAATTCGCGTTTTGAGCCGTTGACGGAGAGGCGAGTACGGAAATGTACTATGGGTGTGATGGTACAACGTGGCAGTGGCGGCGTAATTGTAACGACGATGATGAATATGCTTTTCTATTTAGACAACTTATATAACACATCCTACATCTTATCATCATCATCTAATTTGAATTTGCGCAAATTCACATTGCGAGCGGGAGAGAAACAAGAAGAGAGAACGGAAATGTACCGGCATGTCTATGTTCGGTGGTGACGGCGGCAGCTTAGCTCTTAAGACAATTACAGATACGATTTTCAATTAAGACAACATACTTAATATAATATACCGTAAACGTTTTACCCAATTCGAATTGGCGCGTAAATTCATATTTAGAGCGGGAGAGACGAAGAGGAGTGTACGGAGAGTGCGCAAGGTGTGCGATAGTAGAACGTGACGACGGCAACGATAACGGCATTATTAAGCCCACATACTTAATATAATACCTATAACGTAAAACGTTTTATCGAATTGGCCGTAAATTCACAGAGGCAGAGGGAAAACCGGAGAGTAGGTATGTGCGGCGTGAGGAGGGGAAATGCGCAGCTTGACCTTTGGCTTCCAACACATTATGACCAACCATCGATGTGAAAGGAGGCCCTTTCGTTTTATTTTAGTCTCGGGGAATAATCTTTTTTTTTTTTTTTTTCCCCCAATGAGAATGCGCTTAGGCCCATTAATAGCTATTTTTGAAGCGAAATGAAACGCACAAAATCTACCGCATACGTTACGGCCTTGACGGAAATCCCCAGGCTTCGCCATTGCCGTATCCGCGAAGTTTGAAGCTTAATTTTCCCCTGCATGGAATTTGTAAAACAAATATCGCGAATGGAAGACAGCCCATAGTTTTGAACATTAATATTTTGAAGAAGAAGAAGAAAAGCATCGTCTTGTATGGTAATTAATACCAGGTAGAAACTATTACTATTACTATTGCGCAGGTGAAACGATGCTACCACTGCGCTTGTTGTATCAAAATAAACTTCGTCACTCGGTTCGAGAATGTGGGGCATGTTCAATCGCTACCTCTCCTCTTGTCCCCATGCCTGTACTAAGCTGCTGTAAACAGGTTTTTCAAGTTCATAACTAATTGACAAACCCTTAAATTTTGCGTTAGTATGCAAGAAATATTCTTTGGCATTTGGGAGTAGCACTTGTTTCATGGTACTTTTGAACATTTTATCTGCATTTGGAAGACATGTTTTTAAATTTTTTCTATTGAAACCAACTGGAAATAATGAACCAAATTTAGATTTTGACCTGAACTAAGTATGTAAGTCACAGTAAGGTTATCAAGAACTAAGTTTATAATTTGTGTAGGCCTTCACTAAATTTCAGTAAATTTTAAATGTTATAATTTGTATAACAGGTATTTAATCTCTTCGCTTGTGCCAATATTAAGTTTTTCCTTTGAAGGCTTAAGTTTTAATAACATGGATGGTCATACTCACAAAGATAGATGCAATTTGTTTCTTTTTTCCTGTAATTATATAATCAGCATCAAAACACACGTATATTAGTAGATTAATGTTGGAGGTGAACTGTAATCTGTATTTCTCTCAATATTTTCTGTCAATTCATTTAATATGTGCCTGATGTCCCAGTTGAAAAGCAGGGTGAAATAGAAACTCCTTATATAATTTCTCTCCTGGAGTGAATGTTGTCTCAAACAGAAGAATGTGTTGGTTGAAAGACACATTAAGCACATTCCACCAAAACTTATTTCAGTAATGAAAACACTAAAGGTTCTAAAGCTATCTCTTGCTGTCACCAGTGAGGAGTCAACATTCCCTTTTAAAATACCCAGCAAAGTCATGGGTGAAATTTTGGGTGAGCTTATCTGTCAGACACACCTGTGAGTCTGATTATTTTATTTCAATATATTATAAATTTGAATCATTACACTTAGCTCAATTGATTATCTATTATCATGATGATGATTTTAATATAATCACATAATTATATTATTAACTTTTTTTTAATAGTTTTCATTAGAAAATTATGAAATTATAACTAATCCAAATGGTGATCTTTTAGATCTACATAAGACAAATTATTTCTCTATTAAATATTTCAAAATAAAGTAATTATAATTATGATTAAAAAATTAACTATGGTGTCATTACAGATACAGGCAACAGAAGAAGTAGTTGCAGATGTTTGGTGTACATGACAGGTATAACAAGTAATGTCAGCCCAGAGTTCCAATTAGAAAGTCGTCATGGCAGAAATCTAAGCCTTGTAATAAAGATTTAGCCTTCCTTGTTGATAGAAATTTCTGTAGTTGGAACTTGTCTCCTGATGAAATGAAGTAAATAAAAATATAAATGAGGTTGATCAATAAGGAAGAAATAAAAATAGAGTAAACATGTACGATGCAATTATAACTTTTGCTGTGCAGTTGGGACTGTGGAAGGGATAATTACAAGAGGGGCAGCTGTATTGTTTACCCTCCTTATAATTCCTCCCTCCTGGGTAGTGTGGTGGTAGCATGTCTGCCTCACATTCAAAAGGTTGCGAGTTCGAATCTTGCTTAGTGTGAGTTACTCAGTTAAGTTTTTTCGGGGTTTTTCCTTATCCTGAGAAGACGAATGTCGAGTATCTTTAAGCACCCAAGATCATTTGAGCCTCATTTCACCAATTTCATTCATTGTTTGATATGACCAACCAGGTTAAAGGACTTTAAACTAAAAAAAAAAAAAAAAAAATAATTTAATAAGTATAGAAAATCTAAAAAGTAAATGATATGCTGGAAAGGCTGGGTTTATAGTTACAATTACTATAACTGAAAAATTATACATTTTTAAAATATTTGTGCCATGATAAACCTACTCTTCATCTATTTAAATCATTATCAGTTGCAAAACACATGCAATTAAGTTTCTTCATAGTTAAAGTGTTGGCTATATTCAATTCTACATATTTGTGAGAGCAACTGTTCTCAGAAATGAAGTATACAAAGTTAAAATACAGATGAACATGTGTTGACACAGCTAAAAATACCTCTATCGGAGCTAAACTACATTTTAACAAAATAATTACACTGTTGTTTGTATCAGTTTACAGGAGTCTAAACTGTAAACAAAAGAAATCAGTACTATATAACTAAGAATCAGCAATTGCCACTGTTCTCATTGTGTGTCTGCTTCTGCATCTATGGCTTGTTTCTATATGGTGCTTGTCAACTTGGAAGGTTGCATGCCAAATGGTTTAGGGTTTGCCCATACCTGAACTATACTGTAAAATGAAAACTGGCTAAATCAATGGTTATAGATTTCAAATGTCAGGTTATAAATGTCACTTGAACTAAACATAAATGCTATGTATAAGTAGTAAAGTTAAAAATTATACATTTCAGCTTGTAATTATCCGAGTTTTTCTACATGTTCTGCAATTTTAAGTTTCAAGTTTAGAAATCTAATCTACCCTAATTTATTTTAATCTAATATAAACTGCAGAACCTTTAAATTTGAATGTTCCATGTATGCTGAATTTTCTGTGGTGCATCACAATAGTAGCTCCATATAATATAACTTGTGAGCAGAAGTTAGCAACTATGATGATGTATTTGAATTAGAAGTTCTTTTGAGTTGGACCATAGTAACACTATAACATCACTAACAGATAATTTATAGTGTTACTATGATCAAAGTACTTCTAGCTTCATAATCTTACCTTTAGCCTTAAGCATCTTACCCAATAGACGATTGTTGTGATAAATTTAGGAGGGAAGGATATGCATGAATACAATCAGGATCACTATTTTCAAAGGATTCGAGATGAGAAGTGAGGAAGACTGCATTATCTATGAGAAGCTTGAAGGAATATTTTGTTATTAGAATGTGATAGGGTGAAGAGGTGCAGAGAGGGAATCTGGGAAATAAAATTGAATAAATTACAGAAAGAAATTACATAACTTAAAATGTTGACTGATGTGAGAATAAACAGGAATATAATGATTGGAGAATATTTGGGAAAATAATGGAGAATTGGTTTTTAGTGGTTCAAAAACAATGAGAGAATTAAGTGATAAACCAGGCATGAAGGTGGCCAAGAAAGTAAGGAGGGAATGTGCTTTTACTCGCCTCACATATTGTTATTGAGTGATGAGGAGTAATACACTTGTTTTAGTACAAGTTAGCACTGAGTTTGTCCTACTTTGCATCAAAAATAATTTCTCCACTTGTGTTTGAAGTGTTCTGTTTATATTAGGCATATGTTTCATATAATAATTATTAAAAAGTCCACCTGGGTAGTGTAGTGGTAGCATGTCTGCATAACATTCAACAGGTTATGAGTTTGAATCTCGCTTAGGATGAGTTATTTAGATAAGGGTTTTTGGGGTTTTCCCTTACCCTGAGATGATGAATTTCGAGTAACTTTAAGCTCCATGAACTCCAAGGTCATTTGTCTATCATTTAACCAATTTTATTCATTGTCCGATATGATCAACAGGTTAAAAGATGTTAACCAAAAACAAAAAATTATTAAAGCCACCTACTATGATTAAGCAATGTTAACGTTTATAACCATTCCTTTATCTTGTGCAGGTAATATAATCTTACATTGCCTTATGATTAACATTGTTTCTTTTTAACATAAATGAAGTACCAAACCAAGCTCATTCCATTTAACTTTAAAACATATTTTAAAAATATATGACCAACATAATACATTGATTGGTTTTAAAAAAACATAAAACAATATCTGATATAGATAAATAAAGGAAAATACCACTCTAGGCCTAAACATTTTTTGTGCTTATGTGTCTCAGAGTTTATTTACTAAAAGGGATATATTTGGTTGCAAAGTGGAATAACTCAATCCTAATTCCTTGTGCCACTCTTCCTGGAACTGGCATTCCAAGTTTGAACTCAGACTCCCTACTGACTGAGTTATGTCTAATACACAGGTCAGAGGCAAGGGTGACTTTCAGTAGCACTTTAGAACCATTTTCCCCATGTCTATTATAAACAGATAAAATTGCATAAACATGGAATACAAAAAGTGGAGGGATTCATATACGAGGGCTGATCAACAAAAACTGAGACTGATTTTTTGTTTACATGATCTTTTTCAAAGTAGTCCCCTCCTACTTCAATGCACTTTTTATAGCGTCTCTGCCAGTCCTTGAACACGTGCTGCAGACCATTCTTTGTGAGGTCCTTGAGAATCGCCTCACTTTTCTCGAGCACTGCTTCAGAGTTCTCAAATCGAATACCCCTAAGCTTTGCTTTAGTGATGAGAATAAAAAAGTTACAGGGTGCAGGATCGGGGCTATAAAGTGGATGTGGTACACAGGTAATGTTGAATCGAGCCAGAAACTGCATGACTTGATTTGCGACGTGAGGCTGTGCATTGTCATGATGAAGTTGCCACCCAGTCTGAGAAAGCTCTGGTCGTTTCTTTGCAATGTGCTTCCTCAGTGTAGCCAATACTGACATGTATGTAGTATGCTGCTGTAACAGTAGTGTGAGGGGGAACTGCCTGCTGGTAAATCATTCCATTACAGTCCAAAATGTGATCACTATCACTTTCCCTGCAGATGGAACAACTTTTGCCTTTTTTGGTGTTGGATAACCTGGCGATCTCCACACTGTGCTGGCTTGTTTTCCTTCAGGAGCATAATGATGCAGCCGTGACTCATCACCGGCGATAATCAATTTAAAAAATGCATCCCCTCCATCAGCAAAGAGACGCAGCACCTCACGGTTTGTCTCCATTCGCACATCCTTTTGTTTGGGAGTCAACAGACATGGCACCCAACGAACACAAACTTGGGTCATATGGAGATGGTCGTGCATAATTGTAAACACACTGCCATATGAAATTCTCAACACTTCACTGAGGTTACATAATGTTATACGCCGATCCTCTCGGACAATCACGGCAGTGGTGATGTTGATTTCAGTCACAGCAGAAGCCGAAATACCAGACCCACTTTGCTTAACACTGACAAGTCGGCCTTCTTTGTAGCCTTGAACCACCTAAACACTGTTGCACGAGGTAGTGCATCTTCACTATACACTTGCTTCAGCTTTTCATAAGTTTCGGTGGCTGCATGGTTTAAACGAAAACAGAATTTGATTGCACTGTACTGCTCCTCTCGCATCACCGCCATTGTCTGGTATGCGAAATGCACGTAGGGTCTACAAAATAGAGCATTACTACCATCCTACCGATAAGAGACTTTTGCCGCCTACCGATATTATACATAAAAACCCGCTCTTTTCAAATATCTATGTTACAGATATGAAACTATCACGGAAGCTACAGGAAAAAATCAGTCTCAGTCTTTGTTGATCAGCCCTCATATATGGTTGTGTGTAAGGAAGCCTTGTATAGTGGATCATTAGAATTAAATTTAGGTTAAGCACTTCAGTTGTTGTAGTTGTAAAAGTGTTTTGTTTATACATTCCTGAAATTACATTAAGGGTAAGAATAAATATTAAATTCAAAATAGGCCATCAAGTTGCAATATTACAAAAGGAAGCTGTTTACTGTTGATAAAAGAAGATTTTAATTTGCATCATATTTAGTATATCCATACAAAACACACATACTATAAAGATTTGCTTTTGACCAATATAGAGTGATTAGAGACCATATAAATGAAAACTTTTACTCAGCTATTGATTCATATTTTTATGAGCTACTTGTTTCATAACAATTTATACAGTTAGCAAACAAATGCTAATAAATAAAAAAAATTCTTCATACTGCAAGCTACACCTACACTACAATACATAAATATATGTATTCACACTGTTTAACAAATAAAGATGTTGTCTAATATTTATAGGAATGTCTGTATCACACAATAACAGGAAAATAGCTTACACTGGCAAATTAATCCACCCTTATAAGCAACATAACAACAGCTTTTTTTTAAATAAACAATTCCAAATGTTTTGAATAAACATACGTTTGATTAAAAATAACAACATTACATGATCAGAAACATAGAACATTAAAACATGTGTAGAAGTTATGATAGGCCTAATAATTTAATGAATGATAATTATAAAAACTGTTACTGATCCAAATAAGTTCAAATCACAATATGTATTTAGAGTTTTTAATACAGAACAGAAACAACAATCATCCAGCAAATAAAGATGGCTATAGCTGCAAAATTAGAACCTCATTTGAACCCTGCCTTGCACATCCATTAGAAATTTTCTTTATGCTAGTTTCGCAATTTTAATACTGTTTTTAATTAATAATTTAATTAATTCTGTATTCTTAAGCTACAGTGTAACTGAAAGACTGCAGAAAAATTCATTTCATCTCCCCTTCCAGTAATGATGTATCCTAACTGTATTTTAAGCTTGAATAATTAGCAAGCATTATAACAGCTTCAGACTCAGAAGTATAATTTCAAGATATTTTGCATTCTTTGTATTAATAAATGGAGTTGTAGTCAGATTTGCAGGGAACAAACTACCAGTATGATGCACATTTAGCACATCTGTTCATTAAAACTATGCACATAGAAAAGGGTAATAAAACATTATTTTGTTTATTACTGATATATGATGGACAGTGATGTGTTCTATCAATTGAAATTAGTTGAGTCAATTTTGTAACAGTACATCACTTACTTTTATTATCGGAAAACATGTTTCAGAAGCCATGTTGACTGCCGGCATTGCTTTCTGTGGTGGTAGTATGATGGGCCTTTGCATCAGTAGGTCGCCTGGCAAGAATTCAAAGTTGAAAACGCGGTTCTTGTTTTTCCAAACTTTTAATTCTGTCTTCCTTGTGATATTTTTGAGTATTTTTGACCTTCCACCCTACAACTTTCTACAAATTCCAGAGGATCTTAAGACAGCATCATTCTGGCCCCAAAAACAATTACTCTATAAAAAACATATTAAATTCTAATTTAAAAGATGATACCTCATAAAACAAACCAGGAATATATAGTTCAGATGCGACTGAGAAAAAATCTACATTGGCAAAACAAGAGAAATATAAAAACAAGAACAAAAGAACATCACAGAAATATTATACTTAAACAAGAAGACAAATCTATGGTAGCTTGGCATTTTTGGAAAGAGCAACACACCATAAATAGAAGCCCAAAAATACTCAAAAATATCACTAGAAAGACAGAATTAAAAGTTTGGTAAAACATATATATTTGAAAAACAAGAAATACATTTTCAGTTTTGATATCCTGCCAGGCTACTTACTGATGTAAAGGTTCATTAAACCACCACAAGGGACAATGACAACCACCACAGCAAGCAATTCCAGCAGTTGACTGAAGGAATTGACAATGGAAGCACATGGCTTCTGAAACATGTTTTCCGATAATTAAAGTAAGTGATGTAGTGTTACAAAATCAAGTCAACTAATTGATTTCAATTGATTACTTTATTTGTTAATGACACTGTCAATTGCCAGGATGATATCAGTGCCGCCAATGTGCTGAAATTTTGTCATGTAGGAATGGCAATGTCATGTAATATGTCAATCAATCTATTGACATGGGGCTGTCACTTTGAAACACATTTAAAACCTGTTTTTGCTGCATTTGAACCCACGACCTTGAGTTCAGAAGGCCAACGCCTAACCAACTGAGCTACCCAGACCAAGGAAGAAGAAGAAGAAGAAGAAGAAGAAGAAGAAGAAGAGGATATCAGTACATGTAAAGAAGTATGATTTATCAGTGTCATAACAGAACACATTATACTTGTCATGTTTCCTACACTGTGGTGCTGTACAGCTCTGGTAGCCAAACAGTATGTGTCAGGTTTGATCCCATCCATGAGGTAGTGGATTTTCTGGATGTCCCTCAACATAGTGAGGAAAGTAGGGGGAGGATAGCAGTCCTGGCATTTAAAACAACTTTTCAGTGGACGATGCGTGATGTCCACCATATCAATCCATCTCTATAGCCCTTTACAGGCTGTAGCGCCACAGGATTTATTTATCCTTGCCATGCTACAGAAATAACGTTGCCCATATAAGATTACCCGCATCATCATTATGATTCTTGTATGGCCATTGCACACCTAACAATTTTACAAATGAAGGTATCAATTTGAAAGGTTTCTTCTCCTTTAGTCATCAATCCTTGGATTGGTTTCCTGCAATTCTCTATTCTGATCTTCTCTCTTCCTTCTCTTTTTAATTCTTCATATGTTCTGCAGTTATGTCATTCTTAATTTGTCCCATGTATTGCAGTCTTGTTCTTTCTTTGCTATGCTTGCCTTCAATTGTACCTTTGATTATAATTTTCAAAATACTTTTGTATCTTAACAAATGCCCTATGAATTTTATTCATCTTTTTCTTATTCAGTTCCAATTTTCGATTTCTGCTTTTGTTCTTTCATAAACTTCATTGACAATTTCAAGCAGTTTCCTGTAACACTATATTTCAAATGATTCTATTCTTCTTCTTTCTGATCTTAATGTTACCAAGTTTTACATTATGCTCGATACTTTGTTTGTAACAAACTTGTAAATAATTCATTCTTCCTACCAAAGGCAAGTTTAGCTTGATATATTCTATTAGTCATTTCTTTTTTATTTCCTCCATCAGGTATTAAAATTCATCTAATAATTATCCAATCTAATAAGTGTTTTATTATATCTTTTTTTTCCTGCAAGTAATTTTTGTTTTCAATTTATGAAAATTTAAGTGATTATTTATAGGTGTGTTTTCCAGTTTATTATGACTTCCTAATCTCTCTTATTTTACATTGAAATTGCAATATCATCAGCAAATTGCTTGTTAATTTTAAATCTCTGTATTTTTATATCCATGTCTATTTCTCAGTAACTTCATTTAGTGCTCTTTGTATATAAACTTTGAAGAGTACTGGTTATAATGCACATGCTTGTATTACACTTTTCCTTATATGAGCTTTTACCTCAGAATTTCCAAGGTTTTTAACTGCTTTTTATCCCTATATAAATTTTGATCGACTTTCATATCTCTAGATTTGATACCTAATTCTTTAAGTACATTTTTTCCCATTTCACATTATCAAATGCTTTTTCTATGTCTACAAATTATATATAAATATATATACTTTTATTTTATTTTTTTTCTATTATTAGTCTCATTGCTAATATTACTTCTCTTGTACCTGAAGCCAAATCATCTGTTAAATATTTTTTTACTTTCATTTCTATTCTATTACATATTATTTTGGTTAATATGTTATATGCATGTGACAAATTTCAAACACAATAGCCCTCATAATTTTTTTTTTTCGTATTGGCATAATTTTACTATTTTTGAATTCATCTATTAGTATTCTGGTTTCATATATAACACATATTAGTTCATATAGGGTCCCTTTTAATTCTTCATTTACTACTTTAGCATTCCTCCAGTGATTCCATTATCCCCTGGAACTTTCATTTTTTAAGCTCTTTATTGCATTTTGAAAATTGTTCTTTTAATATAGCATCTCCCCTCGCTTATTCTGTTTCTTCTATATGTTCTATTAATTCTTTCAGTTTCTGTCCCTTATACAGATTTTCTATATAGTATTTTCAGCTTTTAGCCATAATACTATCTTTATTAATTAAATTTCCTTGGACATTTCTTAGTTTATTCCATTACCTTATGCTTACTAAAATGTGCTTTGAATGAAATGTTTAATAAGGTAAAATTAAAATGCATAACAGTGATTAATATTATGAATAATTATTAATTATGCATTAAAAGAACACAAAATTTAGATCAATCCTCATATAAAATTTAAAATAATATTTTAAAATAGTAAAGCATATTTTATCCAAGTCAAAATTCCTTATATTTTATCTATTACTCTTAGCAACACTTCTGTTATATTGCATACAACATAACCACAACTAAATTGATCAGTGCCCTGATGTGCCCTGAATATTTTTGTAGCTAATCAAAACAACATTAAGAACAATTAAAAATGGTCATGAAAATCTACTTTTAGGTCAATTCTGTTCATCAAAATTTTAAAAAAAAATCAGGAAGTCTAAATTAAACGTTGCATTAAAATACATCATGTTTAGAACAGAATACACTCAGTTCATCTCAGTTTTACCACAACTGTATCTCTCAATTTTGTTGTGAGAAGTCATCATTAACAATATCATAGAAGTCTTGGCATTTTTTTTCCAACACACAGTAGTTCTGTCTCACCTGGCTAAATTTGAGAGTTTCTGACATAAGATTTGTTTCTTTTCATGGCTTAAGATAATTTGCTCTCGTAGCTGGGATGATAATATTTCTCATGTGCAGTTACATTACCTCATAATATGCATTCTGAAGATCAATAGACCTTATGAAAACAAGAAGCTCACCAACAACATCACAGAATTCTTCTGAAGTATATACTACAACAAGCTCTGATCTTGATATAAAGCCATATTTATTTCCATAAGAATTTTTCAGTCTAGAAGAATCCCAATTCAGGGAAACTTCTTTTGTATTACTTTGTATTTTCTGATTCGGAAGATCTAGGAATCAAGTTGCAGGAGATATTTTCTAATTGTTGAACAATAATATCCACAATTTCACAGGACAAACACTGGTGTGATGTTTTATATCACATTGTCCAGATGCTTTCTGCCATTTTTAGGTTGGTTCATGTCACTACAGCTATGTGTCTTTTGCCAAATTCTAGAAAATTGTTCATGTTTCACTTTGACACATAATTGACAATCATTCTTTGACTTTTGGTATAATAGCCCATACTATTATTTTTAGTCTGTCGAATATAAAATAATCTGAGAGTATGAGAACAAATTCTGTGAACACATTTAAGAGAAAATTAAAATTGAAGTAGTATTGCAATGATACACTAAAACGGCGAGCATTGTAACTGTCTGGGTTCCATTTTTCCTCAGGATTAGTGATTCTCTGAAACAATGTCACAAAACTGTTTCTGTATTCAAACACTTACTTCCACTAGACAAGTATTGTAGTTCCAGCAAATTAGTGCAACATTTGGTAGTTTTCATCTGATGCGTTGCTTCATTTTATAGATTTATTTAGAAAGCCAGCTAACCCTTTAATGTTAAAAAGAAAACACAGTATAGGTAGGTACTAAGGTAGATACATTTTTTTTTTTAAATTCAGATGTAGGTTTCAATTCTGAATTATTTGTTTTTTCTGCTAAAAATTACAGGAAATGAACTTTTGTTTTAAAATCTTTCTGCAACGTTGCCATATATTGCAGTACATTGAATGAGACGTTCCAGATATCCACTATCATACACAAAATGCTGTATTATTTACTTTGCAAGCTTAAAATCTACTTATAAATGTAAAAAGGAAGCTAGTAACAATGAAGCACCACAAATATAAATACTACAATTAATATACCACCAATTGATTCTCTCACCAAATTTGTTTTAATTCCAGTAGTTAGCAATGCCTTAGTACACAATCCACCTAGTAGCAGTATCAATAACAATGTAAATAAACAAGATCTAAAAGAAAATGAGCTGACGATGCAATACATCATTTTATTGCAAAACTAATCCGTGGATTTCAAAAAAGATAAGTGGAGAATTGTTACAATTATTAATTGTTATATTAATATTAAAATCTACTGTGTTGATAAAACACTGTGTAGCATACACCTGTATAATTACTAATAGTTTTAGGCCATCATTTTAGGCTATTGTAACATGAAAACAGATTAATATACTAAGCTAAATAGATAAGCCAGATCATAGGTGCAGAACCAGGAAAAAAAAAAGGGGAAATCAAGCAATGATGTGAAGCAATGAAATATTGTCAAAGAAGAGAGGATTTCAGTGGCAGTCCAGACACTTAGAAGCTGCAACATGTAAACACTGATGAGCTGTACAAAAACCAACTTGTAGCTTTTCATTGCTCTTTGATTAATAGGAATCTGCCAATTAAAAAATGGTAAATCAAACTTCTTTCGGTAAGCAGTGCTTACCTTACTTCCATAGAATATAGTGACTGTTATCACATATTACGATTGCTGTGACAAATCTGAATTTTATATGGGAAATGTTAAACAGTATTTTATGCAATATTATAGTATACAAGGTTAATTAAAAGTCTCACATAAGCTAAATATATTTTAAAGTATGATTTACTTTTAAAGTTGGTATGTGGATGACACTAAGTAAAACATACAATTGGCCATGTAATTCTTTTTATTTAACATTATTATTTTCATTTGTTTGTTAACAACACTGTTAATTGTCAGGATCATATCAGTACTGCCAGTATGCCAAAATTTCATTCCACAGGAGTTCTTGTATATGCCAGTAAATTTATTGACATGGGGCTATGGTGCTAAGCACACTTAAAAACCATCGCTGGGCCCAGTTTGAACCTTTGACCTTAAGTCCATAAGCTAACTAACTACGCAACCCAGATCAGCTTATTTTATTTATATCCTTTTTTATTTCATTGTGAATGCAGTTCCTTAAATTTGGCTAAATAAATTGTGAAATGAAGGTGTCATTAGTATCAATAAGTAAAGCACGATTAATGTGGTTAGAATAGAATAGAATATTTATTGTCATATAAAGTACATAAGTCTGTAAACTGGTGACTTGTCAAAAAATATACTTGAGTAACCTAAATCTGATATGCATAGTATAAAGACATTATTTTAAAAATATATTGAAAATTTGGTTTGTCAATTTATGGTAATAATATAATATGTATATTAGCTTAGTGACTCCAACATTGTGTCATCCATAAATTCTTGTATAGAGTAATATGTTTATTTACTAATATTTCTTTAACTCTTTTTGTGAATAAATTTAAGGCTTTTATATCTTTGATTTTTTTGCGGCAGTTTATTATATACTTTTATATGCATATAGTAGGGGGGGGGGGGGGTCATAGAGTGTTAAGTCTGGGCATAGGGAATTTTATGCTAAATTCTTTCTGGGTATTGTAGTGATGCTGGTTTTGTTTTTCCATGAAATTGTCATAACTTTTATAAACATAGATGAGCAACACTAAGAGATATATTGAGGGCATTGTTAATATTTTTAGCTTTTTAAAGAGTCTTTGAAACTCACACTTCATTTATTTTTATTGAGCAGGACAACTGTTTTGCAGACGAATTGTCCTACTCAATAAAGTTCAATAAAAGTGAGTGAAATGTGGGTAAAAGTTAACCATATTAATAATCTGATTAGCCTTCATTGTAAGTAGCTTCACCATATTTTGTAACTAAAGTTTATTTTAATTAAATTAGAGAAGTTGATAAATAAATAAACAATTCAATTCCATTTCATTGGCACTCTTTTATTTTAATAGAACACTCCTCCTTTTATTTTCCATACAATAGTACCCCTAAACAATTTCTTAAAAATACTGGGCTTGACAACGTTCTATCTTTATCTAATGTATCTTTGAAGCATAAATTGGTTTGTCCTAAATGTGAAAAACATATGTTATTCTGTTTCTGTGACTCCACTTTCTATTATTTTACCATGAGCAAAAGCTTCACAAATTTTTACAGATCATACTATATATTTACAAACCCTGTATTTTTTCAGAGTGTCAAGTGTATAAAATATTTTAAGAAGTTCAAACATATCACTCAGGAGCATTTCTGGTAAAGCCACATATATGAACTGATTATTTCATATTTTTACTCTATTACTTAACATACCAATAATTTTCCAGGTGTGAAACTTCTGAACTAACCTTGTATAATTTTTGTATAGTCATGTTGCACAAAATAAATGGTCTCATCATAGACTATTTGTCATAATAAACAAAATAAATTAAATATTAAATTATAGTTGAAGATATCACCAATGAAAATCACTATCTCACAATTTTATTAAATAAGCATGTTGTTTAAAAATAAATTTTACACTTATGAAGCAGTATATACATGGTATATAATTATTCCTTATGTAAACCCAATTGAATGAGTGGGTATCTACATGACCAAATAACTATCCTGATGAGACCTTCAATCACAAGCCTACTCTTAAAGGAGTCTGCTGCCAAAATGTTGCATTCAACTTGTTAAAAATATCCACTCCATATCTACTAATTGCACACTCTTAATAAGCATGACACAACTTCCAACAAAATAAGTCTAAAGCTATCACAAAGCTCTGCCCATAACAGAAAACTATTAAGGAGCATTGAGATAGTAAATTCCGAGTCAACTTAACTACATGCTGTTAGTGCTGCCATTTGAGTTACCATACAGTGGTGAGAACTGACAATCATTGCAGCTTAGCACTGACTCCTTTACATCAAGTGCAAGCTACTCAAATTTTCAGTTAAGTAATGCATGGATTATGAACTGCCCATTGGAATAAAACTAAAGCAAATGTTAACATAAAAGGCGCTATTATTTTCAAAGCAATTTAACCAGCTTTATTTTAATCAGATTTTACTGAAAATTATTTAAGCATGAGGAGGGATGCCAGCACTGCAAATCCTACAGCTACTAAAGAATGCATGCATGGTTTAAACCTATTTTTCAAGCTTTCAAATATTCTACCAATGTGAAAGAATACAATTACCTACAAATGTTTATAATTTTCTCCCTCATTCAGAATATGAGTTCATAGGTGAAGCTGAGATTCTTTGGAATTAACATAGAGAGCCAGATTTCATAAATTTACATAAAATTAACGAGGGCTTAATTTTAAATCTATGTCAAATGAATATAAGAGAATAATATTGTCATGAATGCATTTAGAAATGGACTCTTTCTCCTTAGAAACAAAACCTATAGATGTTTCTGTTGCATATTTACCTAATTCAGCTAAAATTCATTCATTTTATAATCTATGCTTTTCGACGTCAAAGATTCCACTATCTACCTCTGTGTGCGCGCATGCATGGGAATGTTTGCAATCAAATGAATATCAGATAAGAGTCTAGATTTTTTTATAGTAAAATAACATATTAGTTTACATGATATTGACCCTGTGGATTGTTTAAATGAGGTTAATTTGCTTTGCCTATCAGGCACATCAACAATAGCATGAAATCTGTAAGTGTAATTGATGATAAAAAACTAAAAGGTTGATTGCATCAAGTGCTTACAGTGTAAATACTTCTGTTGCTTGAGCTGGAATTCCAAGTATGTTAAACTCTGAAGTGACTTTAGCTCACAGAT
The DNA here is from genome assembly GCA_030762935.1 of Hymenopus coronatus. Taxonomy (NCBI): domain Eukaryota; kingdom Metazoa; phylum Arthropoda; class Insecta; order Mantodea; family Hymenopodidae; genus Hymenopus; species Hymenopus coronatus. Next base: position 145,524,044 of record CM060881.1, on the reverse strand, counting down.
TTGTATGATAAATTTCTCATTGGGCAACTGTGTTCTAAGACTAGAATACCAATCAACTTTGTTGTGAGTTCAATTCTTTTGCAAGTGAAACTTGAGTTTGAAATGAACGGGCAGTATTAAGGTTACCCAATCCTAAATAGGGAATACATAATGTATGTTGAGTATAACATATAAACTTTAATCTGTAGATTGTAGTTCACTCATCAACGAGCTCTCATCACTGGTAATAGAGAAGGAGCATTCTCAACACAGACTAAAAGTACAGTAGATAGTCTTTGAAAACCTGTAATTCTCCTAGCAAAATCTTCAGATTTTAGAATGTAGTTATCCTAAAATATAGGGCCATTATTTTATTTATTTATTTGTTTATGTTAAGCTTTTACAGGTGAATATGACCGGTGTTCAGACCTGACACTCATTATATTATATGGTAACCCATTTGCAGCATTTCTCTCCTTACTCCGTGCCATCTGCTGGGACTTTGGACTGCCTATTCCTGCTCGAAAATGCATTTGTTGCCATTTCTATGTGGCTGAGTCAGGTCATGTGCACTCAACCATTGTCAGTTACGTGCTTCTGTCATTATAGTAAACATGGTGCGTCACTTATCTGTGGAAGAATGTGTGTTTATTTGTAAAGTTTATTTTAAACATGAATCTACTTGCCATGTGTGCAGGGAGTTTGCTGAAAGGTTTACAAACTCTGTACCACCTGCAAGAAAAACTATACATGTGATTATCAATAAATCTGAAGCTTCAGGTTCCGCATTGGACAAGAAACATTCTAGGATGAAGCATTGGAGCATTCACTTTGAAAATTGCTGAACAAATTTGCACAACAAACAGGTCTCTATCTTCTGCTAGAAGTGCTACATGACTGTTGAAACAAAAACCTTATCACTACACAAAAGTGCAAGCATTAAAAGTAAATGACCCTAGTAAACATATGAATTACTGCAGTTGGTTTTTCGAATCTGTAGAAAGAGGTTTCATTGACCCACAGCTTTTGTTTTTCCGACGAATCTTGGTTTCACTTAAATGGGTGTGTGAATACTCACAATAGTCGATACTTGTCTTCAGAAACACCTGTGCTATTGGATGAAATGCACCCCAGAAAGTTGGAGTTTGATGTGTGATAATGCTAGAAGAATAATAGGTCCCATTTTCTTTTCTTAAACAATACATGCAGAGCAATAGCAGAGGCTAATTGCCAAACCATTTTTTGATTACTTGACAGAAGAAGAGAAATCATATGGTTGGTTCCAGCAACATTCTGCAACAGCACACATGGCTGCTGAACAGTTAAATACAGTAAGAGAGGTGTCTGATAACAGAATTATTAGTGTTAATTTGTGGTCCCCTTATTATCCTGACCTAATAAGTTGGGATTTTTATTTATGCAGTTGTTTAAAAGACGAAGTGTATTGTTCCAATCCTCGCACACTACAGGAACTTGGAGATAATATCATGCAAGAAATCACAACAATTGGAGCTACTGAGCTTCAGCGAGTCAGTGACAACATTTTTAAGAGATATGATGCTTGTTTGAGAGAAGAAGGTCAACATTTCCATCATCTATTATAAGGTAAGGATTTTAGTCCACCTCTGCCACTAGTTTTCCGGCAACTTCCAGCTCTCTTGTACATTGATAGACAGCATGCAAGTAGATTACCATATAAAATAATAACACTGTATGTAGTAGGTGAAAATTATGACCTTTAGAGCTACATACTGCAAAACATACTCAAAGCCATATGCAATCATTGTTGCTTTTGATTTTGTAAAACAGAACTTCAATCCTTTTAAAAATTTATAGGCTAATATAGGTAAGTTTTTTACTTTCTCTATACGAACTATGTACATAGTGTATAGAGAAGGTATTGTATTGTACCCAAAAATTTGATACCGAGATTTTACCGGAAATACATGTTTTGAGACTCCCTGAATCCAAAAAAAGCATTTTTAGAAAACTATCCATGTGTGTGTCTGTGTGTGTGTGTGTGTGTGTGTCTGTGGGCAGCGTGTGTGTGTGTGTGTGTGTGTCTGTGGGCAGCGTGTGTGTGTGTGTGTGTCTGTGGGCAGCATAGCGCAAAAACGAAAGGACCGTTAAAGCCCAAACTTGGTATTTAAGTTTGGTATCTTCCAAGGATGCGGCAAGAAGATTTTCAAGAAAATCCCCCCACCCCAAACTACCCTTTACATGGAAAAATTTCGAAAATTTTGATTTTCTTAAAAATTGCTCTAACGATTTTGATTAAAATATTGTACATTAAAGATATTTACCTGACAAATAAAATGTATATCTTGAATTTTCTGGAAATAGCCCCTGAAGACTACTTTATTTCGGATGAATTTTATGGAATTGTACATAACTGCTAAACTGTAAGAGATGGACAAAAATTTACTCCACAGAAAATGTAGCTCGTGATAAAACACACAATTTATGTCATATACATTTTTTTCGTGGAGTTGATCATTTTTAAGATATTCTTAGTTTTTCATTTCTGCTTTGAAAAACATACTTTTCTCATACAGGAATTTGTTAACTCCTGTCCATATAAACAAAGGAACTACAGTTACATAGCAACCAGCTTTTGGTTATCATTTTAACCTATGGTACTCCCTCATTTCGCTTCTACTTACAAGGAAGCAAATAATAAGGATATTTCTGCTGTTTCTCGATTAGCATGAAGTAAGTAGAAGCATAAGCTTTTTATCTAAAATTTGTTGCAGAGATGTAGAGAAAGTCATGTGAATGGAACACATAAGATTTTTTTAAAAAAAAAATGAGTGAATGGCCTAATTTTTTAAACACTATTATCTTTAGGTGCATCTAAGGTGATGAAAAATATCAAATTTTATTATGAATTACTTGTTTAGATCTACAGATAATTCCAATTAGCAGGAGTAAATATTTTTTACCACAAGGCTAATCAAACACCTTTAGAGCTGGTATAAAAAAGCTGTTAAATTGCAAACTCTGATAGCAGCTAGTGCTACTCATTTTATGTTCACTGAATATAAAACATTTTCACATTCACACCCATACATCTATGTAATGGTAGGGTAGTACAAAGTTAAAGCAACATTAGTGCCTATTATAAGCAATACATCTGTAGTTAATTTGGTTTTCAACTATATTTTTTTCTGACAATAGGCTTTTTTACCTTTGCTCCATATTCATTTATACATTACAAAATTTAGTTTTATTTCATTAACTACAGACACAGAAATTGTAAAAGTAAATTTTGCAACCAAAAGTGCTTCTGCTAATATTATGAGTACTAACATCATAAACTAGTTTTTACAATCAGACAAGAACCATATGCTCAAGAAATTTGATAAACACCTGGTACATTCCTAATTTTGCAGAATGTAAATTTTATGTGCTCTGACAGAACATTGTGCAGAACAGAGAATACAATAACCCAATAAGCAATTATTGAGAACTAAATCAGAATTTAAATTCAGTCCCAACTTCAACTTTCATAGTATTCCGCTCTAATGACTTAGCGTTGACCGTGTTACCTTTGAAGAAAGCAAAAATAGTATTCATAGACATTGGTGTACACTTAAGCTTCTAAAAAGATTATTTCTAATAGCAACTCATATTATGGTAATATTATCCATTGTTAACAACAAATTAATAACAGTCTTATTAATAAAATCCTCAAATAAATAATTATTTTGAAATTGTTCTTAAACTTTGCTATGCCAGAGATTAACAATAAAAAATCTTTTAACAAATATAAATAACATACTACATAAGTTATAACTTCATACTAAAATAAGTGATGTGCATACAATTCAGCTTGCAATTTGAATCATGTTTAAAATAATCTAGTATTGGGAGAAAAAGATGTGATAATATTGTTTTATTTGTATCTAATATATAAACATTCTTTGTGTCAAATTGGAGACCAGGCATACATGGGGAAGTGAAATAAGTATGCACATTTTGTGAGAATGGTCTTCTAATTTAATAAAATTATTAAGTTTACACAATAAGCAAAGTCTTCCTGAAAAAAAAAAAAAAAATCTACTTTTTAGCCCATATCTTGTGCTGACGAATATTAGGCACAAAGTTTTGATTTATATCACTAGTAAAAGCAAGAAGTTATTCTCTTATAGTCTTTTATTCAATTGCCCCTTTTTGTAGAAATTCTGAACATTTTTAACACTATACTTTTAATTTCTGAGATATGGCACTATAGTATTATCCATTATTATATAGTTGCTTTAACAGCCCATCAATGCAGATTGGCTTCAGGTATTATGTGAAAGGAGTAGTCCAAACAGTAGAGAATTTCTTCTGATTTTTAAATTAGCTTGGAAAATTTTCTAATAATAATCATGATCAGAGTCCTCAAATTAAGGAAGATAACATGCACAAAAATAAAGAAAGCAAACTTGTAGCTCCTACTTTCAAGCAAAGTTGAACTAAAGAAATTGTTCAAAGCGACGTCCAAACATATGCCATTCGCGTGCTTGTAAAAAAAAAAGTTTCAGACTTTGAGAGAGGCTTGAACCCAGGCCTCCCAGGATTATCAGACTGGGAACCAAGCTCGCTTCTGATGCTCTATTGCTATACATAAAGAAACCTTCCTCTCTAATTCATACAGTTTTTCACAATGTGGAGCTCAGTGTATACTGGCCCTTGCTGTCAGAGCATTTTCCTCAGAATAGCAAAGCTCATAACTTCAAAAATGCCACATTGTAGCTATTTTCACATTTGGGAGGCAGAAGATAATACTTTTGAACGAAAGCAGTACTGCATATGTATTCAGTCTTTATGTACGTGCAATTATCAGTACAAATATTCCAGTGTAAAATCATCACTTAACCGCAAATTTTGTTGTCACAGACCATAGAGGTGCTATCTCAGTGTGATCCTAAATTATTTCCTCTGTAACTCCTGATGGTTTATCAGTTGAATTCTGTAACATTCTGTATGTATAAAAATGTATGTACAAGATAAACAAGGAAGGTTCTGCCTAAATATGAACAGGTTATAGAGATTGAAAGGACAACATAAAATCCTTAGCAAAGACAGTTCTCTCACAAAGTGAAAAATAAATAGAAAAGGAATAAAGAGTATATACAGGGCCAGGAGCCACTGCTCACAGCTTCTTTTCTTATCAGAGGTGCAACCAGAACTTCTGTTTGGTGAAGGGTTAAAAACTTTTTTAGAATATGTTCCCTCCCCGCTATTTTTTAAACATTTTTTTTCTAGAAACAAGACTTATTTTTAATGAACACTGTTCCTACCTTAAGTCAATATTGTCAGAAAAGCTGAAATTAAATTGAATTGCTAAATGCAGGAACATGGCTGACATATTTGTATATATCAAACTGTGTTTCATTTATGCATTTAGCTGTTTAATTCTTCAACAGAATTTCTTGTATTAATTTTAGAATTCTCTTCATGTTTAGTAAATAATATAAGCTACATAATCATTCATTAATCATTTATTGAATATGGAGTACTATCATTTATTGTTAATTATTTTCCTTGAGTCATACTTTTTGTGAACATAAGTAAATAATTCAAAATACAAAATTTCTGTAAGTATTAAGTCTATAGAAATCACTACAAAATGACTCTGCCTACAACACTTGGATTCATTTAAGCTAAAGCAATTCTTTATATATGAGAAACAATAAACAACTTTTGAAGTATCAAGCATGAGGATATGCAGCACAAAGGTAAACATTAAGGACTGTTGAGGGTCCTGGTGGGCAGAATGCAACTATCTTGCAAAATTACTTGTAATCACTAGATTTCAGCAATTAACATAATCAGTCAATAATAATAACAAATTAAACTGCCTCTGCGACAGAGTTATTAGCATTCTGGCTTCCCAACCAAGAGTTCCGAGGTTCAATTATTGGCTGGAGCAGAGAATTTTTTCTTTAACCATTCCCCATCACTGCAGAGTCTAGAAGTATGAAGGCCTGTGTGTGTCTGATAAGATTATATTAAGAAACCAATGGTAAGAGTCACCCTCCATGATGTAATGGTTACCATGCTAACTTCATATATCCAAGGTTGCGGATTCAAACCCAGCGGAGGACAATGGCTTTTTTCGAGCATATAAATCCTTAGCATGGCTTCCTTCGGAAGGGAAGTAAAGCCGTTGGTCCCATGTCATAGATTTATGGCATGTAAAAGAGCCTCAAGTCTGATAGCGAGGCCTCTGAGCAAAATTAAACAGTCTTTCATGCCCAGCATAGAATGGAACGCTGAGAACCACAGCTGTTAAAGAGCACCCGTCAATAACACTCCATTTCCATTTCCAATGGTAAGAAACCCGACAGGACATAAAAATGAAAAGGGACTATATAAATTAAATAATTAAAGCATATCACATTGGCCATCCAGAGAGGTGTTATGCATATAATTTCACATTAATTACCATTTTGACAGTATTGTTATTGGTTTGTATTTTTCAATACATTGTCAGTTTTCAAAGTAATATAATTCAGTTGTTTCTTATATCGTGGTGAGAGTATGGAATTTAAAGCTAGCATATACTGATCCACTTTTTACTTTCTCTATATGTACTATCTAAATAGTGTATAGAGAAAAAATTTGTACTGGAATTTCCCCAAAAATACATGTTTTAGGGTCCTCTATATATAAAAAAAAATTAGAAAAAAGTCTATGTGTGCATGTGTGTCTGTGAACACGAGAACTCAAACAAAAAGTCAGTAAAATACCAAACTTGGTATTTATGTTTAGTATCTTCCAGGGATGCGACATGAAGATTTTGTGAAAAATCCCCCACCCTAAACTATCCTTTACATGGAAAAAATTGCAAAAATTTTGATTTTTTCAAAAATGGCTATAACAATTTTGATTAAAATACTGTATATGAAAGATATTTATATAGCAAATAAAATGTATATTTTTGAATTTTCTGGGAATAGCCTATAAAAATCTCTTTATTCTGAATGAATTTTGCTGAATTCTGCATAACTGGTAAACCATTAGATAAACAAAAACTTAGTACACAAAAAATATACAGCACTTTAAAACACAATTTATGTCATATACATTTTTTCATGGAATTGACCATTTCTGAAATATTCACTGTTATTTGTTCAGATTCAAAATACAACTTTTCTCACGTGGAAGGCTGTAAACTCCTGGCCCTGTATAAAAATGGATTTCAACATATGGCATCCAGCTTTTAAAATATTTGACTATTGTTTTAGCCTAATATATTCCTTTATATTTCTTCTACTTACAAGGAAGCAAGTATTTAAGACAATTTCTGCTAATGTTTATCTTAATTATCATAAAGTAGATTGAAAATATGCTTTTTAACAATAATTTGTTACGCGAATGTCATATGAATGGAAAAAATCAGATATTTGATTTGTTTCAGCCTTCTATATTCACTTCACTTTACACCCAAAAGCTTGTGCAGCTCTCTCTCTTACTCTCTTTCTATTTTTAGTATAAATTTCATATGAACTTCTGAAAAACTGACTTGCAATATAAACAATGACTGTGGTTTCCACATCTTACATCTAACCATTGAAAAATATAAATTAGACCACATAGTGTAACTTTAAATACTTCCTGAGCAAATCTCTTTATTGTAATAAGTAACATGAATAGAAACATTCAATTTTTACATAGCAAATATAAATCATTTTGAAAAAGAACTTAAACCTCTAATAATTCAGTAATAATGATATGAAGTTACACTAGACAGTTCATGTAAGCTCATGTCAAACTGGCTATGCTGCAGTTGCAATTTGCCAATAGCTGCCTAAACATAACAACTAATAATGCTGTCTTCCATTCTGCCCGAGCTTTGAATGTTTGCTGTATAACTTTATAAGCAGAAATGGCGAGAATCATATTCCTTTTCCTGCTCATAAAAATGCTGAGCAATTACAATACTTGGCTATTCAGCACCATTGAATGGATTATCCCTTTGCAAATCACTGTGTGGTTATACACTTCCCTTGGGTATTTTCACACTAAAATTCTATTGTTCATATACATTTAATATAAATGCAAAACAAATAATATAAAATAAATAGAATATAAATATGTAAAACAAAGATAAAAACAGAAAAACACAAGATCAACAATTATTATCAAAGCATATTGTAAAGCTACAAATACACTATATCCATATTAAGCATATGGTCGAAATTGGATAAAACGGGCAACCAAATTGGTTGCACTTCTGTTTCTCCTCCATGATTAACTAAAATGCTGCATTGCAGAATTACTTCAGGAAGTATAATGAATAGAGGCTTTCATTTTTTGTTTTATAAATTCACCTACTTAAGTAATAGTTGACAAAGAACAAACATGCTGGGGGAAAGGGGTTAGGGTAAGCATTATCCAACAATGTAAAAATAAACACACTGGATGCTCCTACTAAAGTAATATATTTGGAATTTAAAGTAAGATATTTGTAGTTATTTCCACTTACATCAGAAGTCAGAAAACCTCAATAATACCATTCTGAGCTCCTGTATTCACCTATACCTCACACTGAATTCCATATGATTGAACTATATGGTTCATTAATGATTAAGTGCCATCAACTTCTAGCTAATGCTTTATAGGGTCTTCTTCTTCTTCTTCTTCTTCTTCTTCTTCTTCTTTTTCTTCTTCTTCATCATCTGCCTAAAACAAACTGGGCCAATTGGCCTGTTCCAACCTCCATCCATCTTAATCTGTCTTCCACATCACATCTGCCTGAAGTACAGCATCCTTTTTTGGAATCTTTGAGCTGTTCATTCTCTGTAGATGATCTTCCCATTTATACCTGTATACTATGATTTTACATTGTATTGCAAATATATCTTTTTTTCATATTTCTTGGTTTCTTCTATCTGGTGTGTCTAATAATGCTTTACGAAATTTAATTTCAGTAGCCTGTAAATGATTTCTTCCTATTGTACCATGCAGGATTCACTACCAAACAATAGAGCTGGTATCACCATAGCTTTAAAGAACTTCAGTTAAGTATCAACCAGAGTTGTTTTTAATGTTTTTATAGTCTCACACATTAACTGATATTTACTCATTTTATTGCATATATCTCTATCCTTATCAAATGTAAGATCACACCCTAGACAATTAAAATATTGAATATGTTCTAAAGTATTGTTTTCCAAGACAATGTTTATTCTTTTTGGGTGTTTGGCCAGGAATTACTTAGTCTTAAGAACAGAGATCTAAATTATATTCTTTGTCTATCTAATGAAACATATAAGTTGCTTCCGAAGATTGTCTTCTGGATTATATGCCTTATAAGGTACACATGCCCTGAAATGATAATGGCTAACAGAAATTTTCTGAATGTACTACATCAGACTTTTTCACTCAAATAAAGCAAGTTAAATGTGCATAGTGACTTAGGACATCAGCCATAATAATTGCTTATTTATTTGATCTATTTTTATTGCAATGGTCATTTATGGTAATTCTTTAAACCTAAAAATAAGTTATCAGCATGAACAGGAGAGATGGTAAAGCTTCAAGTTGAAAGCTTATTTATACACCAGATCGAAAATGCTACACTTGCAGGGTTTTGGCATAGTACAGTATCTTAGAACGTTGTGCCTAAATTTTTAATCAATGAAGCAAATAATTAAAAACATTATTTCCCCTTATTTGCATACTTATTTCACTTTCAAGGCTTTATGTTCAAGGATACAGAGAATAGAATGTACTTTATTATAACGTACACTGCAAACATAAAAAACGTACTAGAAAAACTATATGTATGTTGATGGATAAAATAGAAATTAAAAGTGTAAGAACTTATGTTTGTTACAAAATATGCAAGTTGAATAATGAATTTTTAAGCTCCTACACAATAACAAGTGTCCTATAGGATTACTATAGCAGAAAATATGCAATTTGCTACATGTCATCTCCTCCTTTTACTAGGGATGTTTGGGATAGGCATTATGTCAATGGACAGGCATTAGTGTGTTTGCTATGGCCACTTACTGAGTGCAAATTGTCACTAGAGAGTTTTATCCAAGAAGTTAAGTGTGCTGCAATTTACAGATGTACAAATTGTTTTGAAGCTTATATTTTGAGAAGAATTATCTTTTTTTTTTTTCCCCCCTTCATTTTCTTTAATATTGTAGCTATGCAATGAATGTCTAATAGAGTAATTCATAGTGAGCCTACAGGCATCGCAAATAGCATAATTAACTTTCAATCGTTAGCATTTCTGAGCAGACAATTGCGCAGAAAAGATAAGAGGGCTTAAAGGCCAAAGCAAGGCAGCAAGTTAACAACATCAGGAAAGAAGAGGAATACGCCTACAAAAGTAACACTTGATTTTGACAAAAGTGCTTTTTGGAATGTTTAATTCAATATATGAGTTAGAAAAGAGGTGTCCACTTTAAATAAATACTTGCCAGAACTAGAGAACAAATTGGATTTATAGGAGGTCGGAAAAGTCTCTGCAAAGTTGTAAAAAGCATTGATTACAGTTTTAAGAAATGCAAAAATTCAAGATTGATTCTAAAGAAAAAAAAATAATTTAGCTGTATGGAGAGGGCATTATTTAAGGTCAATGAAACAAAATGAGAAATTTGGTTATAACATGAAGCCTGTGGCTTACATTGACGAGACTTCACCCTCAAAATGCAAGGACAGTGATTCATTATCGCTCAAGCAGCGGAGAAAATGGTCTCATTCCAAATGCAACTTTAATTATCAAAGCAAACAAAACACCAGAGTCTATCATTGATGAATTATCAGAAAATGGAATACAGTATGAAGATACCATGGCAAAAACAGAGTTTCTGGAATTGGTAAAAATTTATAGGTCTTCAATCATTTACAAAATTCACATGCTATTTCGCTAGCATAGACACTAAAATTGTGAGACTTTCAACCTATCACTGCGACTGAACCCAATTGAGTACATGTGGAACATTATCAGGAGGAGGTAGCACAGAAAAATAAGACACAAGCTCCAAGTGAAATAGAAAACCTCATAGTGGGTGTGATAAATTCAGTTACTGCAGAGGCGTGGAAAACTTCATGTGAACATGTGCGAAAACTCCACAAGGAATAGTGGCTAAAGGACAATCTGCTAGAAAGTGTTGTAATCGAACTTGGCGGGTTTTCCAGTGTTGAAAACAACTCTGATGCTGAGGTTGAAATGAACAACAGCAGCAGTGATGAATCAGGCATGGAAACATTAAAATAAGGTAAGGCATTCACAACTTTATGCATGCAGTGACTGTATACTATCCCTTCTTACAAGCAGTGCACATAATTCTCCCTCATCTTGCTGACTGCTAACACCAAGCAGTGTGAGTTATGTTGGTGAAATAGTAGCTGCCAATGAGGACAACAATCCTTTATGCACAAAACTACTGATAAGTGAAGTTAACGTGTTTAGCCAGTTTAGCTTTTTTATGAGAACATCATAGAAAAAGCACTGAAAAATGGTAGTTTAAACAGGATTGATTTAAACATACTTGTAAAATAGAACATTATCAATCTCTTAGGAAAAGATTCATCTATAATTTATCAAAAATTATTTGTGAAACAAATTTTTGCTGAATGTGCACAAATGTTTCAAAATTTATATCCAGCTTGCTTTGCATGCAACTTTCACACCACACAAATCTTTTATCTTAACCTTAAAAGTAGGTAACTTTAATTTTAACATAGTTATTCAAAAGCAGTCAAAATTTACAATGTGCTGTTGATGTATGTCAGAGAAGGACTTTTTTATGCACATGCTATAAAAGCTAGTGGAGACAAAATGTAACCACAGTTAAGTACAGTTATATCACTGATTAACAAAAATAATATTTTATGGTCTATTTAACTTCAGAGCTAATATGAAATAAATTTATTACATTACACCACTCAAATATTCAGAATCCTTATTTAATGAATTTCCTCAAAATGGTTATAATACCACAAAAGGACAAAAATTTGGCATTTCTTACTTATGGACCAAGTTTGCATAAATGTGAATGCAATGAAAAGCATCCAAATTGATACTAAAAGATATCTTCAGAAATATTAATGTAGCTTAATGCTATGAACTACTCTTTGCCATTTTCTTAAATAATTAAAATAAATATTCATTAGCCATTGAGAAACACAAATTAGAACTAATTTAAACTTACATAAACTATCTTTTTTTCTGCTAAGTCTTGGAATATGTGAAACCTTAATATGTTCCTAGCATTATATACATATTTATCTTAAACTCCTGATGAATTCTGAAACTGACATACTTCACCATAATGAAAGTAAGAAACTGCTATTAGCTGAGGCACTGTGATGTGAGTTAAAGAAAGAAATTCCATTTTATTACTTTTAAATTTGTGCAAATGAGAATTTGTGGAAGCCATTTGGATATTTCGAAGTGTGTGTGTATACACACTTGTTTAGTAATAAAGTTAAAACTACTTACATTATAAAAATAGATAGTAATAAGTAAATATGAATATGTCAGTATCAGAATTGCTAGTTGCTGTTAGAAAACACTTCCTGTTCCCTAAACAAATTTTTACCTATTAAGTGTAACAAACTTTTATCTTAAGGAGGACTTAATAGGTAATTCTTAAAAATCAGGGGACATTAAATACTGATAAAATCAATAGAGTTGATACCTTCTTTTTTTAGAAGATATTTCAATGTGCATTTTTAGTGGTACAATGTTTTTGGTAACTGCTGCAATAGCACACTTTCAATGCTATTAAACAATAACTTACAATGTAAGGTTTGCTTTCACATATCAAAGACAGTCACAAGCATTTTTCATAGGAAACAGCACAGAGTCTTGTTACAAAATGTAACTTGCAGCCAGAACTCAAATAATGTAATATTTTGAGTGACATGGTAAGATATATAAATGAAAAACTGATTGCTGTCATGTTACCTAATAACTGAAGTATGAGCTAAAATACTTAACGTTTTCAGCTCCTTATGCATACCAAGATCACATTTAAAAGCGACACCTGCAAATGAGATCAGCTGCAGTAGTATCTGCACTTATTTCATACATGATTTACTAATGTAGCATCCTGGGGTTTTATGTTACATCCTCTTGCACTTACATGCTGCCAGTTTCCCTAGAAAAGATAACAAATCAGGTAAAAGAATATACTATTATTTACATATGCATAATCATTCTATAGCTTTGTGGAGCTATTTCTAAGATAAGTTGATAAGAAAGAAACCCTTCCCATTCTTTCTTCAATTTTTTTGCAAATATAGTTTTAAAAAATTCTATATTTTAATTTTTGTGCAATATATTGTACAAAATGTACCTTGAACTTCTACATCCCATGTGGCTGCATTGAAAAGCTCCTCTACAAAAAATATCAGCTGTGATGCTTAAAATCCAATTTAAATCATATGTAACTTTGATTGATGTTTGGAGGAATTTAGTAACAGTGACGGTCAAATTATATGTTTTATTAAAACTCAACAAATTAATAAAACATGTAACTTACTATATTTCTCCGTTTTCTGACAATACCAAATGCAAGACTGCCCCTTTTCTTGAATTTAAATTAAGAATTTAACATTCTTCATTTAAAACTTATTTGATAATTTCCATTCCTATAAAAGCCCCATAATTCAACATTTTTTCAATAAAGGATTTAACACAGTTCCTGATGGTGTTAGATAGCTCCATATTGTGTGTAATTATCTCTTAAGTCAGACCATAATCACAGAGAGAAATGACACTTGCTGAATTGCTAGTAACTTGTGGGATTTATACAGAAACTTTTGCCTTGAAATTGAAGCTTTATTTATGTATGCTCTTGGTTCTCACTGCCTCACTCTGTATTGGTTATGAAAGTTTACTCAGAGGCCTCTTTATTGGCTTGAGGTTCTTTTATGTGCTGCAAATCTAAGACACAGGACCACAGGTTTTATTTCCCTTCCAAAGGAAGCTATGCTAAGGATTTTTATGCCTGAAAAATATGGCTCACATTACGGAAAAAGCCTATTCTTTAAGATGTATATAAATCTGAAAGAAACATTAAAACATTAATGGGAATGCACAATGAAGTAACTAATCAATTAAGAGTAAAAACATAGGTTACACGCAAACTTCAGTCTTGAAATAAAGTAACTTACTTCGGACATGTTTTGATGGCTGTTGCCAGCATTTTCAATGGAAATTTACTGATGAACTCGTGGTAGTGGTCTATGGAGCCTCTCCTCTGGATAGATGAATTTTGATGAGTCCGCTTGTTTGTGTGGTATGCCAAATTTATGGTTTTATTTTTATATTTTAAAATTACTACATTTTCCTAATCTGTTAATCTAATTGAATTCTGCAACTCATTTTAATAACCTGAGTTCACTGTGAAAATTATGGTTTCAACTTCAAAAATTATGTGCTACAGCTCACTTATCTGCCTTTCCCTGTTTTAAATATTTCTGTGTTCTTTAAAATGTGTCCAATGTTTCTTTTTGTTTTCCCTATATACACCTTTTCACGTTCCTTGCATCTGATTTCATATATGCCTGATTGTTTCAATGGGGGAATTTTGTCTTTTATGTCTGTATAGAGGAGGTAAAGAAGAAGATTAATACATTTATGAAACAGAAGGAAGTAAAATAAATCAGCTCTCTAAAAAGAATAAAAGCAGAACCCAGCTTCAAAAACTTCACTTACCACCCTTTGGCACACCAAAAATTTCAAAAGATTTTAAAAAAATGGAACATCAACTTAGCCCCAGTTAATAAGCACAGTTTAAAAAGCCTCCTCCATACAAACACAAAAGCTAAAATCCCCCCATTGAAACAATCAAGTATATATGAAATCAGCTGCTAGGAATGTGAAAAGGTGTATGTAGGGAAAACAAAAAGAAACATCAGACAACGTTTTAAAGGACACATGTCATATTTAAAACATAAACAGACAGGTAAATCAGCAGTAGCACATCATTTTTGAACTCGAAATCATAATTTTCACAGTGAACCCAAGTTATTAAAATTATTACAGAATCCAATTGGGTTAACAGTTTGGGAAAATCGATTAATTCAAAAAACAAAAACAATGTGATAAATAAACACAACAAGCAAGCAGACTCATCTCAAAATGTATCTATCCAGAAGAGAGACCTCCACAGGCCACTACCATGAGTTCATCAGTGAATCTCCATTGAAAATTGCTGGTAACAGCTGCCAAAACATGTCCGAAGTAAGTTACTTTATTTCAAGAATGAAGTTTGAGTGTAATCTATGTTTTTACTCTTAATTGAAAGAAACGTTTATAGTATTAAAAAGCTCAAACTGATAATGATAATTTGAATTTGAATAACTAGATTTTTATTTTCTGCTACTAAATTTCTCGTGTTTTTTTTCTGATTTTACAGTTGATAAGTGTTTTAGGACAATGTTGAGAAAATACTTAAACATGTATTACTTTATGTCAGGGTTATTCATAATAAGTCTATAAAACATTTTAAAGTTTAATAACAAATAAAGTAAACAATAGATCTTGGTAATTTATATGCCATAGAGAGATACATTTTGTTTCAATACAGAAAACCAGCACTTAGTTGCCATGATTTGTCACTTAATTTACAGCTGCTGTGACCTTGATCATCCATCACATGCTGCAACATGTATGAAGAGAGATGGATTACTGCATGAGTTTCTGCCATATTAGCAAAGTAGGACATATTGAGCATCTGTAGGTATCTAACAAACTTGGAGGTTTCTCTTTATTTTAGTATAAAAATATTAGTTATCTGTTGTACAGCTTGGTAGTTATACATGTTTAAAATGTTTCATGGAGTTCTGAATTATCCTGTACAAGTGAGGGGGAAAATGACCTATATTTTATTTCATGTAAAAACTATGAAATTTGGTAAGAGGATTTTATAATATTGGTATGCACTTATTTAAAACATAAAAAGGTATAAACACCAATTTTAATGAAAGGGTGTTTTGGAACAGTGATATGTATGAATAGAGTATTTCTGAGTTGGGTTTGTAACACTCAAATATCACTTACGTATAGTTTTTCCAGACCATCTTCCAGACCCAACTCAGAAACATTCTATAAAAAGATATGTTATACACAGTGTTTTTGTTATGTTTCTGCTTGAAACTTCCAGTTTTGCATTTTTACTCTACTAATTCTATATAGTAAGAAGAGGAAGTATTGCATTCCATCAAAAATTTAATATCAAGATTTTGCTGGAAATACACATTTTGAAACTCCCTGAATAAATAAATAAGTAATAGAAAAAAAAAATAAATAGAGAAAGATTGGTGTGAGGCGTGTCTGAAAAACTCAAATGAAAACTCATACAAAACTTGGTATTTATTTGCAGTAAGACATTCCTTATATGGTGAAAAACTGTGTTCTACGTTGCTAGAAGTGAAGTGAAAAGTGATAATATTTTATGTTAATTCCACCATTGTCTTTTGCATTATCTGCTGTGTAACTGATCCTGGATATGACACAACTCTGTATACCCACTCTTTTTCTTTAGTACTATTCTGAACTTATTTCATATCCTTTCTGTAATGGAGCTTTGGGCATTTCTCTGGATGATTGTAAACACGTGATGGATTGTGACATATCTCTATAATGATGTTCAATAAATGCAATATTCTCAAACAATCCTGGAGACATTAAAGCTTTTACTTCTTTTATTGACAAAGCTTCCTCAAGTTTGTAAATTATTTCAGTGATTTTATGGTATGTTTGACATAATAAATAACACCATATAACCATGTTCCCCACCACATTAACACAGGTTGAGGTGGTAATGGAATTTCTGGAGTAATTTTTTACTTAAATATTTTGACTCAAGATGGTGCTTTTAAAAATATTTTCTTAACCTTTGAAATAAAGCTGTCCATGCCATGAAAACATTCTCAAATGTATTCACCCACTCTATGGAGACCATACGCAAGACATTTATTTACACTATCTTTGCATATAATTTCTGAATTTTCTTGGCAACCTTTTCATGTAGGGAGTGGCATCTGTTATAAAGAGCAATGCGTTTTCTTTCTTAATTCCATTTGGCCACAGAAGCGACAACGAATCGTTGAATACATTAACAATTGTTGAGAAATTTACTGTGTCTAGTTCAATTGTTAACAGATATGTTTCTCCTGCTCCATTGGGTAAGAGTAATCCTATAACAACATTACTATTGATCTCTTGGCGCTATCTTGCGTTTCATCAATGGACAACCAAATTGCATTATCGGCCACAGAATCTCTTATATAATCAAGTACCCTTCCAAACGCATTTTTTAAGTACCCCTTTCATATTGTTACTGCTTTTGGCACAGTTCTTTTTCTGTACTTTTCCATAAAACTTTTAAAACATGGATTGTGTAATTTGTTAAATGGGATATTAGCCCATATCATCATGTGGCATAAATCTGCATAAAAGTCAGATTGTCTGCTTGGATATGAGGTAGAAGGCATAATTTCACCCCAACAAATGCACCTGTTGCCAATGTCATTTACTACGACAATGTTGTACAAAGTTAAAGCCAGGAGCAGCTCTTGGAGTAGTGTTATTGTGCCATGACACCACTATTAAATAAAAAAGAAGTGCCTACATTCTGCGACACTGATTAAACATTGTTCCTACACTCGTTTGAACAGCAAGTTAAGCTCGCACAATCTGGCAGTAGGCAGCAGTTTTCTGAGGCATGTGCCAGTTACAGATGGGCACCATTTGAGCTCATAAGTCACTGTGTATAAGGCTAGAGCATTCTTTTGTAGTAGTTGTTAATGGGTGGAAGAGGTGCCAAGTTTGATCTGGCGCACAGTCTCTGTTTCACCCTTCAGAGCACAGTAAAGCATAGTACAATGCAGGTGACAATGAAGGAATGCATTGTCTGCACATAAATCCTCCTGTAAATGCAGTGTTACCCTTGCTGCAAGTTAATGCTGAACATATTTTGAAGTTTAATAAAATCCAGTGCAGAAATAGATACCAATATACTGTTATAAGCAAATATACATGTTTTGAATATAATAATGCCATTAGGTCTTAAAATTATGCAGCATTATTTCAATATTTGTTTTTAAATATTAGTGATATTTAGTGCATGTTATTTTCTGATTTGTTATTCCTTTTAATTTCTAATGCAAATCTAGGAATTGTAGGCAGTAGATGCTAAATTGCTAGCATTAGTCTTTCCATTATTGTTTCTGTTTTGTGGAATCGTACACAAGCGCCTCCCATGACTACTCCAGGAATTACTAGGCATAGGCTTGCTCTAATTTTTTGTCTACAGCTGGAATGCAAAAGTACTTTTGCATTTTCCATTTTGCACTCTATTCATTTTATTAATACATTATATTATGATATATACATATGTTACAGCCTGGGCCTGATGTATAGCCTTATTCCTTGTATAGGTGCTTAGTACAAATAAATAAATATACCAGCTAGTCAGAAAATTACACAACAGATCAATGCTACTGCAAGAATACAAGTATTTAAAAGTTTTATTAAATCAATATTTTCTTGGCACCACCAGTGTCATGCCTCAGCATCCACCACTGGTTAAAGGTTTGTTCCCTCTTATTTCTGAATGACACAGTTTGCATTATATAATATTACCATTAATAATAAAATACTGTGAACCAAATTCTTTAATATATTCCTGCATTTTCTCTTTGCATGATTTTGGCATATTGTATTTCTACGTATAACCATGCACTTGTTACTATGGCCAGAGAAAGCGACAAAGAACTCACACTTGAAGGCAGCAGGACAAGGTGCAATGTACGTATATGCTCACAGACTGTACTGGGAGTGGAAGCAGGGATGGAACCTCCACAGCACTGCCTAAAGTCCAGTTGCAGCACAATCTAATTTCTGTTTGTTCTGGTGTTAGTGCTTAAGAAACCCTCAGCCTACTGATTATTCATCTATTAAATTTTTATATTAGATTATTAATACTATATCAATAATTTAAGCCTAAATAAGTCATAGAGACAAGTTATAACATTTGGTCCTGTTGTCTTTCAGATTCTGGGAAATCCGTAAATATGAATCCATGCTCTATAAGTCAATGTGTGCATCACTTACAGCTGTAGTTTCTCATCTACTGCTTTGACTTCATTGTTTAAGCTTCTGGCATGAGTCAGAGGTAATAGGTTTGATCCTTAGCACACTATTAACCTTTTTTAAATAATTTAATAATTATTAAGGATCTAGTAATTTTCAGAGTTTGTAATTTTGAGTACTATCCTTAACTGGTTAACTAGTACATTACGATGTAATTACTGAATTCTGTAATTCAGCTGAAAATTTTTAACAACTGAAATAACTCCTTTCCCCAATCTTCAATTAGCAAACAAATGCAACATACATTAAGAGTTGTCTTTTGGTATACTTATTAAAACTATACTTGCTCAGTACCTGGAATGTGCTGTATACATTACATCCTATCAATATTGAATCTTTAACCTTCAGTTTGATGCAAAATAAAAATGAAAAAGTTAATTATAATAATAATAATAATAATAATATTATTATTATTATTATTATTATTATTATTATTATTTGACTTGCATGTTTGCTGGCAGTTGAGAAATTCTATGCTATGCCAGCATGTTGTCATGGTAGCTCAGTGGCAGAGCAACTGGCTAGAGACCGGGAGATCCATGGTTCAAATCTCGGCTATGGCACTGAATTTTTCAGTCTGACACTACCTATTCAACTCCTGTCCTTACACATGGCTTGTGTGAAAAAACAATTAAATAAAAAATAATAGTAAATAAACAAATATAAATAAATAAATAAATAAATTACCCAATGCAGAATTTGAACAGTATTATTTATTATTTAGCTATTGGGACTACTAATTACATTTATGCTGTCCATTTCTGGCAGTTTGTAAGTATCCTTGGTCCATCCTAATATAATCACTTTAATTCCAATGTCAACTCTTAAAAGGCAGCATTGTCTATATTTCAAGAAAATATGGGCAAGAGATACAATCTATACAAGAAAATGAGTTTTCATACTTTATCTATAGAAGTCTTTATACATAAATAAGCAAATAAACTTTAAATAAGATACCAAAAAAATAAATGTTTAATTATACTTACACCTATACCATGTGACCAACCAGTCCCTGCTGGATTGTCTGGGGTAACTCCATGCCTCCTGCAAACTACTCCTGTGGCTGTTATAGCCCAAATTTCGCCTTGTATTGGACCTGCTGATACACAACGGAATCCTATGGTATTATTTTGGCTTCCATTGTTGCTACTGCTTGATGATTTGATTTTATCTGCAATAAAAACAAAAGGAAAAAATCTTATGTGCTACATTCACATATATTTCTCTACCTATGTTGCAGCTATCTACCTCAAGCTTATCAAGATAAACGTTAGCAGAAATGATTTGGTTACTACATTATTTCCTTGTACAAGTGAATAAAGAAATGCAGTAAACTGAAGCAATACTCAATAGTTTTAAAAGCCTAGCTAGTGATGGCATTAAAGTTCCATTCTCTTTGCTTTACCAGGATGAAAAAATATGAATAATAATTTCCCATTTAAGAACAGCATAAGTAATGGAAAAAAATATTCTAATATATACATAAAAATTCTTAAAAACATTTATATAAACCTATAGAGAGTAGTATTTCAGAAATGGATAGTTCCACAACACAAATGTATTTGACAAATTGCCTGTTTTGACAAGATCTACATTTATTGTTTGTTTAGTAAGTTTTATCTATAAACCAGTTATGCAAAAGTGATTCATGAATGAAGAGGATTCACAGGCTAATCCCAGGAATTTCAGGATATATTTTATTTGTCATGTAAATATCTTTAATATATGGTATTTTATTCAAATTGTTAGAGCCATTTTTGAGAAAACCAAAACTTTTTCCATTTAAATAGTAGCTTGGTGTGGGGGATGAATTTTCTTAAACATTTTTGTGTTACATCCTCAAGGAAGATGCTGAGGTTAAATATTACGTTATTAAGTTTGGTATTTAACCAACTTTTTGTTTTTGAGTTATTTGTATGAGATAGAGAGAGAGAATACCCCCCCTCCAAACACACATAATCACAGACCCTTTTCTAATTTGATTCAGAGGACCCTAAAACATGGATTTACAGTGAAATCTTGGTGTTAAAGTTTTAGGAATACCTTCTCCACCTATGTGCTACGTACGAAGTAGAGAAAGTAAACATAAAAGCTGATGTGTTCCATTCACATGACTTTCTCTACATTTTGGTAACAAACTATTGTTAAAAAGCTTATTCTTCTATCTACTTCATGCTAATCGAAATAAGCATTAGCAGAAATGGTCTTACTGCTTGCTTTCTTGTTAGTAGAATGGAAGCATACAATAGTCAAATTTTTTTTAATTCTGGTTGCCATGTGGTTGTAATCTTATTTCTTTGCATTGCCAAGAGTTTAAAAATTCCCGTACGTGAAAAGTTTAAGTATTTTAAAATTGAAAATAATAACAAGGAATATCTAAAAAATGGTCAACTCCAAGAAAAAATGTATATGATATAAATTTTATTTTAACAAAATCCACATTTTTGTGTATCAAGTTTTTGTCTGTTCCTTACAGTTTACCAGTTACGCAAAAGTCATCCAGAATGAAAAGCTCTTCAGAGGATATTTGCAGAAAATTCAGGATATAAATTTTATCAAATATCTTTAATATTCAGCATTTTTATCAAAATCACTTGAGCCATTTTTGAGAAAAAAGTTTTTGGAATTTTTTTATAAATAAAGAGTAGAGGTGTGGGGTGAGTTTCCTCAAGATCTCCATGCCACATCATTGGAAGATACTAAACTTAAATACCAAGTTTGGTATTTTACCGACTTCGTTTTTGGGTCTCTCTCTCTCTCACACTCACATACGCATGCATGCACGCGCACACACAGACCTTTTTCTAAAAATGCTCTTTTTTGGATACAGGAGACTCTAAAATGTGTATTTCTGGTGAAATTTTGGTAGCAAATTTTTGAGTCCATCTTCTCTACCTACTATGTAGAGAAAGTAATAATAAATTAAATTTTTAGTTATTTTCAATATTTGCTAAATGAATTAAATACATTCATCATATACGTCTTGTTAGATGTGCTTTCTCTCTCTTTTTCAGTTTATTTCTGAAATAAGCTGAAAAAAAAGGCACAAAAGTAAATTTGAAGCCATATTATATAATCTTCAGTAGCTATTATAATAAACATCACTTTTACATGATGGGTGCCACCTTTTAAGAAAATTCTGTCAGATTCAAAACTTAATATTTTTATTATAATTAATAGCATGAACTCTGGAAGAATTATTTGTCTCTAAAAACATCAAAATCACTATGATGAGTATTACCATGAAATTTTTGACTCTGTATGTAACTAAAAACACATTCAAGTGCCTGTTTTAATTTTTCTACTGCAACTAATAGGTAGAGGAAGTATTACATTTGACCCAAAAATTTGATATTAAGATTTTAAAGGCCTTTCCTTTTAAAAAAGAGAGAATTTTGCCCATTTAGTACCCCCAGCTACAGGGATTTGCTTGCACTACTGTGACCTTTAGAACAAGATTAAAAGCTAAACCTAAGAAGTGAAAAACACATGTTCTAACAGAAAAAAATTGACAAAATTGGTACTGCATCTGACCATTTTCGAGGAAGTCTTCAAGATGCACAGCAAGTGGGCTTCAAAAATATCTGTACATAAAGCTGCTGAACTTTAAAAATTAAAACTGTAGACTGACTATTTTTCATGAATTACGATCTCCTGATAATGAGGAATACTAGGAATGTTTCAAGCAGATGGACACAAATTTCAAAATCACTTATAACAAGGTTAATACTCATAGTGTATGTTACCAGTGGTGTGCAGGACCATTCAAATAGATGAAGCAATAAATATAATAGTTTTAAAATATACAATAGCTGAAGCAATAAAACATGCACATGACCCGAGACCTTCTGAGGTACACGCCAAGTCTATCGCTGCTCAGTTGAAGCTGTAGGGAAATTCCTTTGACTGGCTCACAATTTCTATCTGTAATTTAACATATTAGATCTACGTGATTGGAAGAAACATGACAATTTATCTATATCATTGAATACTTCAGTTCAGTTTATTCTGTTGGTGAATTCATAAATGCATAATTTTGATTGGCTTATGTACTAAACTATATCACTTGTTTAGCTTGAATTTGAATAACCCACCCATCTGTTATCTGTAAAGTAATGCATAAAAAATCATCTTCATTTGATTTTATAGCATTCAGCTGTAGTTACTTTTTTGAAGATACTGATTTGTAAACTTGTTTGTTTCATGGATCCTATTCAACCGAGGGATGCACTTTGACTCAAGAAGAAGCTTGACAACTGCCTTCAAGACCAAGGTTGTACTTAGCAACAATTGTATTTAGTAAGTATATCACTATTGTAACTACCTAATGGTGAATAAACGATTATTATTAATAAATCTAAATATTGTCTGTCTTGTGATGTTCAGCCATGTTAATGTTCTAGCTTTCAGACAAAAAGTTTTCGGTTCAATTCTCACATTTATTGCAGTTCTGCTTTGGTTGGTTGCCCTAAATGCATGACACTGTATGTTACTATTACTAATGAGCAGAGACAAGATTTTGCGTTGAAAATTATTTTAAAAATTTGCATTAATAATTTTAATTAGTAGTGTTTGGGTTGAATATTCTAAATATATTTGCATTAATTTTGCATTAATTTTTGGGAAGAATTAATTACTAATGATGTGACAAAAATGAAAATTGACAGGTAACTAAAATAACATTAATGTTAAAAAATCCCTTATTTCAAAATTCAAAAAATGTTATTTCAAATCAATATAATGAATAGAATCAAATACTACATATCAAACATCAACAAACTGCAACATGCAAGTTTTTCATTTTTGATATTTGTCCTTCTGTCTACATTAAGCTACATATAGAGAAAAATCTCTTGCTCTTGACATTTGATATCAGTAACCAAAACCATTGAAGGGAATCTTCACAGAGAACATGGTAAGACTCACCTTTTGTTTTCAATGTCAAGAGTGCTGTTACTACAGGTATCAATATCCACCATGGCTTATATATTCAAGAATAGCACAAAGTTCTTTGTAACAAAGCAGCAAATCAGAATACAACTAGTTTTAAATGCATTTAGTTGGTTAAGTGCTGCCATTACTTTATTTAAATCATCTATAGGCACTTATACTTAGTAACAAGCCTTGAAGGCTCAACAAACGATCTATATCAGTACTTTTGCCATAATAAGACTTATAATCTTATAACAGCAAACTTTTAAATTATCTTCTACTGCATCTCAAACATTGAGATCTATGCATTCTACAGGTGTGCTTACTCTGCTTCCAAAGTGACCACTCTGTAATGTTTCACATTTTGGCTATCAGCAAGTTAATTTTGGATAGAACAAAGTGAGCTACAGGGTTTTCTTCACATTAAAATTCTAATACTGGTTCCATTGCCAAGCTGCAGTTTTCAGAAACTTCTTAACTGTAAACTTCTTTTCATTGACATGCTTCATGATATAGGAACACAAACTTAAATTAGTTTTATTTTTGTAACCTGAAATAAATGCACATTTTATACACAAAATAAAAAAAAATAGATATTTCTCATTTATCGCTAAAAAGCATATTATCCTTGAAGATATTAAAAATTTGCAAAAAAAAAAAAAAAAAAAAAAAAACCTTATATCATTTCAAAACTATGTCAAATACACACAAAACATTTTCAATTCTTTTTGCAATTCAACATTTTCTCATTTTTTGCCAACAACTCTTGCCTCTGCTCAAGAGTATGTAACACATGAGCTTTAAAAGGGGAAACACCCCTTCCACCGCATAGTAAACAGCATGCAGATCATGCATACACTGGATCCAGGCCAGCCATAAAGGACTCCTCTGTACATGTTTTAAGGCCCCATAACGCAAAGAGGCATTTACAGAAAAACAAAAAAGGTGAGTGGACAGGTGAGAGTTTTTATTTTATTTTTATTTTCTAAAAAATTGCTCTGATGATTTTAATTAACATACTTTACAGGTATTTAAGATATTCACTGTGAAATTATATACTTTCAATTTTATGGGAAAACTACTAAAATTGCTTTTTCAGAGAATTGGTGGGTATAATTGTTTCCCATTATATGCCATCACAGCTATAATTCATCATTATCCATTGTATTCCTGAAAACTACACAATGTATTAATATGCTGGTATAAATTATTAGCTTAGTATTTAAAA
This sequence comes from Hymenopus coronatus, assembly GCA_030762935.1. Classification (NCBI taxonomy): domain Eukaryota; kingdom Metazoa; phylum Arthropoda; class Insecta; order Mantodea; family Hymenopodidae; genus Hymenopus; species Hymenopus coronatus. The sequence goes on along the minus strand of CM060881.1, from coordinate 145,498,782 downwards.
ATCATAGAATTTTAGCAATGTATACTCTGGTATAGTATCAAAAAAGCTTTGCCAAAATAATTGACTAATTTAAATTGGAAAAGTATGGAAAAAGAAAAATAGAATGAATACTTCAGTATTAAAGTATATTTGCTCTCAGAATATTTAAGCAGGGGTTTAGAAATAAGATTTTAGTTCTACTCATAGTTATAATGTTTTTAAGTCAATACAATACATTTATGTGATATAAAATGATAAACCTAATAACAATAACCTACTGTGATCAGAAGAGTTGTTTCACAAGTTAAAGCCCCATTTGGTGATAAAAGTTAAAGGGGGTTAAAAAAAAAAAATTAAATGTTTATCATAATAAGGATTATCTAAATATAACATCAAGAAAACCTTCCTTCTTTTGCCTTTTTTAAGGTAAACAATAAAAAGGTAATAGTTTATTTCATCCTCTTTATGTACATTGAGAGTGCAACACATCTGTTATTAGTTACATAATATTAAAAATATTTTATTAATGTACAAAACTCTCCAAAAATGTAAAAATATAATAAAATGCATTGAAAGAAAGGAAAAATGTGCAATTATAATTGTATATAAAATACTTAATAATGTGAAAATGTGCTAACTATAACACTCCATTAATTCACCCACTGATAAAAAGTGTTCTGCTTTAGTAGCTTTAATATTTAAAAAAAATTTGGCTTCTGAGATTATGTTTTAATAAGTATGGAGTGTTTTGATACTTAGCTTAAACTCTTGATAAATTAAACTCCTTGTCTGTGGTGGGATTCAGTGTATCCCTATTTCTTGTACTGTTATGAGGGTGGTTTGCTAACTTAATAAGTTCTCGAACCACCATGAGAGGTCAGCCCTAGTGCCATGAGTTGTTCACGTGATATTCATTGGACTGTTGCCTGTAAACACGTGACACGTCACTGTTCTTGGAAGACAGCTGTTAAGGTGATACAGCTCTATTGTTGTTCCTGCATAGTGATTTGTGAAGGTGGAAAAAAATTGAGATTCGAGCAGTGATTAAGTATTTCGTAAAGAAAGCTACAAAAGCAAAGGACATTCATGCCAATTTTCTGAATACACTGGGGAACTCTGCTCCTTCAAATTCAACTGTTGCCAAGCAGACATACTCGGGAGAGTTTAGATGATGATCTGTGCAGTGGCCGGCCAGGAGGTGTCACTACCCCAGCAACCATTGCAGAAGTGCACAAAATGGTAATGGAAGATCACCAATTGAAAGTGTTTGAAATCACTCAAGCCTACCAAATGTCATCTGAAAGGGTATATCACATCTTGACTGAAGAATTAGATAAGAAAAAATTATCTGTAAGATGGGTGCTGCGACTCGACGTTGGATCAAAAATGCATGAGAATGAAGTATTGGAACAATGCTTGGCCCATTTTAGGAGCAATGAAACAAGATTGTTTTGTGACTACAGATAAAACTTGGATTCACCATTATAGCCCAGAGTCAAAACAACAGTCAAAACAGTGGAAGCATGCTGATTCTCCACCACCAAAGAAAGCAAAGGCAATCTTTCAGCTGGAAAGGTCATGGCATCAGTTATCTGGGATATGAAGGGAATTTTATTTGTAGATTATTTCCCCAGTGGGCAAATAATTACTGGAGAGTACTATGTTAACCTCCTGGACCAATTACAACAAAATATACATGAAAAAAAAAAACAGATTTATTAAGGAAGAAATCATCTTCCTTCAAGACAATGCATGCCCACACACATGTGCTGTCACCATGGCAAAATTACATGAACTAACGTATGAATTGTTGTTACGCCTACCTTATTCACCTGATATGGCTCGGTTAGACTTCCATCTCTTCCCGAAGCTGAAAATTTTCCTTGGTGGACAAAGATTAACTTCAAATGAAGAATTAATAGCTGGAGTTGACAATTATTGTGCAGGCCTTAAGGAATCTCATTTTTGAGATGGGATCAAGGCATTGGACCAACTGCATTAATGTACAAGGAGACTATATTGAAAAATAAAATAAGTTCCAGTGTCGTAAGTACTATTTTTCTATTCCATTCCGAGAACTTATCAAACCACCCACGTATTATGTTTATCATGATTTTGTAAAGCTTTAAGGAATATACCATTTTTTCCAAAGCTAACTGAATTTTAGATATTGTAATTTGTGAAAAAAAGTTTTCCTGCATAATTAATAGCTAGAACACAAAAGGTAATAATTTGCATCTTTATTACACCCAAAAGAGGAATGATTCATTCATTCTGTTTATCGTGACCATTTTTATTTTCGGTAGCACATATGTACATACAATGAACATAGCTACAGAAGGTATTGTATTCCACTCAAAAACTCAATGTTAAGATTTTACCCCTGAAATATGTTTTGAATTATCCTGAATCCCAAAAAAAGGCATTTTTAGGAGAGAGAGTGTGCATGTGGGCGTGTGTATATGTGTGTGTGTGTGCATGTGCATGTGTGTACAGCATAGCTCAAAAACAAAAAGGCTGTTAAATACTAAACTTGGTATTTTATTTTAGTATATTCCAAAGATGCAACACAAAGATTTTCAAGAAAATCCCTCCACCCTGAAGTACCCTTTACATGGATAAATTTTTGAAAATTTTGTTTTTCTCAAAAATGGTTCTAACAATTTTAATTAAAATACCACGTATTAAAGATATTTACATCACAAATAAAATGTATGTCTTGAATTTTCTTGGAAGAGTCTCTGAAGACTTCTTTATTCTCAATGAATTTGACTGAATTTTGCATACCTGTTAAACCTTAAGAAATAAAAAGAAAGCTTACTACACAAAAAGTGTAGATCTCATTAAAACACATAAATTATGTCATATGCATTTTTATGTAGAGTTGACAGTTTCTGAGAATTTCCTTGTTCTTGGTTTTAATTTTAGCTTTTGTTTCACCTCTCTTGTTTTATTGCTGGCTATGCAAGCAAACCGAACTTCAATTCTTTCACATAGGATCAGCTTTTAAAAAATTTGACTATTGCTTTAGCCTAGTGTATTCCCTTATTTCCATTCTACATATAAGGAAGCAAGTAATAATACCAATTCTGATAATGTTTGTCTCAACTAGCATAACGTAGATAAACAATAATCTTTTGTAAGAGTAGTTTGTATGTGGAATAGCTAGAGAAACTCTTATGAATGGAAAACCTCAGATTTTTTTCTGAGGAAACCACTTCAATAAAACTACAGTGTAAATGTTAGTTTATAGTTAACAACGTACCTGTATTTCCCATGTCGGTTGTTGTAGTGGCAAGAGTTTGCCAGTGTGTGCCCTCTGGAAACACAGGAGTTACTTCTCGCCTCACAGAGAGCTGCCCTGTTAAGTCTAATCCCCACACTGCACAGCATCCAACTGATATTTGCTTCAAATTCTTTCCTGCAGGAGGCTCTACTGTTTCCCATACTTCTCCTATTACAAAAACAAAATATATAATATTGCAAATCTGCCTCAACAGTGGACAGCAAGTATGATGCAATTAGTGTCACTTAGAGAGTGTATTTGCAAGAAATTCAAACCAGAATGACTGAAACACACAAAATCAGTCACACCTTCATTCTGTGGTCACTTTTATAGATGTATGCAAGTAAGATAGATACTAACTGTATCATTGAACAGGTTATATTGAGCTAAATAAACACCTTTAAGGTTACAACATGACCAACAAACAACATTTACATGCCTTGAACATATTTAAACATTTGAAGTAAATAAAACCAAAAAGCAATCAAGAGTGCATAGGATTGAACTCCTAGTCAGGACCAGTTAGGATAACTTCTACAATATCATATGGAATCAGTCAAAGTTATAATTAATCTGCTTCTGATAGAAGGGTAACTCAAAAATGCCACTTTTACTTTAGTAAAGAGGTGCCCTTTAAACATCTAGTACTAACTACTTCTGACTAAACATGTGTAGAAGTAAAATGAGCTGATTGAGCTATTTAATCAGGCCAACCAACATATGGTATGAAACTATTTACAAAAGAAGGGATTAATTCCATTACTTCTCCATATTTATCATTATTACTTTCTCTATATGCACTTTGTACATAGTGTATAGAGAAGGTATTGCACTCCACCCAAAAATTTGATACCGAGATTTCACCGGAAATATATGTTTTAGGGTCCCCTTTAACTACAAAAAAGCTTTTTCGGAAAAAGGTCCATGTGTGTGTGTGTGTCCGTGTATCTGTGAACACGATAACTCAAAAATGAAAAGTCGGTAAAATACCAAACTTGGTATTTAAATTTAGTATCTTCCAGGGATGCGACACAAAGATTTTGAGAAAAATCCCCCACCCCAACTACCCTTTACATGCAACTTTGTTTGAAAATTTTGATTTTTTCAAAAATGCCTCTTAACGATTTTGATTAAAATATTGTATATTAAACCTATTTACCTGACAAATAAAATGTATATTTCAAATTTTCTGGGAATAGCCTCTGAAGAGTACTTTATTCTGGATGAATTTTACGGAATTTTTAATAACTGCTAAACCGTAAGAGATGGACAAAAACTTACTACACAAAAAATGTAGAGCACGTTAAAACACACAATTTATGTTATATACATTTTTTTTGTGGAGTTAATCGTTTTTGAGACATTTCTTGTTTTTGGTTTCTGCTTTGAAGAACTTATACTTTTCTCATACAGGAATTTGTCAACTCCTGTCCATACAAGCAAAGGAACTTCAGTCACATAGCAACCAGCTTTTGACTATCACTTTAACCTATGGTACTCCCTTATTTCACTTCTACTTACAAGGAAGCAAGTACTAAGACTATTTCTGCTAATTTTTTCTGATTAGCATGAAGTAAATAGAAGCTTTTTAAGAATAATTTGTTGCAGGGATATAGAGAAAGTCATGTGAATGGTACACATCAGATTTTTTTACTTTATTAACAGACTCAATGTGGCATACTAATTATTTTAAGTATAAAAGAGTTATAGAAATAGAGAATAAGAGAATAGAAAAAAAAAACTGCAGTGCTTCTTGATATTACAACTTTAGCTTCAGCCTCCTGAGACCCCTCCTCCACTACATATGTCTTTGCATAGAGGTGCCAATTTGACATAACAGTTTACATCAGGTATTAGGGCAGGTAACAGAATGGGATGATAGCTATTGTCTGTATCTGACTCTGTATTTTTCACAGTTTCCCTGGGTCAGCAGGAGGTGCTAGGGTGGTTCATTTTCTATCACAACTTTCCTGTCCAGCCTCTCCTGTAATCATTTCCTTGTCATTTGTTTCAGGGTTGAAGCTCCAGATGGATTATAACTTGATAGGGTTGTGCACTCTGTAAAGGCTTTTTTCTAGCATCACTGCACGGGCCTCCCAGTCATGACATGCCTCTAGGATAGTTCAGGTGAGATGCTTCTTTGTAGTGCTTGTTGGATGTTCAAAGGCTTGTGGACATGTCCCAGGTGATATCAGGTACACTATCTGCAAATATTAGGCACCTTTTCCATGCTTGAGTGTGTTGTCATTCAGATCTGGTAACCCTTCAGGACTCCCTGCTCATTCCTCCCTCCCAAGGGTCAGTAAGTTGCAAAGGCCTATATGTGGTGCTGTGCCCCAGCTACTGGGGTTGCCATTCATTCTAATTAGTACAGGAGAATAAAATGCTGATAGTGATTAGTAGGTAAATCAAATCTTCTGGAGTTTTTGCTTGCCTCGGCTGCACAAGTTTTTGTCTTCCGTGGTACATACCTAATGATTTCTCAGGTAAGGCAGGATGAGAATTGAAAAGACAGTAAAAATTCACAAAACATGTTCTCTTTATTTACTTGAAATCACTGCAAATTACTTTCATAGAAACTTATTCTGAAAACAAAGATTTTTTGTAAACTTAATTTCTACATTTATGTATTTTACTTGTCTCTGTTACAGTTGCTAACTAAGAATTAAATATGTGAGTTTAAGTCTCCTAGATTTTCACATATTTACTGCCCATTACCTCTACTTCTTTCCATCTCTTCAGTCTACATTTTGTTTAGTAAACCTTAACAGTTCACTAACTTTGGAGTCATTCAGAATGAAAATTAAGCATTAACATAGCAATGTAAAACTTAAGTTAAACTTAATGTGAGATGCTGATATTTATAATAGATAGAAACTTAAACAGCAATCGCAAGAGATCTTGAAATAGTTGAGCTAATATGGTGTCAGTGAAGCGACTACCAACAGTACCCATGTAAAAGAGAGTATGCACATGTATAAAAACAAACAAGAGCAGTTAAAAGACATTTAACTCACAAATAAGCACTATTTATTACCAAAATTTAATTTGTTGCCATTCTTATAGATGTCCAGTGATTCCTGGCCCATGATTTTACACAGAAAGGCTGTCAGCAAAATTACAATTATAGAAATAATAAATATTGAATGATCATGGAAGTATACAAGTTGTTCTATTAAAGGTGAAGCATGGCAATAATCTTAAAGCAGATGCAGAATGATCATATGATGAGCTGTGCTGAGAATCCCTCTCTGATTGGCTACTTTCTTATTTTCACATAGACATAGACATGAAAACTCAGAGTTTGCGAACTTCTATGTTTATGTTGTAAGTTTATGGTCATGGCTGTGTCAAAGTCAGTCATACATGCATTAAGATAATATGGCATACATTTCTATCCTTCTGTTATGCTTATGTTTAATTTTTCATTATGGATGTCACCTTTTTCTTTAAGAGTAAATCTACTCCTTTTAATGCACATATCTTTTATATTGCATCCTTCCATTTTCAGCCCCTTCTTTTTTATCGTTCTAATTCTCTATTAGCTGAATTAGACTCTAAAGACTAATTCAAAATATATAGAGGGATCCTGTCCCATCATAAATACAACAGGCTAAGTTTGTCAAAGTTTGTAACAAGAACCAGCAAAACTGTCTGATCTAACTATTCCATTATAAGCTTTAACAATGATCTCATTATTCATATGTTCAGAATTGCTCAGCATCTCCTATTATCCCAATTCCAAATGTAAATCATATATTATATTCAATTAAAATAAACCTAAATGCCTGTAAATAGATACAGAGACAGGCTGGTTTATGTTGCAATAACATGAAAGAGCTGACACAAGTCATTCTTAATATATGTCTGCAGAAATAGCAAAAAACAATAGTGATACTCATAACATAGTGTTGTAAAATAGGGGTATATACTGAGTCATCAAACTTGTTTAGAATTTGAAATAATTATGTAAATACTAGTCAGTAGGCCATTCTAGGACTTGATCTAGCAGCCATCACAAAACTATTTGCCTGCTAGAGCATTACCAAGCGGATGTTAAAGAACATGCCATTAATGGCAGATTTGACATATGATTTTCATAATCGATGGCTATTTTCAGTCTAGCATTTAAATTATTCAAGAAATGCTTGCTGTGTAAATGAACTTTTTTGTGTTTTCTCTAAATGTCAGTAGTTTTTCCAACAACACCTTATAAAAAAGGTTTACAAGTATGCTGATTTAATAGAGGAAAAAAAATGACTCAGTGGGACAAATAGAAACCCTGATTCATTGTCACATCCACAGTGGCATCCATTTGTAGAATAACCCATGTTCAGCCCTTGAGATGCACTGTTCAACTCTTAGAAGTAGCTCACATTACGAACACAAAAGGCACTGATATATCCATAAGAATGCATGGAAGTAATTCATGATTACACTATCAAATGTTCTGACATATCAATGCCAGACTCTCCTGCTCTTTGCTACTTCTTTGCACCCTCTTCAGCAGGCCCTCAGAACTATTCAACTATGATGAAGATTCACTATATATATAATCCTTCATCAAGTATATGTCGTCCTCCGTGGTGTAATGGTTACCATGCTGACTTCATATACACAAGGTCGCGGGTTCAAACCCGGCAGAGGACGATGGATTTTTTCGGGCGTAAAAATCCTTAGCATAGCTTCCTTCAGAAGGAAAGTAAAGCCATGGGTCCCATGTTGTAGATTTACGGCACGTAAAAGAACCTCAAGCCTGATAGAGAGGCCTCTGAGCAAAATTAAGCAGTCTTTCATGCCCAGTATAGAATGGGATACTGAGAACCACAACAGTTAAAGAGCGTCCATAAATAAATTAAAAAAAAAAAAAAAAAAAAATTCATCAAGTATTAACTTTTTGTATCTCAAAATGCTCGGTTGTTACCTGTCTTCAAGATGCAGGCCATGAAAGTCTTAGGCTTGTACATTTGTATGTACAGTATGAAACATTATATTTGTATTGAAACCTTATTACACTCACCAACAGGATTTGAGTCTGTAATCCCAAACCTCCAATATGCAGAACCATTCCTCCCAACTGCCCATACTTGGTTTTCTGCACCACAACTAATGCTTGCTAATGGTTGATCACTTGGTACATGCTCCCATGAACTTCCCTGAAAGAAAGTGGAAAAGTTCTGTAGATAGGATACAAAATGTATCATTATGCATAACAGTTAAGATGCACAATAAGAATTTTGGGATTTAAGCATTTTGTAACAAGGAGATGACTGCACTACTTGGAATCTGTTTTAAATGTTTATTCTGTTCATTCAACTGATAGGCAGATTGCAATTTGATGGGGAAAAAGGGAAATATCAAAGATTCATTCCAGTAGCAAAAAGATGAATTTGGCAGGTCTTCAGTTTAAGCTTACACGAGAAATAAAACAAACCAATACCTTAATATTTTTGAACCTCAAAATAATTTGAGCAAGTTAATTTCAAATTTGGAATACATAGGAAACTGACAAATGGATGCAACCCAACTTCACAGCAACTAGTTTCCTTCAGAGCAAAGAGAAGTTTTCAAAGAGCAATAGCAGATCCTAAAAATAACAGATGACAAATGAATTCAACCCAGACCTCATAAGGAACGTGCTAAATAGAAAGGAAAAACTCAAGGACATTTCCCAAAGTTAACACATTAGCATCAGTCTCAATAACAAACTGGATGTGCAAAATATTCACCTACCATCCTTGGGCTTTCAGAAAATTAACAAACAAAACAAATTAATATAAAACTACAGCAAAATAAATTCCGCCTGAAGAACCTGCTAAATAAACTGCTTAAAAATACAATTCTGAATACATTGAAATCTGGAATCTATCAGATCAGTTGTGAAGATTATGAGAAATACTACAAAGGCATAATGAAAATAAAGTTGGAAATTATAGACTGATAGAATATCAAACATAAAACAAAAGCAGACAGACAAACTTGCTATATCACACTTACCACAACGTTGTCAAAATATAAAATTGTTAAAGTCATTTACTTCACCAATAGAATTACATATTTGGGAAAAAATATATATGATTAAATGTAGTTACAATGCAATAAATTTTGAAATGACACTTTTGACTGAAGTGTTAAAACTTTGTGCCTCTAATACCAGATGGCAACAATTGTTATAGAATGAAGACGAAGCAAGAAAGAAAGAGCTTTAGTCATCCAGCCACTGAAGGACGGATATCCTTGAAAATGTTGTGATGCATTTCAACATTTAAAAAGCAAAGGTGAGTGTAAACAAAAATAACTCATAAAAACTCCATCATTAAGCTACATATATTAATTTCATGGCATTAATTACATTTTCAAGGGCCTGTATTATAATTTCTGGTTAAGATTCTGATAGATTTTAACTGGAAGACAGTGAAAATTTTCATATTACCATCTCTGGTTAACAGCTAACTGGGAGTTATTCTTAGCAGTAAACTAACCAGCACCTCATATTACAACCTCTGATTAACAGCTAACTGGGAGTTATTCTTAGCAGTAAACTAACCAGCATCTCATATTACAACCTCTGGTTAACAGCTAATTGGGAGTTATTCTTATCAGTAAACTAACCATCATCTCAGGTAGCTGTTAGCAATTAACTTTGGGTTAGCAATATCAAAATGGCATATTTTCAGCCTCAAATGATGGTCAATAGCAATTACGTGATGAAATATTTACATAACAGGAGGAGAGCCAAAATAATTAAGACTTCAAAAGAATAAAATCTAGGTTTGGGACAAGGAGGGATTTTGTAAATATTATAAGATTACTGGTTACACTGATTGCCTAATTCCTGCTCCATATAATAACCAGCATTATTCTTAGGCATCCTAATTTACTTAAATACAATACAACCAATATTCATAAAAGTATTCAATCTATTTTGCAGGTAACAGTGAAACTTAAACTTATATTCCAAAATGTCTCATTTTCCTACTGATCTATAAGAACTTAAAGGGAAAATCTGTATGATTACACTAAAATCACCCAATATAATCACAAAACTTGGCTGCCAGCAGCACAGCCCATGTGACCTTCTCTGTATTTCTCTGTGCATGCATCCTACACCCATTCTGATCGCCCTCCATGGCGTAATGGTTACCATGCTGACTTCATATACCCAAGGTCACGGGTTCAAACCCGGTGGAGGATGATGGATTTTTTCGGGTGTAAAAATGCTTAGCACGGCTTCCTTCGGAAGGGAAGTAAAGCCGTTGGTCCCGTGTCGTAGATTTACGACACGCAAAAGAACCTCAAGCCTGATAGAGAGGCCTCTGAGCAAAATTAAGCAGTCTTTCACGCCCAGTATAGAATGGGACCTGAGAACCACAGCAGTTAAAGAGCGTCCTTAAATAACACGCCATTTACATTTACATCCATTCTGAGTCACACATTCTTACTTCTGTTCTAGTCCAGTTCACACACGTGAATAACATTACGAATGTTTAGAAGTATTCAATTTTGCTTGAAGTGCTTTCAAAATGCACAAAGAGTGTTTATGTACAATATGTATGTGCTTACATCATCTTGTAGGGAAGTAGTAAGGCAATTTGAAACTAAACTTCCTGGCATGCGTGTTCTGAGTAGAGAGGCCATTCGTTTGCTTGTAAATAAATTCAGGGAGTTGGGATCAATTTGTGATAGGAAAAGAAAGGTAAACAGGCGTGAGCTTACAGAGCAGAAATTAGACGAAATCAGAGTAAGGTTAGACGATCACCTTGAAAATCTCTTAGGCACCTTGCACAAGAAACTGACATTTCAAAAGCTTCAGTATGGAAAGCAACAAAAAACTCAACCATACAAGTTTACTGTTGTTCAGAAACTGCTGCAACGTGACCACCAGAGTTGGGTAAATTTCTGTAACTGGATTTTGAGGAATGTTAATGATGGAACAATCGAACCTTTACAAATCATAATATTAACAGCAAGTAAAATAAGTGTAAAGTATGATACTGTTCCTGAACCCAAACACCCTATTATCAAGCTATTTGAAACTATCTATATTAATCACAAAAGTCCAACACATTAATTTAAAAAAACTTTTTATTATATACATTATATACATAAATATGACAGTAGACTCAAGAAAATCACAACAGAAAGTTTATTTTGAAGATTAGATTAGAAAGCATTCTGTAGGTTCCTTCAGGCCAGAAAGCCACTGAACATAGAACTTGTCAAGGCATATACATGTATGCATATGTTTATATACTATATACTATGAAAAAAAATGTATAAAGCTCTAGTGCTAAAAGTATAGGTTACAATAACAGAATACTTTTTTTTTTTTGCATGCACATAAAAACAAAGAGTATCAAAATATAGCGTTAAAGCATATAAATAAATAAATATAATTTCATTATATGTAAAACTAATGTTAGTTCAGATGATAGTTTTCAAATTATCGATATAATAGTTACTAGTAGTAATTATATAAACTAAAACATGATTATTGTATTATGTACTCTTCATAAATGTCAACAAATTACAATACATATTTACAAATATGTTATAGAATTTCCAATGCAAAGATTTACAATTAGGTACTAGAGTGTAAAATATCAAAACATCAGGCTTTACAGACCTTGTGTCATTGCTGTCAGACATATTTGTCACTTAAATATTCATCTACAGAGTAAAATGATTTATTGCAAAGGTACTCCTTAAGAGAGGCCTTAAAAGCCCTGAAATTCCCAAAATTTTCTTTGAGATTACTGGGGAGAGCATTAGATCTAATGCTATAGCTTTCTGCCCAGTTGGAATGAAATCATCCATAATTGTTAAGCTCAAGTTAACTATCCTACAGGTTTCTAGCATTCATAATACAGGGCACTCAATTTAGCCAATAGAGCAATAACCACAAGGTAGCAAAACTTTAACTTTTAACCAGAGAATATAATATAAGCCCAGTCTGGAATAGGTGAAGTGGAGTTTCTTATGGTTTTGAAAAATATGCTGTTAATATAGTAATTGAAAGTAGGTGGTGTAAAATAGGATGGCTAGACATTTAGTATTGTTTGATAGGTTAGGGCATTTTAGCGTATTGGGATTGTTGTGGGATTTCACTCCTCTTATAGCTTATTTAGGTTAATAGAAAGCAAATTTTGTTTATTCATGAAAATGTCAGTTTTAATTATAGCATATGCTGACATATATTGAATTAATGTTACAGCAAACACACAGGAAGTAAGGGGGGAATGAAATAGTTAATCTGATGTGTAAATATTTTATCTACTTTATTTCTGTCAGGTGTTCCCGAGGTATTAGCTGAAAGAGTTAAATTGAAATTATGGATTATTGAAATTTATGGATATTATATTTAAGAAACAGTATTGGCAAATGCTGTTGAGTTAAAATAAAAAAGAGGAAGTGTTGAAGCTGCTACAGAAATTTTTACAAAGGATAATTGCAGCAGAAAATAAAGCTATAATGCATGTTTTATTAACCTGAACTGTTTTCTAATTTCCTCATCCCTCCTCTTTAACATATTTTTCTGAGATTTTATTCTCATTATATAAATAATCAATCAGTATTTCATTTTTACCATCATTACAAAAGGAATAATGTAGAGCATTTCGTATTAAAGTATTTCAAGTTTTAATATATATGAATTGTTACATTCTCTGCAGGTTAATGTGAAAATACTGAATGAAATGCTTCATGAACGATTATATTAAGAGGACCCCTTCCAAAGGAAATCTTATGTTATGCAGGATTTCTCCATAATATGCTCATGTAGATTAGTGTGGAAATATCAGGAGATTTTAGAGTCTTAAATCAAAAACATTTTTGTTTTCAACTTCATATAGGTTATTATGCCTAAGAATAATGCTGGACATATTGTGCAGTAGACATTAAAAGAAATTAAAACAATCAGTTCAAATTTTACACACTTTTACTCTTAAAATGCTTACAAAATTCCTCTTGGACCCAAACCTTGAAATTATTCTTTTCCACTTTAATTGTTTTGGCTTTCCCCCTGTTACATAAACATTGTTCCATATTTCATCTTATAATCACTATTGACTATCACTTGAGGTTAAAGACATAACATTTTTCTAAGGTTACTCACAGGATAATTGTTATCCAATGTTGCAATTAGTTCATCACTAAAAATAACTCCCAGTTAACTGTTAAATGAAGGTCATAATGCAAAAATCTGGACTGACTGAAGTTACCTAATATCTAATCGGAGATCATAATACAGTCCTGTGTCAAATAGTTTTGTTAGCTCAACATACAATTGGCAGCATATTGAGTAACTGAAGCTCATCCTGATACCTTTAAGCTTGTTATTGGGAGAAGATTTTCATCATCTATAGTGATTGTAAAATACGAATCTAACTGCTGCCTGTAAACGATAACTTGGAAGTTCATCAACTACTGTTTTCACCAGAAAACAATAAAGGTTGAAACTGATTACAATAAATTTGCTTCTTATTTTATTATAAATAATGATATTAATATTAGATTATCACAAAAGGAAGCTGCTGCTGCTGCTGCTGCTATATGAATTTCAATTGGCTAACAGTTGTGGATATTAAGATTACCTCTGCAAATTTCCTAATGAAATTTTGAAGTATCTAAATTATTTTTATGCACAAATAATTTGATTATTTTTTATATAAAGAAATTAAATTCCAAACAGAAGATTATCTTTGGAGATCATATAGACACTAAGCTATGTTATAATGCAAGTTATAATGTAATACACTTACTGCAGGACATGAGCTCGAAACTCCTCTCCTATAAACTGCATCTCCATTTGCTGCAACTGCCCAAACATCCACCAGGCTGTCGACACCGCCCTTACAGTCTGCCTATTAAATGTAATATCCCAATGGTTATATGAACTAGTACAAATGGGATGCATAGATGGGCATATGTAAACATGTTTACAGGTGTTAGAAAAGTCAATGTTTATTTTAAAATTTGTAATTCGTTTATTAGTTATCTGATTTTGTTTTATAAGATAAAGAAAGTCATGAAATACATCATATTTTTTTCTTACTTTCCCTAAATAACTACCAATTTCCTTAATATCCATGTCTTAATTTCCTTTAAGAAGCTATTATCTGTTGGTAAACAGCCCACTTCTTTAGTGTTAATTTATCCCTCATTTATTTACTTTCTTTGCATTTCAAAATCACATGCCAATAATTAACCTTCCTTCTAAACATTGGACATTTGTCTAAATCTATGTGTATTCCCCAGCAATTTCTTTCCCTCTAGCCTCATTGCATATTACTGGATTAAATTCCTCACAAAATCTAAAAGCTTCTTTCCTTCCTTGTTCAAATGTTACCCTTTGTACTCCCTCATCTTTGTCTGTTATTTTTAGAATCCACCAATTTTATTTGTGCCTATTCTTGCATTAAAATCTACTGTTGTTATAAAGCCTTTATACATGTATCTATTCTGCAGTTCTTCTACATCTTGTCCTAATTTATTTAACAAATTTGGGTTGTAAAATTCCAATGCCATTGGTGGGTTATACACTGCTGCCACATACAACCTATCTATATCCTCTATATTATCTATCTCACACCATAACACTGAGTCATAACCTAATGATGAGGATTTTGGGACAGTGACTCAAATTAGCACCTGACAGAACTTACGTCTTTCATCACTTTCAGTTGCAAACTTTTTCTTATGAACAACCTTAATCCCTCTCTTTTCTCCTAAGACCCCTCTTTCGTGAATGTTAAATCCAGTGATCTCACTGTCAGTGTCCTTCTCCAGCCATGTCTCAATTACATCATCTGCCATTAACAACTGCACTATTTCTCCATTCTTCATCTTCTTCATCAGTCCATATGTTCTAACACATAACTCCCAATTCATTTCTTTATACCAAAGCCTTTCTCTTGAATATGAATTCCTGCAGTTTTATCTTGCTCCTTGAGATTCTGTCACTCTTGTTCTGTGCCTGCTCCCCCCTGTTGTCCAGCTCTAATTGCTGAGATGCCCCCCTCCCCAGAAGACAGTATGCTCAGGTCAGTGCCAACTGACTCCCACAGCTGCTCCCACGGTAGTTCCCCGAGCATTTTTACTTTCTCTACATGTACTATGTATCCAAAAATTTGACTGGAAATATATGTTTTAGGGCCCCCTGTATCAAAAAAAAGCATTTTCAGAAAAAGGTCCATGTGTGTGCGTGCTTGCGTGTCTGTGAATACAATAACTCAAAAACGAAAAGTTGATAAAATAACAAAACTTGACATTTAAGTTTAGTATCTTTCAGGGATGTGACACAAAGATTTTGAGAAAAATCTTCCCACCCCAAACTATCTTTTACAAGGAACTTTTTTCGAAAATTTTGATTTTCTCAAAAATGGGCCTAACAATTTTGATTAAAATATCATAATATATTAAAGATATTTACCTAACAAATAAAATGCATATCTTGAGTTTTCTGGGAATAGCCTATGAAGACTAATTTATTCTGGACGAATTTTAAGGAATTTTCCGTTAATTGCTAAACCGTAAGAGATGCACAAAAATTTACCACGGTGCCTTAATACCCTTTATAGTATGTATTGAAACAATTAGAAATATTATTCAACCTGGTACATTAGCAATTCGATTAGCCACTAACATAATTGCAGGCCATCTTTTAATAACAATCACACACAAAATGTAGAGCACCTTAAAGTACACAATTTATGTCATATACATTTTGTTAGTGGAGCTGATTGTTTTTGAGATATTCCTTGTTTTTGGTTTCACCTTTAAAAAACTTATACTTTCTCATACAGGAATTTGTCAACTCCTGTCCATACAAACAAAGCAGCTTCAGTCACATAGCAACCAGCTTTTGACTATCACTTTAACCTATGGTACTCCCTTATTTCACTTCTACTTACATGGAAGCAAGTAATAAGACTATTTGTGCTAATTATTTCTCGATTAGCATGAAGTAAATAGAAGAATAAGCTTTCTAACAACAATTGGTTGCAGAGATGTAGAGAAAGTCATGCGAATGGAGCACATCAGATTTTTTCCCAGCTGATACTTTCCAGTCCATAGATGGCATTTTGACCTCTGCACTCTTGGATAGGTTACTGCCTAGTGCTGTCACTCAGCTTTAATCATGTATAAAATTTCCATGGCTGCAAACTCGTCCTGCCACTGCTCCGAATACCAGCCTTCTGGAACCCTACCTCAGTTGGTGAGATGGTGAAATCTGTTTTGATGTCAACAGTTGTTCCTGTTACTCAAATATCTCCCCCTTCCTGCCGCTTCTGAACTGGTGACATTGTCCTTCTCCACATCACTCTTTTGTCATTTCTCGTTTCACAGCTGCCTGACTCCCTTCTCCCCACCCCATTGCTTCTCCTTATGCTTCTCTGAGCCACTTCCTGTGGCAAAGCTTGTGCCTTAATTTGCTGACAAATATTCTGTCAAATCCCAGCTATCCATAACATCAGCCCTCCTACAAAAGTGTTTTCCTTGATCTCTAGCTTTATTCACTTTCCATGTTAAAGTACCTTTAATTTCTCTTTCTTTTTTCCATAATCTTGCTCAATGAAATTTTTGAACCCCAAAGTTTTACCATATTACTTGGAACTTTCCATTTGATAATTTTGCTATTATGGGTCTTGGATTTGCTTCCTGTCTTCCTACCCTAAGGAGTCAATTATTTCCCATCCTGTTAATGGTATTTTAAGTTTGTCCACCACAAGCTCTTCTACGTGTTGCCAGGTCTTTGTACCTCTCATTTCCTTGCATTCCTCTTTCTATTAGCTTGCTCATTTCTTTTCAGGTATGCCAATCTCTCAACTCCAACTTTTTTTTACTATTGTTCCTTCAACATTTCCCATCTCCTTTTTTATCTCATTCACATTTCTGACCATTGTTCATCTATTCTTCTCTCCATGTGTTTCATCTGCACCTATGTCTTCACCAATTCCCTTAAAAATATTCTTATATCTTCTATCTCCAGTCCTGGGTTCAGGTCTCCTCCACCAATCAAAGGCAGGAATGCCAGAATTAATGCTACCCACAACCATGCTGATAATACCCACTTGTCTTTGCATTTTTCATCCACTTCATCTTATTAAAATTACAGATTTGTGTGTGATAACTTTAAAGTGTTACATCCATCTTTACAACAACACTTGTCAGCTTCCTATTGCTCGCCTCCAGCAACTCTAACCTAAAAGTTACAGCCTTCTGCAGAGCATTAGATGAGAGGAATTCAGAGAGCTCAGTAACAGGCTAATGCTGTGGCGAGCTGAGGACCTATGGTCTGAGTCCCAGATTTTCCAAATCTAATCAAACTTTTTTCAATATTCCATTGTCAAATTAATCTGTTCTATTATAACTGAAAAAGAGTATAGGGCAGTGGGAGAATGTATTTATCTAGGAGTTAAAATAGACAGTGGTGGCAATTGGGAAAAACAAAAGAAATTTGCATTGGCGAAAGGAAAAGGAGCTTTATCAGCTATCAGAAGTTGCAAATACAAAGTTTCTAATATAATTGATTGATGTTTGGAGGATAAATATTAGATGGTTAGAAAAAGTGTACAATATGGTGGTTGAGGCAAAAATGCTATATGGGATAGAAATATGGGGATTAGAAGGAGGATGGGATGTCATATATGAGGTGCATAGGAGATCTTGTAAACAAATGCTTGGGTTACCAAATGCAACTGTTAGGCAGGTAGCACAAATAGAGCTGGGTAGAGTGGCAAATAAGGGAAAGATGGAAAGGGCATTGAAATTTTGGTATAGGATATTGAACTTGGAAGGAATTTGTTAAAACAGTGTTTAGCATGTCAACAGAGAATTTTAAAGAACAAGGTATTGGAAAGTAGTGGGTTAGGAGACATGTAGAGAAGAGAAAATAATGTGAATAATTTCTGATGGTTTGCAAGGAAAATATTTGAGCATATAGAAATACAAATAATATTAGCGAGATAGCTGAAAAAAGGTCTTTAGTATTTCATATACCTATAAAAGATTCATGGGGAAGGGAAAAGTATATAGATGTAATAAATAAAGAGGAGCAAGAAGTTATTGCATGGATGAAAGCAGGAATATGGAGGTTAAAAGATTTAAGGAAGGGCATCCACAAAATCAAGTCCTACATGTAGTGGAAGTGAAGACATGAAACATATTATTTAAATGTAAAGGGACTGAAGTTTGGAGAAAAGAGTGTATTAATAAGAAATGGTTTAAGATAGTTAGAAATGTAGTGGTAGTTGAAATGTTTTAAAAATACAGTAAGAAAATTGGACAATTCTTATATAAAGAAAATAAATAGGTATGGGCAGTAAATAGAGTCAAAAATGGTGTAACAAACTAGAATTAAGAAACTATTGTAAAATATGAGTATGACCAATAAAGAGGCATGGCTGAACACCAATCATACTCTCCTGTATACAGCCTAGCATAAACAAATAAATGAATAAATAAAAATAAATAAATAAAAAAAATAAAAAAATAACTGAAAGACACAATAAGCTTGTTTTTCAGAAATTTACTCTCCTACTTTTCAAAAAAGTCACTTCTTAGGTTTATCAACAAAAAAGATTTGAGCTTTTTGTAATCATAGCTAATTGTCATGCAGAAAACATTTATAAACTAAATGCTTCTATAGCTTACATGAAGAGAGACATCCACAAGTTTAGTGTTTCCCAGTTCTTGCCAGGGACCACTAGTAGAGAGCTGTGCTTTCCTAACCCACCGTCTCCGCCTCACATAATCTGTAAAGTGTTTCTGACCATGATATGTGGCTGGAAAATCAATAGCATACTGCCATCCTTCTTTATCCACACCTCCAGGAGTATGATAATCTATACTCCAATCTGTAACCTTGAGCAACAAGACAAAACATTTATCAGCTGTTCATCAATGATTGCATACAGTTTTTATTACTCTAAAGGCTTTTATATCTTAAGGTGGAAACTTTGATAGTGTAGTAAAAACATACATTATTAATGCAAAATTTAAAAACACATTACTAATATGATGTATTATGTCACAAGCAAATAGAGAATGCAGGGAACAGCCCTACAACTGGATTACCTTGTATCACAAACATCTACACATTTCAAATTAAACAAGAAGATATTTTAACTGGATTTTAATTTAGCTGTAGATTTTTATTGGAATTTTTAGTGCATGCATTAGTGGTCTTTAGATTTTCAGACATTTTATATAATAGAATCTATGTTCTTATGCTTAAGAAGAAGCATATATTCAGTTGTCTTTCACTGGGTTATGGTAGCTTTCCATTAAATGGCTACATCAAAATTAAAAAGTAACACTTGATTATGTGCATTACTATCTTGAAATGATTGTGCTGCTATTTGTGATTTGTCCATTTGATGGAAATCCAACCTAGTCTAAAACTAGTTACTCATTGCAAAGCAGAGAAAACAACTCTGCTTGATGCTACTGTGAATTGCCTTCTGTGCACTGCATGACCAACAGTGCAGAAGGCAGGAACAGAAATTTCTTCAGCAAAGTGATAATATGCAACATTGTGTTTGAAATACATAATCCACCCTTCACACATTGACTTTGCTAACATAGTGATTGATTCAAATAATATTTAAAGAATATGTTGTTCTACAGTTTCTTGCAAGAAAAAAATACAACAATAGTAACTGATATGCATTATTTCTCTGCTTAAACAAATGTCCACAGACTAAGAATAATAAGTGCAAGCACTTGAATAACAGGTTAGGTGCCCAGGCACATGAATTATCATGCATTGCAGAATTAACAAATTTGGTATTATGCCACTCACAGGAAGCAACTTTGATAATTGGGTGTTCAGAATCAAGCTTGTGTTCAAAGAAAACACTGTTTTTAAAAAACTAAAAAGGACTTTACTGCAATAAAATCAGAAGACCAAGCTAAAAACATACAACCTAAGAATAATTGTGCAATGCATAAACTTCCAACACTTAGAAATAATCTAGAACAACACAGAATATGAGATTACACAGACGCTTATACAGCTGTAGCAGCATGCAGATATTGCATACATAACTATATTGAAAAAGAGACTATTAACACTTAAGTAGAATGAAAATAACAAGACACAAAGAATTTTTTTCAACATCTGATATAGATAATGGGCTCAGAATCAACATTAGGATTTGTAAAGAATAAATTTCTAGACAAAGAAATCAAAAGTAAATATTTTAAGAATGAGGAAGAAGCTTAAAGTAATTATCAAACAGAGCAAGCCTCAAAAAAGATGATATGTTTTTCCTAAAACCATGAATAATCTTTTGTTTCCATAAATGGTTACTTTATTCTTTTCGCATTTAACTCTAAATCTCAATTCTTCTATTCTTCTTATTGTAGCCTTTTTAGTACAATCAATGTCTATTTTTGTTGCCAATAACCATTCATTCTTCTTGGAGTCAAACGGAATGGAATAACTGTAATAATCAAATTTACATTGGTAAAACAAAGAGGAATTGTAAACAAGAGTCAAGAAACATTTCAGATACATAAGACACAAACCTCTAGAAAAAACAGCATTTGCTACACATTTTTGAATGAAAAAATATGGCATAGGTCTGGAACCAAAACTACTGAAATGCAAAAGGAAAGCAAAAATTATCAACACGGGAACAGATTCATCTGGAACAACAAGAACAGAGTCTTCAATTTTGATATTCCCCAGAGTGATCTATTGTACGAGTTTCTATGATGGATTAGTTTACCACCAACAATCATTTGATGTCTGGTTGATAATGGAGAATAGCCTCTGAAACATGTTATGGAAAATTTAAAAAGTAGATACTATTTATCATTGATCAACTCAGTTTTTACTTTAAAATGATTTCAACAACATTGCCAGAAACTTTCAGGATTTGAAGATTTGTGAATTATAATTTGTAAGGTTTTTTAAATAGGGTCCAGGGCTGTCTAATATATCTTGAAAATAAGCTATACATTTTATGAAATTTTCATGTTTACAAATAGCACAATTAAAATATTTACAAAGAACACTGTCTAATGCACGAGGCTCTTCATGCATTTCAAAAAGAGTTAAAAACATTTCTAATAAAAAAATGTCTGTATCGAATAGATGAATTGTAAATATGTAATTATAGGTTTATGTTTATATTTTTCTCTTGACAAGGCTTGAAACTTGTAAAAGTCTATGAGCTAATAAAGATTATTATTATTATAAATTCATTTATTAAATCAACTAGCTAAAGCACCTGGTGTAGCTCGAGATTTGACCATTCCATTTGCTCAATAGCCTTGAATTTCTTTAGAAGCACTTAAAACGTATATTACTATTCCACAACCATCTCAGCTGTAAATCTATTGATATATTATTTTTAGACTGGTACTGCAAAGCTTTATTTCTGAAGATTATTTTCGGTCTTTAAGGTGGTTCAATGTATCACATGATTTATCTCCAAATACACCAAAAGTTCTTAATTTGCTTTGGCACCTTTGTTGTGCTATGAAGCTCAACTGCAGAGCTGCCAACATGTTTCACCAAAGCTGTTCACATGCACTATTTTAGGTCTAGGTTAGTGTGTGTGTGTGTAAATACGCTGATTTTGGTGTAATCCTAGTGCCAATCTTGAGTTTCACAATAATGGCAAAATGGTGTGATTTTCTTCCCCACAATTCATATTTTCTTAATTTTTTGTATTTAAGCAAGTGCCTTAACATGACAAGAGCAGCATATTATTCAAAGTATGAAGATAATATTGTGACTTCTAGACACTCCGCAGGGGATAATACAGTTTAATTTTAAATGCCTTATTTGTCCCCAGACATTTGTAGAATGGTACCAAAATTATTACACAATCCACTTAAACAGTGATGGAATTAAAACTCTCAGCATACGTCCTTGACTATAACCAAAATAATATGTATTACTAGTTTATATTGGTAAAACCTGAAACTATCTTGGTAGTGTTGCTTCAGAGGTAGACATGTCATGGCAGATGCTCTACGGCACAGTGTCATCTACCAACTGTTAAACATAAAAATTGCTGCAGCTGAAGGAAACATTGAAGAGGTTGGTAGAGTTGCAAAAATACTATATGCTACAGTAATAAAAAAGTATGAAATACTAAATAAATGCAAAACAATATATACTTGCAATTTTTCAGTTGCAAAATTATCTTTTCTTTGCACCTTTAAAATTAATGCTTTACAAAATGTATTATAACACTGTGGCTTCTAGACACTTTGCAATGGATAATAATGTCTGTGTCAGTTCTTAAATGTATTATATAAGCATCTATCCTTTCCTGGCACCATTCCTTTAAAATAAATACATTAAAATCTATTCCTTTCACATTCAAAACTTTCCTTTCCTTGCATCTATAAAATGAATGCATTACAAACATATAACTTTGTGGCTTCTACATACACAAATATTTTATTTGATATTTTATTATTAAAATATTTAATTTTCGTAATTTTGAAAAGGATCAGCAGATAATTAGATCACTTTCATTTCTGAAATGCATTTATATCAGCTGTGTAACCAATGTAAACTGTTACTTCAAGCACTTAAGCAACCACAAATACCACAGTTTGTAATGATGATTTCCAAGGAATTCAATTGAATGAACTCCAGGTTGTTACATTATGGCTGCCTCATGGTTGTTTATAGAGAACATCTCAGTTGGGAAGAAATAATAACAGTTTAAGCAACGTCAATATAACCTTGTTTATTCTTAGTAAATATGTATATAGAAATTCTAAGAAAACGTATAAAAGACAAAACAAATGAAACATAAAAATTAATATACAAATTGTTATTCAAGCTATCACTATTGTCATTGAGAAAGATACAGATGTCAGCTTAGATATGCATAATATGAACTTAAATAATTAATCCTGTGAAATGGGATATAATTTCAAATTTAAAGCTGGACAATGATTTTTCACCTTATGACAAAAGATATCTGAGTTAAGTTTGGTCGAAATCAGTGCAATGGGGTGGAAACTTAAACAAAAATATTTACATATGCACATGCATACACTGACTTTTATATATTAAGACTGCTTACCCATTGCCAATGCATTGAAAGCAGTTTTGTTTTCTCTCTTGTCCTTTTTTGCTTTCCGGTGGCATCACTCCACATATAACGGTCTGTTGGTAAGCCGTGGGCAGTGTAACCAGTCAAAGGATTCCATCTTTGATTTTCGTATACATAATAACTATGTGTATCTGTCATGGGATTTATTCCAGAACTACTGGTTTCTAATCCTATAAAAATACATAAATAGTTATTTTCACCTTTCAGTTATATTTGAATAAATACTTTTCAAAGTAAGTCTCTCATTTATGGAGCAACAACTCTACACAACAATTCTCATAGGTAGGAAAAGTAGATATTATGGAAGAATCTCTCTTTACAGTTGTGGATAACATGGTTGAGGCAAAAAGGATTTTCACTTTCTATTCTTTTAACATCCTTTATACAAAGAGCTCATACTGGATCTAAAGCACTTATGTTAGCTGATAACTCATACTAAAGGCTGTAAAGCCTTCAAACCCAGACAGAGGCTTCATCAAAATGTTAATCTGAACTTGTATCATGAGAGGCCAAAATGTTAGCCCTAGACGGAAGGAGCACCTAAAAGGAAAAAATCTGATGCAACAAATTATTGTTAAAAAGCTTATGCCTCTATTTACTTCCTGCTACTTGAGAACAAATTAGCAGAAATAGTCTCATTACTTGTTTCCTTGTAAGTAGAAGTGAAATAATGGAGCACCATGGGTTAAAGTGATAGTCAAAAAAGCTGGTTGCTATGTGACTGAAGTTCCTTTGTTTATATGGACAGGAATTGACAAATTCCCATGTGAGAAAAGTAAGTTTTTCATAGCTGAACCCAAAATCAATGAATATCTCAAAAACGATCAACTCCACGACAAAAATGTATATAACATAAATTGTGTATTTTAATGTGCTCTACATTTCTTGTGTACTAAGTTTTATCTAGGTCTCACGGTTTAGCAGTTATGCAAAATTCCGTAAAATTCGTCCAGAATAAAGTAATCTCCAGAGGCTATTCCCAGAAAATTCAAAATATACATTTAACTGTCAGGTAAATGTCTTTAATATATATATTTTAATCAAAATTGTTAGATCCATTTTGCGAAAATTAAAATTTTCGAAAAAAGTTCCATGCAAAGGGTAGTTTGGGGTGGGGGGATTTTTCTCAAAATCTTCGTGCCGCATCCCTGGACGATACTAAACTTAAATACCAAGTTTGGTATTTTACCGACTTTTCGTTTTCGAGTTATCGTGTTCACACACACATGCATATGCGCACGCACTCGCACAGACCCTTTTGTGAAAATGCTTTTTTTGGATATAAGAGACCCTAAAACATATATTTCTAGTGAAATCTCGGTATCGAATTTTTGGGTGGAGTGCAATACCTTCTCTATACACTATGCACATAGTGCGTGTAGAGAAAGTAAAATTAAGAAACTAAGCAGTTTTCAATGATTAAAATGCCAGTAGAGGGAAGGGAATCTAAAAGGAAAAAAGAAGAAATTAAATGGTTTTCAATGAATCAAATAACAGTTTCTTTTTTAACATATTTCTTTATACAGAATTATATGATGATATTAATAATGCTTAAGACAAATTTTTAGTTACATTCACAATTATGAAGCTAATTTAATGATGGTGGTTATTTCATGGGTGATAGCAAAAACCTATTTTATTTTAGATCAACCATTGTACACTCATAGAAAAAAAGAGAGTAATTTTATTAAAATATAATCAACTTATTAAAAAGCTTTTTCATATTATGAGGATATTAAATTATGAAATAAACAAATTATGTCATTTTCAGAATATGCAAATCTAACAGACACTTTTTGTTAGAAATCTATTATTCTAAGCTACTAAAACTTAAATTTTTCCTTAAAAATAATACTACTATCAATTTATGAAGTGAAAAAATTAGGATTAATTTTCACTAGATTTTAAATTTTATTTCACTGGCTTCAGTTAACAGCATAACAAAACATTTAATCCTGTGTGGCTAACATTTTCATTCACACCTAAGGAACAACAACAATAACAATAAAAAAGTAACATTTTCAGTGAATACTGGTTGTTAATTTACCTTTTAGAAAAGATCCACCCCAACCTCCTGTGTAGACCCAAGCTGTGTTGTCATATCCAATACCCCATGTTACTCCTGCAGAACATGTCTCCACCCTCCGAAGATGTCCACCCATTTGTCTCCAAAACATATCAGCAGGAGGTACAATCACCTGCATTTAGATAATAACAGCTGATGATAACCTTCACTACAGTGCTTTGCTATACACAAACAAGGTAAAGAGTATAAAATGGTTAGAGATTGTATATACTTACTTGATGGGAGACGAAAATGGGAGAAACAGAAGAAGTTAACTTTGGCAGCAATTAGAGGGTGCAAATATAAAATACCAGATATAAATGAAAGAATGTATATGGAATTGAAATATGGGGACTGGATAATGGTTGGGGAGTTGCAGATACAGTGCACAGGATGTTCTGCAGGGAAGTGTTAGCTCTGCCAAATGCAACAGTAAAGGAATTTGCTCAAATTGAAATGGGATGAGTGGGAAGCAAAGGTGTGATCATAGAGAGAGCTCTTAAATATTGGTTTTGAAACTAAATTTAGATGAAAGCAACTTGTGAAGGCAATGCTTAGAATATCAAGAAAAGAATTTGACGAAAAATGGGTGGAGTTATTTAATAGAAACTTAGAAAATAGTGGATTGGGGGAAATTTGGAGTAAGAGAGAAAACAATGCAAATGATTTCTGGAAAGGAGCTAGGAGGAGATTTGAAGATATAGAAATACAAAAGTTGTTCAGCAATATATGGGGAAAAAAGATCTTAAGAAACATATATACAAATAAAAAATACATGGGAAAGAGAAATGTATGTGGATAAATTAAATAAAGAACAAAGTATGGCCTTGAGTGCGAGATTAAAGGGTATGAGAAAGGGACTCCAACAGAATCAACCCCAATATGTGGTGAAAAAGAAGATATGGAACATGTAGTTTATGACTGTAAAGGGGCAGAGCTTTGGAGGAAACAAGTGTATAAATGGTAAATGGTCAGCCTTAATCAAACTTCTTAGTAAGGACAGCAAAAAGGTAAAAAAGAAATGGACGTGGTCAGTAAAAAGAGAAGTACATGAAACATACATAAGTTTATAGATAAGGAAAACTTTGGCTAGGAATATGGCAAGATAGCAGCTTGGGCTGATGTATAGCCATATTCCTTGTATGGGCACTTAGTAAAAATAAATAAAAAAATATAAACAAATACACAAACAAGTTCACAAAAACTAACTGCTCCTGTATTTTTGCATCTCATTATAAACAATGCTCTGGTGATTATTTTACATTTGTTTTTCATACACAGTTACATTATAACAGATCCTGCAAGCAAGATTATGAGTCTCACATCATTACAGTATAAGTTAAGTTCAC
The DNA here is from genome assembly GCA_030762935.1 of Hymenopus coronatus. Classification (NCBI taxonomy): domain Eukaryota; kingdom Metazoa; phylum Arthropoda; class Insecta; order Mantodea; family Hymenopodidae; genus Hymenopus; species Hymenopus coronatus. The sequence goes on along the minus strand of CM060881.1, from coordinate 145,472,013 downwards.
ATTTGAAGGAAGAATTTTTATCCGACACACATGTAAAAACGTATTCATGTAGATAGGTGTGTAAGCAAACTCAGGAGGTTTCAGTCACAGGTAGAGAGTCTGTTTGATATCTTGTGAATAAATTCAGAAAATTAGTACTACTTAACACTGTAATTCCTAAGCAAGTATGAAGGTTCTAAATGTAAGGCAAGCTTGACAAAATTTGTGCTGCATTCAAATGTTCTCCATCTATATCTGTGTGACATGTTTCACAGTAAGTAGGTGCTTCCTAATATGGATTACATATAGCAATAACACTTCTAAAATTGAAACCATACAGAGTGACTATTATCCATGAATTATAACTACTTGGCTATGAAAAATGAATCAGTTTCTCTAAATTAAAAATAGAACCAGAATTCTGCTATAGCCAGAATTTGAACCAAAACTTCTGTGAAAAACAATTAATCATTACCATTGATTTTTCTAATTGTTTACAACATTTTGCTAATGGCATAGTTGACACACATTCAATAGTTTTCTCAGAATAGGTATGGTTTCATTTGAATGTTTATGTTGTTTCAAGAACAATAAATATTGAAACACTGAAAATCTGAGATTTATTCATAAACTTCATTTATTTAATAAAAAACTTGGTCTATGGTTTGCTATAACAGAAAAACAGGTAATGCAGCCCACACTTTTCAATGATATCGTAAACCTGCACAACTATTCTCATACAATTTATTCAAACATGAAATAGTGAAAAACAATATGGCTATTTTCAACAGTTTAGACATAGCCTATATTGCAGTTAATTCCTTGGGCAGCATAAAAACAGTATTTGATGTTAGAATTATTTCTGAAGGGTTATATCACTTTACTCTCCAGATTTTATTTTTGGGAGCCCTTAAATAAATAAAAATGTCAAGGAATAATCTTTACACCAAAGGCAAACATAAAGACAACACAACATTAAAATAAACAAGATTAACTTGTGTATGCAAATGGAAATTTCACCTGAAGATGCCAGGAATGCTTAAATCTTTCAACACCTGTAATATGATTTGAATTGAATTTTATGCTCATTTTTCTACACAAAACTTTTAACAATGTTTTCCCTTATTGGCTAACGTATGTACAAATTGTCTATGTACTGCTCAGTTTGCCTGGCACCTTGACCTTATACTTAGTTCAACTGAGCAGCCTTTTACTACCTTAACCACGTATCATTCTTCCTTCTTATCCATTTGTCACTCTTCCTTTCTTACCACATTTACTTTTCTAATCTTTTCTCCTTTGCTTTTCTTAAAAACTTTCCTATGTTTTTTTTTTGTCTTTTCTTCTTTAACCATCAGCATTTTAATTGCTAATATTTGCTCTCCCATATTTTTTGTCTCCGTTTCGTTAGTTCTTTATATTCTATCATATAATGCTTGTACTTTCACTGTCTTGCATAGTTCACAAATTCATTTTTTCTGCCCCATACCCCTGTCAAATACATTAACCCTGTACTCATCCATGCTAATGCTTCCTTTTCTAGTCTAATACAATAGTCAATATGCCCTTCTGTTCCCCATTCCCTTTTTATTAATCTAGAAAATATTGGCAATTTTTTGTTCTCAAGTCTATCTCTTGTCTTCTATGTCTTCCACCCTCTTTCTTATTATTGTCCAAAAGTCATTCATAATTCTGTCCCCTAACCTCCTATGTAGGTATCTGCCATTCCATCCTCTCCATATTTTTTTCCAACCCTGTCTATCAACTATTTCGTCATATTTCTTTGGTATTTTTTTTGTAGTTTTAACATCCAGCCACTTTCAGACTTATGTCTCCTGGCCTGCCCAGCTGCAAGAGGACATACTGTATTTAACATGCATGTAGAATGATTGCACAAATGCTTAATATGGAAGGATGCTCCCATGAGTAACACCAAACTTTTAGTGTAGGGGGGAGGGAGTAACATATATTTAATTTAGTGAATATAACATGCTCTGTTCTTTGGAAAAAGTTTAATTTTTAACTTATGTTTGCTTCTTTGATACTTTTTTCAAGCAGAACAAGCTTGAAGCATTAAAAACACTAATTCATCCTTAAACATCACATAATGAGCATCAACAATGCTTGTTTGGTTTCTTAAGTTCAGCATTTCAATAAATGTTGGCTGCTGGATAAGGCTTCTCCCTCTTATGATCATATTCTTTGATTCTCATATGTTTCATAGCAATGAAATGAAATTGACAGTATCCCCAGATTTTTCCAATCCTCATTGGATCAACATCAGACTTCTTGGATTTTACTGCTCAGTTTTATGGCCAATAAGAGCACTTCTTATCTGCATAAGATAGATGTGATCTTTGCCATGATTGAATCAGTAAAGTAATAAATTTAGACTGGCATGGGCTGCTTGGAAAACATTTGCAATTACATGTACTCTAACTTCTCTGGTTTAAAAACAATCATTCAAGGATAGAGTTTGATGGGAGCAAAATTTCCAAATAAATAATGTGAGAAAATAATTATTTGAGGAACTATAAATATGGCTTTTATTCTATGTTGAGATGACTGGAAAAATAAACAGAGAAACAATAACTCCAATAAAATATATATATATATATACAGTACAACCTCATTAATCCGGACCCCATTAGTCCAGACGTCTTTTAATCCGAACAGCCATTTAAAATGTGACAACCTTCACTTGCACTGCCTCCCATTAGTCTCTGCCAGTCGGTCTCTGTGCTGCAGCTAGTGGCAGGTTGAACATAAGATGAAAACATATCTGCATATTGTGAACATTGAGGCATCTGCGCGAGTTAATTATTAAAGAAATTAATGTCAAAGAAAGACAACAAAAGATCAGCAGTTTCTTCAAACCATTAAACGTGTCAAGTGTGATCAATGACAGTGTGCCTTGACTGCTATGTTCTAATTCTGTACTGTACTACGACAATATCTTGTATACTAAATAATCTTTGTATTTCTTAAATTTAAAATACACATTCTTTTTATTGAACAGAGTGTTTAAATATGTTCCTTGGCTCTTCATAGGTTATTTTGTTTAAGTCAGACTTTCATTAATTCGGACAAGTTAGAATTCCAATTAGACCAGATTAATGAGGTTCTACTGTATTTATATACTTTGAACGTTGCTGTTACTGAATTCCTCTAACAAATTAACACATAAATGTGTTTTAACTCTGTAGTTGGCCTCTAATCTAGGGTCAACTTGATGCCTCACATATGTGAGAGAACAGTTTTACATACTTACCATATTTGACTGATAGGTAACTTTGTTGAGAGATACTCCTCCATGTATACACACATGTGTGACATTTTGTGGTTTCTGCCTGTGTGCATAGTATGTAAAGAGATTATCATCAATACATATCTGTAAAAGAAGAAACAAGATGCTTGTGCGTAAAATTGCAAACAGCTTAAAATCATTTTAATATGTTGTCTTCTGTTGAGAGAGAGCCTTTCAGCAAATGATATTTTTAGAAATTTGCAACTATTAATTGTTATATTAATATTTGTGTTACTTCACTGTTACTAGCTTCTTTTTACATTTATAAATTTCTCTTTATAATCTTGTAGGCATGCAATAAATGGTTTCCCATCTATGAATAACTGATACATTTTTTAAAATATTCCTCAACTAAGAATCTTTACCTTTCATTATGTCGGAGGGAGGAAGAGGAGGATAGGGAGGAGGACTCCACAAATATATACCATTTATCATTCCCTAAAAAGTGTTAACTTCGAAGTAGTATGATGTTAAAATACACTCTTGTATTACAACCTGAAATTACAAAAATAATATGAACAAAGTATTTGAACTTGACTTCATGTTTACTATTATCATTCAAATTGAAAAAATGAAAATTAACATACTATTATCAATGTCATTAAAAATATTATAAATTTGAATGCAATTTAATTTCAAGGCAGACTTTATTATACCCTCACCGCTGAATCTTTGCACTTTACAGCTAACAGATAAATTGGTGCACTTGTTAAAACACAGATGAAAAGCTTTTCCCATGACTTTCTGAACCAATCACAAGGCAGCATTCTGGTCTGTTGGTCATAAACTGGAAAAAGAACTGTAAGCAACTCTGTTGGCAGATCTGACTATTCCCAACTATGTGCTTCAGTTTGTGTACACTATCATGAGCATCAAGCCATTTGAAAGCTACATATTATTTGCTGCTACTTACATTTATTATTGTTGATAGTATTATTGATATTTATATGTGTATAAATGTATTTAATTACCTATTTATTTATGAGAGAGTGAAATATGAAGGCAACGACAATGATGATGACAATGCTTCTAAGGATGACAGACATTTGAATCAAATTCAGTCTTTACAGTTCTAAAGCATTTTAATATACACTGTGCTTATATCTGCTTCATTTCTCTTCTTGTAATAAACAAGGTAACATCAGTTTGTTCTATATGGTTGGAAGAAGGTAACTTATTCTACATGCATTGCAATATAGGATGCATATGTTATTTTCAGTTAACATAATGCAAATTAGTTTTATTCATCAGAAGTCATTGATATGTACACTATTTATATGTGACTTTAGACATCATGCAAAGGTTCAGATCAGCTGTTATTATAGCCAACATTATAAGAAACCACCTGAACCGTTAACTGCAAAGTTTAGCGGCTGGGAGTAGTAACTGATTTAAATGCACTACATTGTTCTTCAGTTTCTCAATAAATGAGACAGTTCTAGCACCTAATTTAAAGAGAACTATTTTTGATATCTTAAACTCATGCCACAGTTCAGAGAAGGGAGAATTATGCACTTTTGTAGATGATTATAAAGTATTACAGCTTTGCAATAAAGCTTAAGTGAGTATACAGAGAAAAAAAAAATGCTATTTGAACCTTAAAAAGTACAGAATACTTTGATGCATAGAACGCCATAAAGAATGCCCATCATCCACATTAATCAAAAATGTTTGAGCATGCTTTGTTTTAAAGGATTTTGGATAACGCCAGTAAATCATGAGAATGCAATTTGTGATTTAAATTCCAAAGCATTTCTCTAAAGGGTGTAAACATTTAGTCTGGCAGATATATTACAATATTAAAGTTAAAACTTCTTATGAATTAATAACAAAATAAAAAAAAAATACATTTTAATATAATATTTGAGATGCTGAGAAAAATTATTTCAAATGTATACTTAGAATTGCATTTTTCTGCTGTTATATACACAGGCACACAGTGTATACACACATACCACTCCCTGTACCTAATTTTAGGCTTCTGTGTCACAAATTATAGCTAAATCTGAATAGAAACTAATAATGAAATTAAAGATATAACAAACTTAATCTTGTTGTTTATTTTCTCCCATAGCTTACAGCAGCCAAGTTATAATTTTAAAATAAGCTAATGCGTTCCATTCACAAAACTTTCTCTACCTGTTCCACATACAAACTATTCTTACAAGAGATTATTCTTTTATCTACATCATGTTTATCTACCGAAGATTGTCTTATTCTTAGTTCCTTGTAAGCAGAAGGGAAATAATGGAATTACTAAAAAGGTATACTAAGGCTAAAGCAATAGTTAAATATTTTAAAACCAGTTACTATGTGAAACAACAGTAATTCAATTTTCTTTGCAGGGCCAGGAATAAAACAAAAGAGATGCAATGAAAGATGTCTCTTCATTTACAAAAAATTAAGTGATTTAAAATTGAAACCTATAACAAAGAATACCTCAGAAACAGTTTATTCTACAAAAGAAACAAAAAAGTACACGGCATACTGGTAAATTGTTATTTTAACAAGACCTACACTTTGTGCAGTAAGCTTTTTGTCTATTGCATAGGTTTAGTGCTTACACAAAATTCATCCTGAATGAAGAGGTCTTCAGAGGCTATTCCCAGAAAATTCAAGATATACATTTTGTTTGTCATAAAAATGTCTTAAACATATGATATTTTACTTAAAACTGTTAGAGCCATTTTTGAGAAAATAAAAATTGTTGAAAAAGTTTGCATGTAAAGGATAGTTGGGGGGTGGGGGGATTTTTGTGAAGCTTTTTTGTGTCACATCCTTGGAAGATATTGAACTTAGATACCAAGTTTGGTATTTAACCTACTTTTCGTAGGAAGGGAGAGGGGGCTGGGAGGAAGGAAGAGAGAGAGAGAGAAAGGGAGAGGGAAAGATATGTGCAGACCTTTTCTAAAAAATTATATTTCTGGTGAAGTCTAGGTATCAAATTTTGGGTGAAATACAATACCCTTCTCTACCTACTATGCACATTGTAAATATGTGCTAGAGAAAATAAAAAGTGAATATATTATTTCGACTAATTAGCTTTTCTGTTGCATCTGAACAAGTCATAACTTGAAATGTTGTATTTGGAGTACACCTTGCTTAAAAATAGCTCTTAATGCAGGAGATTAATGTCAACCTCTTGGAATGGTCTTTAGAATGACTTCACTCCCTCAGCCATTGGGAAAACAATATACCTTTGTTCTCAAATCATGCCACTTAGGCTTCTACCAGTATTTTCAAGTCAGGGTTCAGAATGTTATTTGATTTATAATTCCATTGGGAATGAACATTTCTGAAAAACAACAGAATTGAATAAAGTGAAGGACCCTACATAACCGATGACTCTACCATTCATGATAAAAACATGTTTAATACATATTTAAAAAAAAAAAAGCAAAAAGCAATAAGAAGATGCTACAGAAAAGGTATTCTAAAGTAGTTATACTCTGAAAATTAGGAATCCTTAGATAACTGATGACTGCCATTTAGGATAAAAAAAATGTATACATATGTATTTGAAAAAGAAAAAACAAAAATCATAGGTTGATGCTAAAAAAGTTATAATTTAAAATTAGTAAGCTGTGAGACTAGTTCTTCATTGAGAATACTTTGCAGAGGGGGGGGGGGGGACAACTTAAGTTTGTCCAAAATGTACTTGGATTTTCTTGTGTAACAAAAGCAAATGAACAGGTCAGATGTAATAGTCACCTTAAAACTGTCCTCTTGACATGTAATCTCAATGATGAAATCTGCTCCTTTTTTAAAGACTAGTTCACCTTCCCGATCTTCTGTTCCCCATTCTCCACAGAACATAGAATTTCTCACAATAACACCCTCTGAAAAACGAGGATTGAAATGCAGCAGCACATCTGTTTCCTTTTTATGTCTCTGTGATATAGCTGGACACTGTAGATTAATTGAAAACCTGAAGAGGGGGAAAAAAACAAAGTCATAACAATACCTATATGAAAATGTGACATTTTACAATCACATAACTTTCTCTACCACTGTTGTTTATTTTTATACTTTTGGTCAGAGTCCTTTGAGACAGTGGGTAAAGGTAGAAAACAGGTTGTTTGTGCCAGTCTTTTATGTGGAGCGGACTTTGCTATAAGCACCAGTGTAGCCACATCTTAAACTTATCTGCCCCTTCCACTGTTGCAAAAGTCTTTGATCTAAATAATATCTTCTACAAATTATTCTTATAAATGCTTATTTTTTAACCTTCAATATATTAATTCAAATAGATCTCTGTATAAATGGCTTCATTATGCATTTTGCTGTGGAGGCTACTATATACTGGCTATAAGTCAGTGTAATGAAAATTTCCATTTCTCCCAAATGATGAGAAACATGTAAATTCAAAAAATGTCAATACTGAAAAATCTGATGTGTTCCATTCACATGACTTTCTCTATATTGCTATAACATATTATTGTTAAAAAGTATATTTTTCTAACCACTTTATGATAATCAAGATAAACATTAGCAGAAATTGTCTTAATTACTTGTTTCCTTGTAAGTAGCTAAAGGAAAATAAGGGAATATACTAGGCTAAAATGATAGTCAAGTCTATTAAAAGCTGGTTGCCATGTGGTTGAAATCTGTTTCTATGCAGGGCCAGTAGTTTACAACTTTCCATGTGAAAAAAGTTTAAGTATTTTACATCTGAAACAAAAAATAAGGAATATTTAAAAAATGGTCAATTCAAAGAAAAGAACAAAACATATATGACATAAATTGTGAATTTTAACGTGATCTACATTTTTTTGTGTAGTAAGTTTTTGTCTATCTCTTATGGTTTACCAATTACACATAATTCATTCAGAATAAAGAGGTCTTTAGAGGCTATTCCCAGAAAATTCAAGATATACATTTTATTTGCCATAAAATATTTTTAATACACAGCATTTTAATCAAAATCGTTAGAGCCATTTTTTAGAAAAACAAACTTTTCGGATGTTTTTCCATGTAAAGGGTAGTTTGGGGTGGGGGAGATTTTTCTCCAAAACTTTGTGTTGCATCCCTGAAAAATACTAAACTTAAATTCCAAGCTTGACATTTTACCGATTTTTGTTTGACTTCTCACCCACCCACTCACCACCACCCCACCCCCACACACATGGACATTTTTCTATAAATGCTTTTTTTTGGATTCAAGGGGTCTCAAAACATGTATTTCCGGTGAAATATCAGTATTGAATTTTTGGGTGCATTACAATACCTTCTGTATACACTATGTATATAGTACTACATGTAGAGAAAGTAAAATTTTATTTGAATTTTACGTTCTTTTATTCTAGCAAGTTTCTATTGTAATTTATGTGATTACCTAATGACAGATGATAAATTATTATTATTATTATTATTATTATTATTATTATTATTATTATTATTATTATTATTATTATTATCATCATCATCTCTTATGGCTTTCATGTTAAAATGACAGAATGAAGAGGACTTCACAGGCTCTAGAGAGAAAATTCAAGCTATGTGTCACATATTATCCTGGTACAAATTTCCAAAAGCTTATGCTGTTAAATCAGAGAGCTCAAGTATTTAAGAGTATATTCTGAAATCTTTGCAAATACTGTAAGTAAACATTTGAAGTATTTTAAGCCACACAATTGTTTAAATATCACAAAATTTGTTTTAAATGACAGCTACTTTAAGCATTGGAAACTTACTTTTCAGTAACTTTCTTTTAAACTTCTCCACCATTATCTATAGCAGTGGAGGAAGTACTGCATTCTACCCAAATTTTACTAAAAATAAACATTTTGAGGCTCACAGAATGCAGAAAAAGCATTTTTAGAAAAAGAGGCATGTATTCATGTGTGCACTTGCAAATACAAACTGTATATTTGAATTTTTCTGAATAGCCTGTGAAGTCCTCTTCATTCTGAATGCCTCCCGCCCCCCGTATGATCACACAAAGAGCTTGATATTCTAAAGCCATCATATCAGCATCTGCTTTTAAAATCCTACCATCACTTTGGCTTACCGCCTTTCTTATACATGCAACAGAATATATAAATATGTGATAAAAATTTACTTTAACAAAAAGTATAAGAAAGAATAAGTTTTGGTAAGAATAATATGCAGAAGGGCAGATGGAGAGAGTCTTGTAAATACAACACATGGAATATTTTTTTAATATTATATACCTTTTCACAGAGAATTTGTCCCATATATCCAAATTTCTTTTGTTATGTGCAAAATTATTTTACGCTTCTGCAGCTCTTTATTTATATTTTGAATAGTGATCTTGTGGTTATGAAACAATTTATTACATTTCTGGATACAATATTCTTAAAAAATCACTTTGTTGGTAAATATGAGATTGGTATATGTGAGATAAAGATCACTACCCTTATGGCAATAGCTTTTTATAATATATTGCAACAAAAACTTTAACTTGATAAGAGGTAAAGTTCCTTTCCTCGTAATTGGTTAAGTAACAATTAAAAGACACAAACTTCAGGTTAGAACAACTTTATTCCAGAAACTCATATAAGTACTAAGTAATTGATGTTATTGATCAATTGATCAGACTCGAGGCCGTGCCGTGGCTGGGTGATTAGACCACTCGCCTCTCACCTATATCTGGTTTGATCTCAAGCGACTGCATGTGAGATTTGTGTGGACAAAGCAGTGCAGGAGCAGGTTTTCTCTGGGTTCTTCAATATCACCTGCCATTGCATTCCACCGATGCTCCATTTTCATTTCATATATCACCAGTGTCATCGCCTGCAGTGCCACAAGTAGTAAAAGTGGATGTTAAACACTATTTAAAAAAACAACAACAAATTCTTCTATTTTATTTGATGAACACATCACTTTTACTTGCTTCATTACCACCAAAATTAAAGGAGCTTAGATTTCCTCTCAGTAATGTCTACTAACAAGAAAATTTGTCTGATATCTAATGCCAGAAAATTTGTTTCATTTAAGATTTGTAATACATACAAAAGAATTACTATAAATCATGTGAAATACATGAGAAAATTGAACATGTTACCTGTCACAATCATCATGTATATTCCCTTGTATTGTAAGCACTGTTCCAGGAGAAAAACCATTATGGAGGTGAGCTTCATAAGGCATGGCCTTTCCTGCTACATCTAGTTCTTGTGTGTACAACTCTCCACTAAACTGACTGGCCTGAAATGTAACATAGAGCTAGAGTTTCAATTGTAAATAATGCAATGAATTATTTTATAAATTAGATATGGACATCATAATTAAGTAACATCTTATGCTTTACAAATCTTGTTTTCCTTTAGGGCAATTCTTTCACCTTCCTTGAAGGCCATAGCTGAGGATGCCTTCAAGGAAGATGAAACAATTGTGCTAAAGCAAAACAAGGTTTGTTAAGCATAAGAGTGTGTATGTCGAATCAATGTTACTTAATTATAATCACTGTGCTTCACAGTGTGATAATTCCAATAAATAACATATGTGTAGATATGGCCAGTTTATTTATTAAAATTATTTTTACAATGCTTCATTAAGCCTTTATGAAATGGGCTTTATAAAGCATTATAAGATTATTTATATTTACTTATAAAATTAAGTTTTATTTATTTGATCATTAATGCTTTTTATTACTTTATAAGCTTGGCATCAAAAGTTATGTTAATACACTGTAATGTAGTTGGAAAGATTATTTGCTACTTAATAGTGCAAACATAATGACATTGTAACAAACTAAAATTAAATATTCAACACAATTTTATTCAAAACATATTAAACACAGCAGAATAGAATCTGAAAAGAAAGAAGAAGAAAAGTTTATTACTTTCTCTACATGCACTATGTACATAGTGAGTAAAGTAGATATTGTATTCCACCCAAAAATTCAATACTGAGATTTTACCAGAAATACATGTTTTGAGAATCCTGGATAAAGAAAAACATTTTTAGAAAAATGTCAAGAATGTGTGTGCATGTGTGCGTATGTTGGGTGGACAGCATAACTCAAAAACGAAAAGTTTGTTACGTACCAAACTTGGTATTTAAGTTTAGTATCTCTGGATGTGACAAGCAAATTTTCAAGAAAATACCACCACCCCAAACTACCCTTTATATATTTTCTCACAAATGGCCTAATGATGTTGATTAAAATATTTACATTAAAATAAAATGCAAATCTTGAATTTTTTGGGAATAGCATCTGAAGACTTCTTTATTCTGGATTAATTTTCTGAATTTGCTTAACTGGCAAACCGTAAGAGATAGACAAAAACTTACTGCACAAAAAATGTAGATCTTGTTAAAACACATAATTTATGTCATATGTTTTGTTTGTTGCTTTTTTTTTTTTCTGGGTAGAGCTGACCGTTTTTGAGACATTCCTTGTTATTAGTTTCAGCTTTAAAACAGTTGACATATTTTCACAGAAATATGTCAACTCCTGGCCATACAGAAAAAGGAATTTCAATCACATAGCAACCAGCTTTAAAAAAAATTGACTTGATTTTGCCTAGTATACTCCCTTATTTTACATCTATATACAAGGAAGCAAGTAATAAGACCATTTCTGCTAGTTTGATCTCAATTAGCATGAAGTAGACAGAAGAATAAGCTTTTTAGCAATAATTTGTTGCAAAGATGTAGAGAAAGTCATGTGAATGGAACACATCAGATTCTTTTGATTTGTGATATCCTGAACAAAAAATGTTGTCATCAATAATGAAGTAATGAAGGAAGTATATATATTGTCCCTCTAGCAACAGGAGATCTTACTTAATGTGAACCAAAAACTTTAAACGCTGTCCCTCTAGTGGCAGATCTTAGTTACTTAATGTGATGCCATTGCTGATGAGGTGACTTGAATGCAGCATGTGTTCATCCTTGATGGTTCAGGGTATGTTTCATATATATTCAGAGATATAAAACATATTTAAGGCTCCTATGTTGACATCACAATGACAACACTCAACCACAGAAAGATGATTTACTGTATTCATATTCAACTTGTCAACAAAGAACAGAACAATCACTGAACATTTTTCAATACTACAGGAGAGGGCATGTAAAGGCTAGTAGTATAGTTAGCACAGAATGCTGTGGTTTGGATAGGAGAGTCAGACTGAAAAATTCAATACCACAGCCATCTCCCGATCTCTAGCCAGTTACTCTGCAACTGGCAACATGCCGGTATTGCTCTGGTTTGTTTTCTCAAACCATAATCATGCTAATCACTATGATTGCTTTCTCTTCCACAAATGATCACTGCTCCTTCTTGGCAGAAAGCACTGTGGCTTCAATGTAGGTTCACCAGTCAACTGTGATATTCTTGCTCTATTGGTATGCAGGAAATCATGGATGAAAATTAACACAAATAAAATACAGATTAATAAAAATACAAGGATTAAAATAGTGAAGTTTCTTCTCATTTGCTTTTTGAGCCAAGCTTGATTAACACTAAAGACTTCACTTACACTTATATTTAATTGCAAATATATAAAGTTTTATACATGCTTAACATTTCCCTATTCCTTATTTTATACATCATTAGCTACTTCTGATTCTGCTGTGAATGCTGTTTATACTTACATTGTGTACTACTGTAGAAATTTATAACAGTTAAAGTGCATTTGTAAATTATAAAATGTAAAACTATAAAGATAGCTTGCCAAAAGGATAAAGTTAGTACAACTTTTAAAATAATTATTTTTAAATATTTTAATTTAATTTACTTTTGAAATATTAATAAGTCATGTTCATATCCATTCTTAAACTTCACTTATGTTAAGTTGTAAAATAGTGGAATATTTTTGGAGACATCTGTCTTCATCCTTAGTATGGTGGTGACTTTAAATAATTAATAAGTTGATTTTCACACTTAAACCTCACGTACGTCAAGTTGCCACCATGCTGAGGATGGAGATGAATGTCTCTGAAATCATTCCAAGATTTTTATAAGTGATGTTTAAGGTAAACATGGCTCATTAGTATTTCAAAAGTAAATTAAATTAAAATGAATATAACTTCACAGTTAACAGTATTTCTCATATTAATAAATATGTTTAACTATTTAATACTGACTGGTAAATAAATATATTTAAGTCTACATATTAAAACATTTTAGGTTCCTAGTAGCTATTTATATACAAGTTTGTTTTGCTGCATGTCAAATGATCATACATATCAGAACACTTAATACAGCTATGAACACAGTTTAAGCTGAAGTGAGAAGAATCAAAACAAATGGCCAAGTAAGAACAACAAGTTTAATAAAACATGATGTGTTGCATTCACACGACCTTTTCTAGCATTGTCCTTAGCTTTTGTACCTCTTCTAGAAATGACTGATGAAATGAAATGAAATGAAAGATTTGGAGAAATGGTTTCACTACACATTTTGTTGTAAGTACAAGAGGAACACAAGATGCTGAAAGAATATATCTTCAACAACTGATCATTGATTAACATTTGGAGTACGAATTAAGTATTGAAAAAAAATCTGATATGTTGCCTCCATATGACTTTATTTACTCATTTGTCTATACACTATTCTTAAAAAACCTTATTCTTCTACGCACTTCTCATTGATGGAGATAAACTTTCATTACAAATTTACATACTTCATTGTTTCTATAAGAATACAGTAGGATAAAGTAAGTCAAATTTTTAAAAAGTGGATTATTATAATGTTATGGCTTTGAAATTCTTCTCCCTGCATGATCATGAGAGAAAGAACCAATAATAAAGAATATCCTAAGAAACATTAATGTCACAAACATTCAGGCTGGCACAAAAGTGACTACACATACTTAGGGCATACTACATAGGAGACGCGTTCAATAAGTCCTTAGAAAAAAAATAGAAAAACAAACTGTTTTTGTAAATTTTTTTTTTTCAACATAATATCATTTTAGCTCGATACACTCTCTCCAGCATTTCTCTGTTTTAAGTCTTCCAAAAAGTAAGATTTTGGAAGGTCCTCAAAACAGGCATGTTTGGGAGATGACCTCTTCGTTAGACGTGAACTGTTTTCTGCCGAGCCACTTTTTCAAGTTTGGAAATAAAAACAAAATTATCTGATAGCCAAATCTGGTGAATATGGTGGATGTTGTAGTAATTCGAACCTTAATTCTACAGTAACATTTTTGTCATTGAACCTGTGTTGGTGTGCACTCTTGCATTGTATTGATGAAAGAGAATCTTTTTCTTTGCTGCACGAGTATGGTTTTTCTTGATTTCTCCATTCAACCCATGTAATAACGATGCATAATACTGTCCATTTATCATCCTTCCTTTCTGCAAGTAATCAAAGTAAATGATTCCGTGTATATCCCAATAACCAAAATCATCACTTTGTCTGCAGATTTCATCACTTTGCCGTTACTTTTGTCTCTCAAGTGTAGTGGTGTATCCATGTTTCATCCACAGTTATGTATTGATGCAGAAACTCGTCAGGATTGTGATGGAAAAATGCCAAACCAGCTTCCGAATCAATCACACGATTGTATTTATTCTCCATTGAGAACAAACGTAGCCCTCATCTTGCCTAGACCTTTGTCAGACTAATTTTTGGTGAAAAATTGAGAACACTGTACCTTGTGATATGTCTGTAGCCTCTACTATTTTGCAAACTTTGATTCGATACTCAAAACTATATTCTGGATTTTGTCAATCATTTTGGAGAAAGTCACTTCTACTGGACGTCTGGAACAATATTCATCATTTGTGGATGTATGGCCACATTTAAATTCATTTATCCAATTATAAATGGTGCAAATGCAGGAGCAGATGTGCCATGAACTTCATTAAACTTGGCTTTACTCATTTTGGTGTTAAGCCTTTTAAATAGAAGCGTTTAATCACCGCATGAAACTTGTTTTTTTCCATCTTTCTAAATAAGTACAAGATTGTTGATTCAATTGCATATGGCAACAAAACCACATGATGGATATAGCTGAAACTTTAACTGCCATCTACGAGGATCGGTTGGTAAGTCCCGGGCCTCACACAGATATGGTGTCACTAGGCCAGTTAGATGGTAGCATCGTATAATTTAACTCTCGACTAGCTTATATCCATAGTTATAGGTCATTAGCTTGTTTAGTTTTTGAAAGACAGCATTTTAAACAAGACAACTTTAGAGTTTTCATGAAAATTGAGGATTTGGAAAAACGAGCAGTGATTAAATACCTCCATCTGAAAGGCTTAACGCTTAAAGAAATCAAGGAGGAAATGGACAGTACATTGAAAGACTCTACCCCTTCATATTCAGTGATTAAAAGGTGGGTTGCAGAGTTTAAAATGGGACGTACGAGCACTAGTGATGAGCATCGCTCTGGATGCCCAGAAGAAGTGAGAACTCCAGAGATCATTGAAAAAAGTCATTGTTTAGTGGAAGACTGCAGATTAAAGCTGTTTGAGATAGCAGAGGCTGTAAACATATCCAAAGAATGTGTAGGTAATATTTTAAGTAATATTTTAAGTAACATTTTAGGCTTTCACAAGGTCTGTGCAAGGTGAATGTCACATTTGTGGACACCTGATAAAAACTTGCAAAGAAAATCTGTTTCTGTTAAGAATATGGAGCTCTACCATAAAAATCCCATTGTTTTTGAGACCGCTTATTACCATAGATAAGATTTGGATACATCACTACACTCCAGAAAGTAAATCACAGTCAAAACAATGGATTGTGCCTCATGAACCAACTCCAAAAATGCAAAGTCAATTTTGTTAGCTAACAAGGTTATGGCAAGTGTTTTCTGGGATGTACAGGGAATTATTTTTATTGATTACTTGGAAAAGAGTAAAAGTATCACTGGGGACTACTATGCAAGCTTACTGCAACATTTGAGTGATGAGGAGAAAAGAAAAAGACCTCATTTGGCAAAAAAAGTTGTTTCATCATGACAATGCTCCAGCCCATCGTTCAGTCATTGCAATGGAAAAAATGTGCAAATTAAAGTTGGAATTACTTGAACATCCACCCTATTCACCAGATCTAGCACCCAGTAACGACCACCTGTTCCCAAACCTCAAAAAATTTCTTGTAGGACGAAGATTTCACAGCAACGAGGAGGCACTGATGTGGTAAACAGCTGTTTTGAGGACTTTGATAAATCACACTACAGAGATGGTTTAATTAAATTAGAACACCGATATGACAAATGCATTAGCCTTTCTGAAGATTATGTTGAGAAATAAAGCAAAAAAAAAAAGTTTTAAATGGTATTTTCATTATGAGGACCGGGACTTATCAGTTGATCCTTGTATTATATCTGGTATATTAAATTATGTATTACTGAAATTGGGGACAAAATCGGGGACAGATATATCCTAGAACATTGGTTTTATTTCAGGTACTGTCCCTGAAAATCAGGAACAAATGGTCACCTTAAGCTATGTGCCCAATACCATTTGCATGATCATCAGGAACAGTTTCTACCACATTCTTGGTATGAATAATACATCATGTTTTACTTCATATACTACCAGCTAATTGACTGGTTGCACATTCGCTGCTCACTACCCTTGTAAAACTGAGTCATCCCTGTCCACATGTTGTTAATGTGAACGATTATAGGTGCCTTTTGCATTACATATCAAGACTCATTCTTTTTGTGCGGGATAATACAATTGTGTCCACAAACAGTATATCACCAAATTGAATTAATTAAAGTCGTACTGTTAACACACATTTCACTTACTTTTATAGAGCAGGGCAATTGTTTCACGGACCGTTGCCTGCATCCTCAGCTGTTGAACCACTACTGCTTGGGTTTGGATTCCAAGTTGTGGTTGTGGATGTGTTGGTTGTGCTGACATCTGTTGGGAGGGCGATGAGACTTGTTAAGCAATCCTTAGGGGGGAACTCCATGTTCATCAATGTGTGGCAGTATTTATGAATGTAGATATTTTCCCATGCTGATAATTGAAACGGATTCAAAAGTTCTTTCAATAGTTTGATGTTCGAATTGATTTCGTAGTGTGCTTCCCAAAAGTGATGTGTTACTGCAGATTTGTCTGGCTGTTTTGACTTGATGCGTCTTCTGTGTTCTTTATTGCATATTTCAAGGTTTTTTTATTGACTTTCCAATGTATTTCCTGCTGCAGTCTTGACATTCAATGGCATATATTCCTGGGTATTTTGTCCTTCAGAGAGGAGCCAAGGAGGTTTTTTTAAACTGTATTTATTAATCGGTGCTAGTTTGATGTTGAATTTCTTGAATACTTTCTTGAATTTGTTGTGAGTTGTAGGTGATTTTGTGAATTTTGGGAGATTTTTCTTTATGGGTTAAAGTGGTAATTTCTTTGATGTGTTTCTATCTTTTGTATTTATTGATCTTTTTGATGATGGTGGAGGTATTGAAACCATTGTCTACTGCTGTGCTCAGAATACGTTTATATTCTTTTTTATATTCAGTGGGATTGAGTGGGACATTAACTAGTCTGAAAGCTAGACCATTGAATACTGCAAATTAGTGTGGAATGGGGTTGAAGCTATTTCTTTTTATGTAGTTGTTGGTGTGTGTAGTTTTCCTGTGTATTCCAAATTCTATTTTGTATTCTTTTTGAATATGTTTAGATCTAGAAATGGGATGCAGTCGTCATTTTCTGTTTCTATGTAGGTTGTGTTTTAAAAGTACACTAACTCTATCAGGATTTAATAATATATATTTTGCCCCTATTTTCAAAATTTCTTAATATTTTGGAGAGAAAAAGCTGAAGGGATAATCTAAAAAAGGATAATAAAAATTGTAAGTGGAATTGATAACTCAATATTTTGCAGGAAATACAATATACTAGGTACCATTAGCCTTTCTTTAGAGTAGAAGTATTAGTACTTCTACAAAGAAAAATAGATATAAATGTTAATATTCACAACCATAGCACACGATCTTTATGTTCAGATGTGCAAGATGAACATCTTAAAAGGAACTCTCATGAACATAGCATTAAATTCTACAATTAATTACCAGCAAAAATAAAAGATATCCCAAATATAAAACAATTAAACAGAGAGATAAAAAGCTTTTCTAATATAACTATATTTTACTTTGAATAAAGAGAAAGTAAGGTTAACTCACCTCAAGTATAGCAGGATCAAAGACAAAAACATCCCCTAGCCCTGTTGTAATCCAGATAGAGCCTGGACTTGGTGGACCATGCACACCAAACATCTGGCAACATACTACAACAAAATATCAGTTCAATAACCTGTTGCCTTTGCTATTGACAATTGTTGTTCTTATGTGAGCAAAAACACAGCATTGATCTAGAAAGACCAGACTTATTTCATTGTAAATTCAAGAATAACCTGTTTAGCAATAATAAATAAGACCTAATAACTACAAACCAAAGTGGGAATGTAAATCATATTACACAGAGAACCGACAATAGGGTTTGCTATAAAAAATGCAGAGTAACTGCTCTGTGCAAATTTAGAGAAATAATGTTTTTAGTTACATTCCATTAAAAGAATACTGGAATAGTAAATATAATATGTAGTATGTATTTTAAGTTACTTAGCACCTGATGTGTATTTTTAGCTTCTGGAGAAGGCCGCGTCATTTTGCATATAGTTGCCAATGTTTCACTCGTCTTGCCATGAGCTCAAAAGAAACTCATGGCAAGATGAGCAAAACATTGGCAACTCCACACAAGATGACATGGCCTTCTCCGGAAGCTAAGAATACACATCAAGGCACAGATCGTGGAAGCCTATGCATCCATTTACTTAGCACCTATTCACCAGTGCTAGTTATAGGTGATTGTAGAGTGCATAAATGTGTATGTAATGCACAAGAAAATACAGCTATGAATACTGATAGTAACAACATGCAGGTGTATCTCTTTCTGTGCTACCTGATGTAAGATTGGCCATCCAGTCCTCCATGTCAGTGTCTCCACTGAACTGCAACTTCAGAGGAAATGATCCTTTGGTGAGTTTTGGAGTATGAATAGCAATGCGTGGTTTTGAAGGCTCACTACAACACACTACACATGTGATTTCTGATAAGCTGAACTGCATCTATTAAAACAAAGAAGAAAAACATTTGAATAATATATGCACATTTGTAATATTTAAAAAACAAATCACTTTACCATATGTTCTAATTTTTTCAAGTGAGTAATTTTATTTTTGTAAAATTCTAGACTCATTATAGTATACCCATAACAAACTTCTCCACTCTTATTCTTTTATTCAAGTTCCATCTTGCCATATAGGTGTATTCAGACATCAACAGCATTTTCTTGATCAAGTGGAATTTCTAATTTGCAATTTCACCACAATACACACATAATCAATTTGTCGCCCATAAATGGCACCATATGAGGATTTGCAGATGTGAAAATGGAGGAATTTTCCCATAAATGGCACCATATGAGGATTTGCAGATGTGAAAATGGAGGAATTTTGTCCAAGGACCTTCTTTTTTAAGGCATGAGGTTCTTTTACAAGCAAATAAACATTACATGGGACTACCAATTTTACTTCCCTCCTGAAGGAAGCCATAGTAAGGATTTTTATGCCCGAAAAAATCCATCACCTTGAAGCAAAATCTAGCATTGTGAACCAATAGCCACATTTATTCCATGTTTTATTTGTATTTTTTATAGCCTTATTTAGAACATGTCTTTTTCCGTGATTTTATGTTATAACTCCTTCATTACTTTTTGAGAAGATAAAATTTTGTTGCGGTTTTGTTTTTATCAGTCGATTTTTCATATGGCAATGAGTTATTTAATTTTGTGTCAATAACCTATTTTAGCAACAGAAAAGTTTTGTAGTAACCAAGGAAAAATTTTGAAAGCCTTTTACACTTCTCCTTCGAAGAAGGTCCTCAAGATATTAAGTCTGAGGAATAACATTTCCTCATCAGACAGGAAGATTAACGTGATAAAAGAATTTGTTGCTAAAAGTAATATTATGTCAGAGAGAACATAAGCTATAATTTTAGGCGAGATAGTTGATTTTTCTGGAAAATTAAGAAAGTCATTGTCTGGAATATCTTAGTTTCAAGAAAGCAGGAAATCATATTGGCATAGAAGGGAAAGATATATAATAAAGTTAATATTTTCAACAGGAATAGAGAAATTTTGTCAGGAATAAGGTCATTAGATTACAGACGATTTTCAGTTTTAAAAGTTATTTTTCAAAGTTGAAACTGTGTTGAAAAGTTTTGAATAAATGCTAGCTGTGCTTCAAAGAAAAGAAAATGTTGTTCTTTATACCAAGTAAATCCCTGTACCATATACATGCCCTGAGTAAAGAGATCTCAAGAAGTGCTCGACAGACTAATCTGGACCCGGGCAAGCCGCCATCTCTTGAAACCCTGCTGCAACGCTCTGCCGAGTTTGAACCTGTAGGTTTGGGTATTAGAAGCTAACATGATAACCACTATAGCAAGGAGAGAGATTCACCATTCTTATGTGCTGACCAAATCTCATTCACCTTTTGGAACAATTTCTCGCTCCAAGTGCTATTTGCAAAAGAGGGTAACCACTTACACCAGCTGCTGCTCAGTCCTCTTTTATTTGCCTTTTACAACAAGCAGGGAATACTGTGGGTCTATTCGATAGCTCTAACCCACAGTAGTGAATATATACAAAAGAAAAGGACTAAATAAAAGATAACAGAGGGCAACAAACTGTAAAAATAAATAAAAATAAAAGATTTCCTAAAAATAGAAAATGCATAAAATGATCGAACAATTACCTACAAATATGCATTTCCATAATCTGGGACTAACGATTAGGATTTATGTACACATTAGCTACGTCTTTGATGCAACAATTAAAAGAAACCATGTCATCAGAATCTGGGTAGAATGATAAGTTATTTTCATTTTATGGTATTTTGCATTTGGCAATAATCTAGGGCTTACCTATTATTCCAAAAGATAAATGTTTGTATCACTTAGTTATTATTAAGAATTTTTCTTTCAATGAGCATAAATTATAAATAAATGTTTGCTATATTTAGGACATTTAAGTTTGACCAAGCAAAAACAGAATAGGTGCAATGGAACAATTTAAATGGAGTTGGGATACAGGATAGATGTTAAATCAGACCAGAATTAACTTAGCCATGGTGGGAGTGGTAAAACTGATTATTTGAAGGAAAACATTTGCCTGTATCACTTTCAATATGTATGCACTCCTTCAATGATTTCTGATTGAAGTATAACAGAACTATTACTTTTAAATTAACAATTAATTGTACTTTATAAGCATCAACTTCTTCCCACAAATGCATTTTATCTATGAGTAAGGTTCAATAAGTACCCAGGTTCAAAACAATTGCATGTTGCTATAACATTTATATGTAACTGTCATTTGTAACACGTGGCAAAAACAAATTGATTCATTGGTTAGTTTGGATTTGCAGGTTTTTCAGTTAGTCATTCAAAATGTGTTTGTTAAAATGGAAAAAGTACAATATCGTTCATGGATTCACTTTTTTCTTTTGGATGAGAAAACATCTGAGAAGATATAAGAAAAATTGGATGCTGTTTACAGGGATCTTTTGCCATCTATGACAAAAGTTTGATTTTTTTTTTTTTTTTTTTTTTTTAAAGAGCATCCAGGATGCCTAAAAATGCAGTTACCAAGGAAATCACTGAAAAAATCCACAATATGATTCTTGCTGATCATCATTGAACAAAAGCTCATGTAATATTAGAGGACATATATGTATTGGCGAGAGCAGCAATTCATATTTTGTATGATAAGTTGAAGTTGAAAAAATGTACTCATAGTGAACAACTTCAACTTTCAATTTCAAAGTTGTATTTGGAGCTCATTAAGTGAAATACACAGGGCTGTTTGCTTGAATTGTCATTATTGATGAGATCTGGATTCATCATTATACTCTGAAAACCAAGCAATAATTAAAACTGGTGCATCTACTCCAAAGAAGGCAAAGATGTTCCCATCAGCCAAAAAAGTATTGGTGAGAATTTTTTGGGATGTAAAGGGTCTCATACCTATTGATTCCTTAGAAAAGGAGAAAATATTACTGGATAATATTAGAGAGTTAGCTGAATCAACAGGATATACGGCCCTATTTGGCAAGGAAGAAAGTCCACATCGTTACATAGCACATTCATCCAGAGTTACTACTGCCAAACTACATGAATTGTATTATGAATTGCTGATGCACACCCCTATATTTGCCAGACTTGGCTCCCTGTGTTTTCTTCTTGTTTTTAAATATGAAGAACTGGCTTGTGGGAACAAAATTTAGACCAAAAGAGGCCGTCATTTAGACAGAGATATATTTTGCAAAGCTTGACAATTCCTATTTTTGGAGGGGTTAAAATAATGACAGGAACTTGGGAGAAGTGAACATCCTTCAAAGGAGATTATATGGCGAAATAAATAATTTGTTTTTGAAAAAAATGACATCTTCGTTCCTAACATGGATACTTATTAAACCATATTTATATACTCTATATGGAATTTTAAGCAGTAAGATTATAAGATTAAAATAAAACTATACATAATATCTATATTATGTATACATGTTTCAAAATTCACCTTTGTGTGTTTCTTATCTGAACTCAGAATGGACAATGTTCCAGAATCTAAGCTTCCTTTATCACTTCCCACCCATTCCAGCTCCAGTACACAATCTTCAAATGGCTGATTAGGGTCCTTAAGCTGGCACTTAGCTTTGCCAGTTTTTACCCATGATGACCTAAATCAATAAAACCAATTTTAAAAAGTTTAAGAATTTCAAATTCTAATTATCATTGTATTAATGTATTATTCTAATGATTTATGCATCTTTCTTTTTCAGAAATAAACAGTGAGTACAGTATATCCTCAAAACAACAAATTAATGAAACTAAAAGAATCTTATGCATCACTTCAATCTTAGAAAAATTGAACCTCTACAAAAGCAACATTCAAAACAAACAAGTTTTATAAATTTGTAAGTACTTTGGACAAATATTAGCTGTGCTTGTTATAGTTTGTGATATAATGTATGTGGCAAATTTTGAACATGGTATCATGAATAAATATACACTTGTCTTTGAAAGTAATGTAAGGAATATATCATTTCAATAATTTGCAAGACCACTTCAATATGTGTAATCTCTCATGAATGATACAACAGAAAACTAGACTTCTCAGTTAATTTTGGAAGAGTTCACAAATCCAACCAGGTCAAATGATAGGTCATTAATCTTGCCACATTTCTAATTGCATTCCAGCAGCAATAAAGAATGCTGAAAAGTCTATGTTCTTAAAAGGTTTGAGAAATATCATTAATGATGCTGCTGAATGTTTAGTTCAATGAATAAAACAATTCTTAAATGATGAAGCACAAACGAGGATTCAGTGCCAAACAGGCCAATAGCAAAAGAAACTTCACGCTGTCATAGAAGACATGTTGCAAAAAGACTATTGCATGCAACACATACAGCATTATGTTATTGTCTTCCATTTAAGGTTTCAATGTCTGAAAATTCTGCCTGCTATTTTAGCTCTAGCAACCCAAATTACATAAGAGTTTTATTACCTCATTTAAAAAATTTACTTTTTAATTCTAAAACGTTTATCCTTTATAAAAGAGAATTTAAGAACATATTAGGCAGTTTTAAGTAACCTTGTTTATGACCAGGAAATTAGACATGAATGGTCTGAGAAATCCAACCACATTCCTAGTTGTCATGGTTTCTCAGCAGCAATGGTGTAAATCATACAGTGCAGTGATAGTGTTTATAATAAAGGACACATCATATAAAAATATACAACATACAATAAATGCTTGATGTGCACATATGAATAGATTTTAATATTAAAAATTAAAACTCTGAGCCTAAATATCATATAATTATTATAACATGTATACATTCACCGTTGAAGAAATACCTCTTTTGAGTAGCAACAGTGAACAAGCAAATGTGCCAGTAAGGCTGATTTAGAGACAGTAAATTTCTCTGTTGACTTCAAACTGACAGGAAGTTTGTTTCCATTTTGCAATATTTTGTATTGGTTCTCATTATATATATTTCTGATTTTTGCCTTGTATATAAACATTTTTATTTGTTAGAAATACATTACCATGGTTAGATGTTGTCTTTTAAAAAGAATTAATTCATAAAACCATGTGCTTGGAAGTGATAAGGTGTGAAATACATACTTTAAAGAGGGTCTTGTAATTCTACAATCAAATCTTATCACTGCTCTTAGCAGCATTTTTTTGAACTTTAAACAAGAAGTTATACTGTGGTGATCTCCCTGGGAACCAATTCCATATTGTACAACCGAGCAGCCATAAGCAAAATAAAAATTTCCCATTGCTTCAAGATTTACATTATTTACTAGCATTAAAAAAGTGTGACAGATAGTGTTAGGCTTATTTATTACTGTATAAACATATTTATCACATTCAATGTTTTTCTTATCCAAATACCAATAAACTTTCTGTTACTGTTTTTGATTTCTGGATTGAGGTGAAGTGTTTTTTCTGTATTTTCTAAGAGTTAATTATTTTTAAATTAATTTGAGGCTTCTCCTACTACTTGCTTTAAAAGGTCTCTTGGTTTGTATCTTTCACAATTATATTTGTATTATCTACAAATTGTATTTATACGTTGGCAAGTTATTCGCCGAATCACCAACATATAACAATAACAGAATGGGGTCTAATATTGATAGAAAATGGATTCAGTTATATTATCTACTATGTATGTATTAAAAGTAATTTAAGCATATAATTACCACTAGTGTGCCAGGGATATGTCTCCACATCAAGTAGACATCTTCCTGCTGTCAAAACCCATGTTTTAGTTGTGATCAGAAGATAGGCAGGCCAAGGTCACTGATACTTTCTTCAAAGGGTAATAGTAAACTGAAAGGTAGTGTGCAGTGATATTGTCTTGAGGTAATAAGTGTATATTGAAAATCCTGTGCTACAGACAGAATACTGTGACTATGCTACAATAAATTAGTGATAATGCTTGGTATTGAAGAGAGAACATTTTTAAGAGGAAGATATTTTTTGTGGAGGCAAACAAAATGAAAAATGTAAAACAAAAACTTGATGTGCATTTCCCTAATTCTAAGTGTCTGAATTGGGACTGTAAGAGATTTAACAATTAAATTTCATGTGACCAGCTAAGCTCACAATACACAGAGAACAGGTAGGCCTTTCAATCTAACAGACAAAACACCTGATCAAATCTTGGATAAAATGCGGTCTAATCCAGCAATTTTTTTTTTTTTTTTTTTGCAGCTTAATGTCCTTTAACCTAGTTGGTCATATAGGACAATGAATGAAATTTGTGAAATAATGCTCAAATGTTCTCGGGGTCTATGGAGCTTAAAGTTACTCGACATATGTCTTCTCAGGATAAGGGAAAACCTCCAAAAAAACCTTATCCTGGTAACTCACCGTTAGCGAGATTCGAACTCATGACCTTTTGAATGTGAGGCAGATATGCTACCACCACACTACCCAGGCAAGCTAGCAAAATCATTGTTCATGTTAGTTCAAAACCCCAGTATATTTAAGTCAACAGCAGTAAAAGAAGAATTTCAGTTATGTGTGTACATCAAATTTCCAAGCATCACAAATTAAAACAAAGTGATTATGAGAAGAGATTGCTGTTCCAGAGATTCACAAATTGTGGGGGCTTAATTTTTATATAAAACTTTTGGTAATGTTGCCAAATAAGGATCTCTTAGCTGCATAATGTTGGGCAGCCAGCCATTGCATCTGAAAAGTACAATGATCTGCATAATGGAGCATATGTAGTTGGTATTGCGAAAAGGAGGGAAGGCAGCGGTAGTGTGGAAAGGATGAAATATGCAATTAACAGTGTGGGAAGGCAAGGATGCTGTTCTCAAGCTTAAACTATGCTATTTTCCTCCAAAACTGAACCTGAATCCTTCTTCCCTCACAAAGTAACGTTCATGCTTCTTCTGAATCTCTTTCTTTCCTTCACTGTTACTGTTTTCCACCTCTTTTCTATTTTCTTCTATCTCAAAATAGGCTTTTTTAAGGCTAACAATGACATAACTACAGAGCAAGTAGATTTGGTTGGGCTGACAGTTATTCTTAAAAGTAAAATAATAATAAATAATAATAATAATAATAATAATAATTATAGTAGTAACAATAGAAATAGTAATAAAAATGATGACTGCGATGATGATAATAATAATAATTATAATAACAGTAACGATGATAATAATAATAATAATACATTTTTCCATTTAACCCAAAATATTGCTTGATCAAATGTATTAAGAGCACCGCAATTGCAGTGTGACAGTGACAAGGGTATCTTCATGTTCTATGAAATCATCTTTAATTAGCTCATGTACCAAATAACCTCAAATAACAAACATCTGCAATAGGTAGGTTAACCAAAAATGGTATATTATCACCAATAATGGTATACTATCCTGGTCCCGTCATTTCTCCCCCATTTTCAAATTTCAAAAAGGATTATTGGTTAACGTGCATAGTTTATAACTTGTTAATTTTAAAGAATTACCACAATAAAAATATATTTTATATGTGAAACAAGTACGTTTTCATTTCTTTATTTAAATGATATGACCAAGGGAATAATAGTTAATACATAAAAATATATTTGATTTTCACTGTTATCTTGTAACATTGACTCCATAACAGGGTGCATTCCCTTAGCATTGAATGGCGAAAAAAAATAAGAGCAGTACTATGGCCATCTAGCAGCAATAAATATGTTTTTGTTTGTTTATTTTAAACAATAGGAGCAAGGAGGGACAGTTAATGTAGAAACATATATTTGAATTTCATGTTGTGTTGCATCATTGTCCTGATAAACTGGTGCATTACCTTAGCATTGAATGGGGAAGAAAAATAGAGCACTACTACTGTCAATTAGCAACAAATAATGCCATTAGCGGCCATTAACCGATTGCATTCCCTTGGCACTGTGCTCATTTCTGCAGCACTTTTTCAATTTCTAGAGTTGGTATGGATTTGCAACGTTGCGCAGTAAACACACCTTTAGCAACATTACCAAACTTTTTTTACAAAAGCATTATTTCATTTATCTGCTAACAGAAATGCTCAAAGAGCATGAACTTGCTTTTCAGACAATCCCAATGCAATATGACATGCACCATAGCAGGAAATCAGTATGTGGGAGTGAATAATAGGGCCCAATCTTTTAAAGTTTGATCTATTCCGAAATCTACTGCTCTGAAATAATTTACACTTTTATTATTTAGCTGAATGAAGACAAAATTGAGCTCTGCTTTTTTCAACAGGAAAATGCTGGACAATGCTACAGCAGATAGGTGAAAACAATTACTGAGCTTTTAACCAAAGATTTTAGGAAGACAACGACTAAACATTTCAGGCCCCCAAAGTCTCTTCATTTGGCTCCACCAGTTTATTATTCTGGGGTGTAGCAAAATCTGGTGTATGAACTGATGGCATATGAAACTAATCCAAAAACGATCAATGAACTTAGAGTGAATATCATTAACAATGTGCAATTACTTAAGAAATACAAGAAAGTCTTTGAGAATATGTATAAAACATTTGAAATATACCTTCAGCAAGGTCAACGATTCCAGCAACTGTTATGAAGATTTGCAGTAAGCGTAAGTTTTGTTTTTATTCAAGCAGTGGCTTATATTACCTACATAACTGCTTACACCCTCTTTGGCATGCAACTACTGAGGAGAAAGTTCCCTCTCACACTGTAATAGTTTTAGTAGTAAACTTACATTTCTACTGCTTTTTCATATTTCTCAAAACCTTTTCCTTCATCTGGTAAACGCCTCTTAAGTTCCTGAAGTATTTTAACTCTCCAAGGCTTGAAGAGCTCAACTTCCAGTGGCATATGGCTTTCCACAAACCTTAAAAAGTAAGCAATATGCAGCATCACTTTAACATGCATGTAAATGTATATCACAGTCATATTTAATATAGGCAATATTTAAATAGCAGGACAGAGGAACTGAAAATGTGTTTTTAATCTCTACAGAATAAAACCTAAGAAAATCTGAATTTACAATGCATTCCAGGATGATTGCTTCAATTAAGTATATATGCTATGTAAGTATTAATGTTAGAGCAATGTAATTAGTAAATGATAGATAATACCTTCAAGTTTTGTTTCATATACTACTAGGGCATCATATGTGAACACTTTGTTGCATAGCACACAGGGTGATATTTCAATTTCTCTCTCACTCAGCACAGCATATCAATAAATTTAGAAAATAAGTTTGTTGTACAGCATGTAATGACAATTATTGGAAAACATCCAAATATTATAAAACAGTCATTCATACACCTCAAAAAGTAGTGCATATGATGGACTTACATGCTGTGCAAAGTGGGATGGCAAATGCTAAACCAACTAGTGACCATGTGATCAGTAGTTTATAAAATTAGACATCAACACATTGTAAGTGCAAAACCATCCAAATTCAGAATTTTTCTAAATTATATGATTACCTACTGGACACAAAAGTGGTACCTTGTATGTTTTGTAATACAAGGGACCATCAACCAATGTTAAGAAAGCTTCAAACCATTCCACACCAACTGCCCCCCCCCACATACGCACGCACGCACGCACTCACTCACTCACTCATGCACCTGCATGTATGCATGCGTGCACATGAATTACAAATAGTAAAGATGAGCAGGTGGGGGCCATCAGTGGCCAATTGGAGTGAAGTTTGTCTGAACTGCTAGTACAAGGACACTACTTATCACTGCAAAGTATATGAAAGAAAGAGAGAGAGGACAGAGTGCAGAAATCTTGTAAATGTTGTACTCATAAGGCAACTATGCATTAATGTCTTTTAAATAATAATGCAGTATTCACAAAACTTGCATATTTTAAAAACAGACCATAATACTAACCTGCAGTTGTGTTGTAATTCCATGTCTATCAATTTTGTTATACCTTAATCTCTTTATTTATCTTTAAGTATCGCCTTTTTTCTTCTTGTTCTTTTATCATTTTATTTTTCTACATTTTCAACTACATATGTACCTGGAATGTATTCTTATTGATGCATGCTATATTTCCTTTGTTAGAGCTGATGAAAATTTCTATTGACTTTGCATCCATTTACAATTAGAAAGAAAATGTAATAAAACTAAAGTTCTAAGTTCTTACAAGCATTGTATTTAAAATTACAGATAGCCAAAGTGAAGTCTTCAGGTAGTGAAAATATGAAATAAGTAATAAACTTCATATTTTATACACATACCATGCATCAATAAGAATAAATTCCAAACATGTGTAGTCAAAGCTGTAGAAAAATAAAATAACAGAGAAGAGAAAAGCTAATATTTAAAGATAAATAAGGAGATTAAAGTATAATGAAATTGATAGACACGGAATAATTAAAAGAAGAAAAATACAACATATTGTATCATAACATTTTATTCTTAATAAACAAAATATTTCTATGTGAACTCTATATGAATCTCAAAGAAGTTCAATGGCATCATGAAACAACATAAAGAAAAAGAAGCCAAAGGAGAAGAAGCTGAAATATACCTGATGCAAGAAGATTTTATGTTTTTAACATCTTTTTCTTAATTTCCATTACTATCCACAAGAGATTGACTGTTACATTATTGGTGAGTATGTAATTCTTTAACCAGTACATATACATCTGCTGTTTAAATTTTCACATTGAATATTTTATCCCCCAAAATTAAAACATCCACAGATTAGTGTAACCAATCAAACATCCACCAAAGATGAAGATGAACATCTTTGAAATGCATTCAGGGTAAAAACAATTAAATAAGTGAAACTATAGTGTCCATAATTGACTCAAATTACTTTCATAATAATTTGAAAGCTTTACTGGAAATCACTTCATATACATATCTTGTGATTTAATTGTATCTTTTAAACTGCAAGTTTTGTGAATACTGTATTATTATTATTTAAAAGACATTAATGAGTAGTTTAACAGCCTTATGAGTACAATGTTTACTGCACTGTATGCTTCACAACAATAAGCAGTGTTTCACGTCGCAGTAGCAGTTCAAATAAATTTCACTCTGATTGGAAACTGACAACCCCCACTCACACATATTTACTATGATATAATTATATATATGACAATAGGAGGTAATATGCAAGAGTTTTATATATGCTCTTTCGGATGGGTTTCAGTTGATGGTCCCCTGTTAGATGGCATAACAATGATTGCTGAAAAATCAACTAACAGTGATACCACTTACCTCTATCAGAGAAATTAATTATACTCTAAAATCAATGAAACAAGCAAGTGTAATTTTTATAGACTGTGAGGTATAGATTAAATGGCTTAAGTTAAGCAGAATGGTGAGATTAATTTGTAATCTCAAACTTCATACATTAATCTGCATTAAACAATCTTCCAAAGTGAGTTAGCAATTAAGATAATCTAGTTAAATATGACTTAATCTGAATAAAACTTTGAGTTCTGTAAATGAAACCTTTAGAATTATAACTGTGAATGTGCATTTGCTGACAACATGGGAAGATTATCAATGTTATAATAAAAATTATCCAATTATATTTTGAAAATAAAAAAACAAAAAAAAAAAAAAAAAAACAACATAACATAAATCATGAGCTCACCAATTGGGAGGATATAATGGATCCACAGTACAGGCCCCAGCTTCAACCATACACCAGACAACATCACCATTTGCCCAATACATATCTTCAGCATCATCATCATCTCCAAATACTCCTGAATCTCCTGATGCGGGATCAAATGCACTTCCATCTGATTCTGGATGAACCTCCATACCCACCATAGAACCTACACTGCGGATAGGACTCCATACTGTGGGGTCTTTCTTCAAACCACTTCCTTTTCCCATAACAAACACAGGCTGAATTTCAGTAATGGCACCTTCAGAATGCTCTTGTATCACCGTGTTTGTGTTCAGCATTTCACTGCTACTTTGACTGGAATGTGTATCATCATCAACCCTGTAGAAAATTAATAATGCAACATAATTATATAGTCTTAGTTGTAACTCAAAATCAGAGAGAATAAGAAAATGTTCTATTGCTCAATATTGGGAGCATATACTTAAATTACTTAGCAGCTACAAATGTTTTATTCCTAACAGAATATTCTAATAAGTAGGTTGTTTGGAATCACTTCTCACAAAAACTTACTACACAAAAAATGCGGATCTCATTAAAATACACATTTTATGTCATATACATTTTTTTCGTACAGCCGACCATTCTCCAGATATTCCTCGTTATTGGTTTCAGCTTTAAAATACCTTTAACTTTTCTCATGTGGAAATTTATCAACTCCTGGCCATGCAAAGAAACAAATTTCATTTCGCAGAGCAACCAGCTTTTAAAAAATTTGACTCACTTGAGCCTACTATTTTGCCTTATTTCCCTTGTACTTATTTGTGAGCAAGTAATAAGACCATTTCTTCTAATGTGTATCTCGATTAGTATGAAGTAGAGAAGAGAATTTTTTTTACAATCATTTGTCACAGAGATGTAGAGAAAGTCATATGAATGAACACATCTCTTTTTTAATGTTTGGAATGAAAATTCCCTGTATGTGGCAAAAACTGTACCGTTGCCAAGTCCCTAACAACATGATGTAAATTTCAGGTATAATTTTCAGCTTTGAACATATTTTCCTACACGTAATACTTTTTTCTGTCCAATTACATCATCATCAGAGCCTTTTGAATTCTTGGGTTCAAATTTCTAAAGAAAATGTGTTTTTAGTAAGCGTCTGATATTTGTTGTTTCTATGCTTATTATGCAGTAACTAATAAACTAATGGTCTGAATGAAACAGTACTATTTTCTTAGCTAGAGCAAGCTAAAGTGCTGATACCTGCCTTGTTTGAATTCTCTAGCATGTGATTTTGTTAATTCAAAGATTTGAAAATTCTTTACCTATGTAGTGAAAATCTTTTTTGTTATTGGTTTTACAATAGGGACCAAGAGAGAGAAAATGTTGACAAGGATGAAAGAAAGTTTCTGAAACAAGCCAGAATCCTGTAACTTTTGCATTCATTATCTATGGAAAACAACAACCATCCAGTTATTCAGCACAAGGCAGAAGGCACAAAGTGTATAATGGTGAAGGTTAAAATAACAGTATTGGTTGGCTTCTGTTTGATGCTGCATCATCATTTCTTGCTTATATCAACATTTTGGCCTGTTGTTGGGGCCATCTTCAAGGCTGCTGTGTGATATATTCACCCTTTTTATAATAGAAGTTCCAAGGGATTCCTTATTGTGATTTGTCCGCCTGACACCACCACCACAACTGGCTAAGGAACATAGATGACAAATAAGGAAAATAAGGAGGACCTACAAATATCAAAGTATCCTCAAAATCTGAACCTTGACAACAATGCACATATCAATATCTGGTGCAACATTGCAAGAAGTGAGGATAGCACAAAAGAAGACATATGGACAGATACAGTAGGACCAGTAATGCAGTAAGTCCCTCATTGTCCAATAATGGAAGCCAATCAGCAACCAAAAGTTCCGTGCAAGGAAGATTGGTCGACTCCACGGCACAGACTCGCAAAAAAAAATAAAACACTGGCCAGCTCTTGCATCTCCGATTGGTGGTGTCAGGTGAGCAAATCACAATCAGGAATCCTTTGGAATTTCTACTATAAAAATCTCATGTGTTCCATTCACATGATTTTCTCTGAATCTCTGTAACAAATTATTGTTAATAGGCTTATTCTTCTGTCTACTTCATGCTAATCAAGATAAAGATTAGCAGAAATGATTTCTGGTAAGTAGAAGAGAAATAAAGAAATACACTTGGCTAAAAGGATAGTCAAATCTTTTAAAAGCTGGTTGCCATATAGAGAAGCCCTATTTTTTTGCATTGCCAGGAGTTGACAGTATTTTAAAATTGAAACCAATAACAAGGAATATCTCAAAAATGGTAAATTCCACGAAAAAAGTTATATGAGAATTGTGTGTTTCAACAAGATCTACATATTTTGTCTAGTAAATTTTTGTCTATCTCTTATGGTTTACTAGTTATGCAAAAACCAGCAAAATTCATCCAGAATAAAGAGGTCTTCAGAGGCCATTGTCAGAAAATTCAAGACATACATTTTATTTGTCATGTAAATATCTCTAATATACAGCATTTTATTCAAACTCGTTAAGAGCCATTTTTGAGAAAATCAAAATTTTCGAAAATTTTTCCATGTAAAGGATATATTGGGGTAGGGGGTTTCTCCTCAAAATATTTGTGTCACACCCTTCGAAGATACTAAACTTATAAACCAAGTTTGGTATTTTACAGACTTTTTGTTTTTGAGTTATTGGTACACACTGCCAACCCCAAACCCAACTCTAACCCACACCCC
The DNA here is from genome assembly GCA_030762935.1 of Hymenopus coronatus. Lineage (NCBI taxonomy): Eukaryota > Metazoa > Arthropoda > Insecta > Mantodea > Hymenopodidae > Hymenopus > Hymenopus coronatus. Next base: position 145,438,370 of record CM060881.1, on the reverse strand, counting down.
AACCCCAACCCACACCCACACATACTCAAAACAAAAGGAAAACAATTGACAAGCTCTTATTTGAGAAAAGTTTATGTAGGGAAATTTGAACACAAAACAAGGAATCTCTCGAAAATGGTTAACTACACATAAAATGTATATGAGATGTGTTTTTTTTATAATAAAATTTAGTATAGCAGTTAAGCAAAAGTGAAAATCAACAGGGATGCCCACACTTACAGCTGATGTGTGTGAGACTTTTGCAGCACTGTGCTTCCATCTAGTGGCACTGACTTGAACTTCTAGTTCAGAGATGCATGATAAACATGTACACAGCTGATGATGTGCACAAGTCGTATGTATTTCACCCATAAGGCAATTACTAGTTGCATATGCACAAAAGCTCCTAAAATGGGCATAATCCATGATTTGCTAGGATCAATGTTGCCACGTCTGATCGAGTTTAGAGGAATAGTACAGTAGATTCAAACACCATAGATTTTAAATTGCTGCATATGTTACCTTTAATACCATTAAAAGAAAAAATAACCAAATAAATCCACAAGGTGTTAAAAGCTAGGGTGTTCACATGCTCTTGCACTCTTACACAGCAGCCGCCACTATTTGTTCCTTTGTTTAAAATCACAGGCTTTGTAAATATAAATCTGTATCATGGTTGCTGAAGCAAACTACACTAATTTTATACCTAGGCCTATAATTGCTTATTTTCATTGTGTGTTTGTTTCTTTTCATAGTTTAAGAGCCGTTACGACTTTCTTGTGTAACAAATTTCCAGGTTTTTGCCTTCATAATTGTATTACTTTTGTTATTTGGGTCGATTACTATTATTTAATAATGCAGTTATCTTAATGTTGTAATTAATATTTTTCACTCTGAGCCAATGAACTATTATTAACAACATGTCTGACAGAGCTTGTAATACAAACTCTGAGCCAATGAACTATTATTAACAACATGTCTGACAGAGCTTGTAATACCAGCATTTGTTTTCAGTAGCTGCATTGTTTCATGTAATAATAAAATAATGGCTATTTAGGACAATAAAGTGTACAATAAATACTCAGTTATAAACTGCTTCCAAATTGTCTTCATACATTAAAATGTAAAATCTTATTTTCATTCATCCAAATGTTTTCAAATGTAATAGAAATATAGCATTTTATGTAATCTTGCAGTTCTAAAATTCAGTTGGGGTTTCAGTACCTAATGAATAATCATCATAGAGTGCACAGCATCTTTGTCAAATAACAAAGAAAAACACAAAGATAAATTAGTATTTTGGAAAGTAAATAAATTATAATGCTAGGTATTAGTCCATTTACCTTCTGTCTGTTGGTCCACTGCTTTCACTTACAGACTCTTCAGAACAGCTGGGTCTTTGTATTACAAGTGATGAACCATCACTACTGCGCTGCCATAATGCAGGCTGAAGACGCAGGGAAGTTGGAGTAGGTGCTGAACGTGATGTTTCCTCCCAATCTCTTAGCAGACTTTGAGCATCTCCAATTGATGCAGTACTGTTACGAGCAAGACTTGTCCAGCTTCGGACTCGTTTTTCTCGAGGTGTGCCACTGATGCTATTTCTGCTATGTCCACCTGACCACAAGCTTGCATTACTGCTTGTTCTGCTTAACTGAGTAGGTGCATGGATTGCACGCCACTTTTTTCCTGTTAATTCTGATGACAGAACTCCTGTCCTAAAGTATAGACAACGATCCTCACTACCAATTGCAAACACCTGAAAAGTGAGACATATTACTCTTAGTTTCACTCTTAGAATTTTCAGTCATGAGAAGTGAAGTTATGAACATTAGATATTTTTATAACTTGATCTTTAGTAATGGACAAACTTCAAATCAAACAACAACAAAATCTTTGAAGTTAATGACAAGTTAAAAAAAATTGAAGTGTTCCATTAACATTATTTTCTCTACCTGTTCTGCAAACAAGCTATTCTTACAAAAGATTATTCTTTTATCTACATCATAGTAATCAAGATAAACATTAGAATAAATTATCTTATTACTTGCTTTCTTGTAAACAGAAGAGAATAACTAGGCTATCATGATGGTCACATTTTTTAAAATCTATTGCTATGTAAAACAATTAAAATTTGGTTCTCTTTGTATGACATAGTAAAACAAAAGTGAGATGAAATGAAAGAGATTTCCCATTTGAGAAAAATATAAGTACATTAAAATTGAAACAATTACAAGGAAATGTTGATTCTTAAAAAAATCTGATGTGTTCCATTCACATGACTTTCTCTATATCTCTGTAACAAATTATTGTTCATAAGCTTATCTTTTATTTATTTCATGCTAATCGAGAAAAATTAGCAGAAATAGTCTTATTTCTTGCTTCCTTGAAGTAGAAGCGAAATAAGAGAGCACCGTAGGTTAAAGTGAAAGCCAAAAGCTGGTTGCTATGTGACTGATGTTCCTTTGTTTGTATGGACAGGAGTTGACAAATTCCTGTATGAGAAAAGTATAAGTTTTTCAAAGCTGAAACCAAGAAAAAGGAATATCTCAAAAACGATCAACTCCATGAAAAAAATGTATATAACATAAATTGTGTGTTTTAACATGCTCTACATATTTTGTCTGTTAAGTTTTTGTCCATCTCTTATGGTTTAGTAGTTATGCAAAATTCATTCAGAATAAAGTAGCCCTCAGAGGCTATTCCCAGAAAATTCAAAATATACATTTTATTTGTCAGGTAAATATCTTTAATATATGATATTTTAATCAAAATCGTTAGAGCCATTTTTGAGGAAAACAAATTTTTCGAAAAAAGTTCCTTGTAAAGAGTAGTTGGGGGTGGAGGGATTTTTCTCAAAATCTTCATGTCGCATCCCTGGAAGATACTAAAATTAAATACCAAGTTTGGTATTTTACCGACTTTTTGTTTTTGAATTATCGTGTTCACAAGCACACAGACACACGGACACACACACACACACACATGGACCTTTTTCTGAAAATACTTTTTTTGGATACAAGGGATTCTAAAACATATATTTCCGGTGAAATGTCGGTATCAAATTTTTTGGTGGAGTGCAATACATTCTCTATACACGCTGTACATAGTGCATATAGAGAAAGTAAAAATGTGCACAAATATGACATAAATTGTGTGTTTTAATGAGATCTATATTAATTAAGAGTAAAAACATAGCATACACTCAAACTTCACTAGTTGAAATAAGTAATTTACTTCAGATATGTTTCAGGGGCTATTGCCATCTTCAGCCACACCTAGATAAGGTTTTTTGGGAGGATTTTCCCTTATCCTGAGAAGACGAATGTTGAGTAACTTTAAGCTCCATGGACCAAAAAAAAAAAAAAAACAGAGTTGAAAACGTGTGCATTTTCCGATTAAAAAACCTTTGGTTGTGCCTGCATCTTACTGATGCACTCACTCCCAAAGTGGAGGAACACTAAATATGGCTCTCACATAAACCTAAAGGTTTAACAGGGTTTTGCTAATACCAGTGCTAAGGAAAGGAATGCCCCCTTATTGAGAATAATTACAACACTTTGCTTGCCATGTTAGACATATTTTAATTTGTTTGAATACATCAATAACAATACATTTTTAGCACTGCTAATGAAAGCAACCACTATTGCACAGTAATGATGCTTTAAGAAAATAGCTATAGCATACAAAGTATTAGTCAGAAAATAATCATCCCTATAGAAATTACAAATGTGAGAAAGAAAGCCAAGCATGTGTTTTGCAATCTGCCCTAGCTTTATGTCAAGATCCTCAGTTATTTTTCTATGTGTAAGGAGCTATTGCAAGCGGGAGACCTGGGGTCGATTCCCAATACTGGCATGGGGATTTTTTCCCCCGCTAGGAGATCTGGTCTGGGGTGCACTCAGCTTCATGAGGTCTGTGGGGGGCCAATTGAAGAGTTACTTGATGGAGAAGTAGCAGCTCCAGGTCATGAGGACCGCATTAACCGGCGAGGGGGTTCAAGGCGCTGACCACATCTCACCCTTCGATACTGCACCCCTTCCATGACATCTGGGGGACACAGCAGCCGGATGGTAGGCCAAGGTTCCTTGTGAGCTGTACTGCCGTGGAGTTATAAGGAGCTATTTACATGCCTTTATCTTGAGAGAGTTTTAACAATTTGTATCTTTAAAGATGCAATAAATATAAATTACACATTAAGCGACAACATATACTAATGTAATAAGTGAAAGTATAAAATAGGCTTAACTTTAACCACAGAATTATAAACTTACAACAAAAGTTCAACTTTAACAAAGAGTATACAGATTATACAGCAACTTGCTACTTTTAATGAGTTATTGCAGAATGCTTCACCCACCTTTATTGTCATTCACCAAATTAACAGCATTTATAGGACATCATGATGTTATCGTACAAATGCAATAAAAAGGTAAGTGACACTGAACTGAATTAAATGCCACCTTCTTTAGTTTTAATATCCACATTATTTACTATAATAAAAAGTTCCATATTATGTTTAACTAATATATTTCTTGAAAATTCACAGATAATCTTGCATATTTAAGGTATTAAATGTATCATGGAGTAGTTAATGAAATGTGTTTACATCAGGTTTGGTTCTAAGAGTGCAGCAATAAAATAAAAGTTTTGTGTATGAACTAATGTTTGCATAGTCTCCATCACTAACAAAAGCAGCAGCCATCAGGCAGCTGAAAGAGGGAAAGGGGTGTGGTGGTTTAAATGAGCCAGGGCAATAGGTAACTTTCTTGTTTTAGTTTAGGTTTACTGAAGCACTACATATATTGTACAACACATATCTTGTGCTGATCACTAGAATTTGGCCCAGGCCACTTTTTCAGTGGGTAGCCCAGCTTAAGTTTACAAAAAAAGAATATATTACTGTAACTGCCACTACTAATAAATGCTCATGAACTATAGTTCTTCTCTGTCCATTTCCATTTATTTTTTACTTTTTCTACATATTGTCCCAATATCTTACAGTTTTTTATCTATAATTTTATTTATATCGGATTTCCAATTCATTTTTAACCATATATTTTCTTTTCTCCATTTCTCAGTTTTCTTACAATCAAAAATTATATGTTGACTTAGTAAACCACCTTAGCTCATAACAGAGAAGTTCTTTTATAAACTACTTGCAAGTCATCTTGGAGCTTATACTATACTTATCCAAATAAAAGGCAATGCTTTTTTTTTTTCTCTCCAGAATATTACCTTATATTGAGATCTGTGCTTGCCTTGCGTTTGCAATACATGTTTTCCAAACAGCATGTGGAAAAAAGTATGTTTCAAATTTTGTGGATATGGGTGGCAAAGCATGGGAGAAATGGTAAAAATTACCACTAAAGTCATGAATATGTAGCAGATTTTGTATGTTTCATAAATTTAACTGCTAATGGTACTAGAAGTAAAAAAACAAAATTCTCTGCAAGCCTAAAATAAAAATAGAGGATTTCCTCTACTTTTGCCTAATGTTCAGAGCTATGTTTTTTGTTATTAACAATTAACACAAAATATATTTTAGAGCTTCAGCTAAAAGTATTTCAATGTTTCATGATATTGGTAGGTAATTAAACTGTAATTTTTCTGCAAACTTTCACAAATTTTTAAACTTTCTCATGAAAATCTTCCTTCCTGCGATAAACATAAACTGAGAAAGTAAAAGTACTTGAAATGTACATTTAACATTTGTTTGTCCCTGATTCAGTTATGCCATATGTAGAATTTTGCTTATCAAATTGAGTGTCCTAGGAAAAATTCTGCACATTTTGACACAAAAGAGGGATTATAATGGTACTTTTGGTGAAAACTTATTCACTTTTTTAAATGAGTTGAATCACCTTTTTTACACTTTTTGCTCCGCTTTGCCTTTGTTTGGGAAGACTGGTTTCTGGGTACCTTAATTCTATCTTCAGTTTCGAAAGTCAAAATGTGTAAAAAAGGTGACTCAATTCATTTAAATTATGGCACTCCAATGTGTAAAATACTTCTTTTTATTTGACTTATTCATTAAATTTGCCAGCTGTAACTTTTATTATAACTAGTTTGAAATAAGAATTTGTAGCCATAAAATGGGAAGAACTAATGATGAGAGTGCATCTTCTCATGTGGAGGAATACTGTAACCACTGGTTTTATTCAAGTGATAATGTGGTGCTACGTAAATTTTGCAATGAGAGGATAGACTGAAAATATTCCAATTCTTGCAAAATATGCATAAAAGCAAATGCCATGAAAAAAATGTGAAAGAATGTAAAGCTATTAACAAAATTTCAAAAAGCAGGTAGGAATCACTACTTCATTTGAAAATCTAAAGAGGGCTAAAACAGAGAAAACAGGATTCATTATGACTACCACAGAAATGTTATTGAAGGTAAGTGGGGATGATTTTTATTATTTTAACAATTATTATTATGCAGCATTTTAAAAAAGGAGGCAGATAATGACCTTCAACTCTATATATTACTGGTCATTATAAAATTATCAGGCAAAGCATTAACATAAAAATATACCACAAAACTGTAAATTAAATAAAATGTATATTTTCTAGGCAAATAACTCTCTCAAAAAAATTTATGAACCTGCATAAGATCTTGGATGATAAAATACATATGTTAAGGGGAATGAAGATCTACCTGCTGCTAATTGGCTGAGAAGAGAATATTTCTCTCAACATGCAGAGGAAGCTAAGGCAATCATAAAGGAAAATCTTGCAGATAAACCCATTTATAACTTTTTTGTGACAAGACTACAAATGGAAATAATAATTGCAAGATTGCCATTTCATTGGGACACTGGAGGGAAAATCATGCCAGCAGCTATATTTCATCTTTTGTTCATTCCTGGAAGTTGCTAATGCAACCATGACCATTATGCTATTTTGCACGTGATTAATGAGATGAAAATTGATAACCATAAGGTGAAAGGCTTTTTGCAATGATAGCACACCCTATTCTTAATAATACATCTAGTATGTCTAATATGCATTATTCCATCCTTTGAGAAAAATGCAAAGGAAAACAATATCCATTAAAATGCCAAAAATGTAATGTTGGACTATGCATTGAATGTTTCCAAGAATATCATATCCAGTAAACACATCCTTCAATAGTACAAGATAAGAGTGGAAAAACTAATGTTTAAAATATGTGCTTATATCACAAACATATAAAGTGATCCTTTGTTTGTTTGTCGTCCTCTGTGGTGTAATGGTTACCATGCTGACATATAACCAAGGTCTTGGGTTCAAACCTGGCGGAGGACGATGGATTTTTTTGGGTGTAAAAATCCTTAGCATGGCTTCCTTCGGAAGGGAAGTAAAGCCATTGGTCCCATGTCGTAGATTTACGGCATGCAAAAGAACCTCAAGCCTGACAGAACTCTCTGAGCCAAATTAATGGGTCTTTCACGCCCAATATAGAATGGGATGCTGAGAACCACAGCAGTTAAAGAGCGTCCATAAATAACATGCCATTTACATTTTATTTCATCCTTTGTTCATAAGAAACTTGTATTTGACACTATAAAGTGATCCTTTGTTCATAAGAAACTGTATTTCACATTATAAAGTGATGGTTCATAAAAAAACTTGTATTTCACAGAATATAGAGATGTTTTGACCATAAAAAAACTTGTATCTCACATTTCTCAAGAACAGTTGTTCTTAAATAAAATTAGAAGAATGAAAAATATTGTTTGAAATATTGCTTGTATTTTCATTTTGACAGCCTCATATCCTAGCATGTCCATATGGGCACGGCTGATTTTCAAAAATTAATATATGGGATAATTTTTTTAACTGTTTTCTTAGTTGCTCTAGAACATATGGATGATAGAAAAATAGCAGATGATAACAAATTTGGCAAAAAATGAATTCAAGCACTAATGGGTTAAAAAATTTAAAGGGCATATTATGTTTATTCATGATGAACTGACCAGAAATGTTTACTACTTTTCAAAATAAGAATATAATTTAAAACAAGGCTGCTATAGCTGGGATAATTTGTTTGAATACAAATTATTATATCAAAAATCTAAAGTAAATTGATGTGAAAAAATCTGTTTGGTTAAATGTTTAACAACATTATCATTTTGCATTTCAAGCAACAGTTTGATACCATCAATTTGTTGAGCTAAGATGATTTTAGCACACTTATTTCAGTGTGATTCATCAAAACTCCATCATGCCTATTTCATTTTACACTTTTAGCAACTCATCCTGTAATCTTTGCTACTAATGTGAATTTTGAAATGATTTCATTTATTCTAAATTATTCTCATATATAAGTATTTTACCAGAAAAAAATTCATGGCTATATGGGATATTAAATTTGCTGAATATTAGGAAAAAATTTGCAAAAACACTGCTCTAAAACTATCCACCCAAGCTCAGTATCTGACATGAAGGAGCTCATCTTATGCTTTTGTATAATGCACATTAATTTAGCTATTGTAATTTAAAGTAATTTTGATTGAAGTGCTCTCACCTGGTCATTTGGAGCAACAGAAACAAGTGCCATGTTCCCAACCATTTCCACCCATCCAGAACCACGAGCCAACTCTTCATTAGTGCCAGCACTTTCACCTCGCACACCTTTACGAAACCATACACGATGATCCCGTGTTACTGCCCATATAGCATTGGTCCCTACAGACACATGCGCCAGCTTAAGGTCTTCTGGAGGTGCCACTTCTATCCAAAACTCTCCTATACAAGATAATTCAGAAGTTACATACAATAAAACATAATACAAAAAGATACTTAACATCACAAAAAAATCAATGGACTACTGGAAAAAGTTGATAACTGGGGTGATCACACCCTAGAGGCCAAGAAGGGAAGATTCCCTTAGTAAGAAGTCATAAATGTAACAGACAATATGAAGCTGGGCATCTTAGAGCAGCAAATCTTGCAAGTAAACTAACTAGTATTATGGGCAGTAAAATACACAATTGTGTATACAAATCTATAGAGATTAGATTTGCAATGCCCTATCACAATTCTCACTGCTGAAGCTGGCTTTACGTTTAGCTTTATAGTTAGTGACTATGTTCTTGAGAGGAGTAAGCCCTGTACGAGTTGAATTTGCAGAAAAAATAAGCCTTTGTGTTATGTTGGCTAATCAATCAATTAATACAGTAGTTTTCAAACAACTATAATGCTCAATGCATGTGCTGAAAAATTAAATGCCACCTACAGGATTTGAACATTGTTCTCCCACTCTTCATGCAGTTGCTCTAACCATTGAATAACTGTGACAATATGTTGGTATGATATTAAATTCTCCAACGGGTTTTACTCAGTTAACCAACCAGTATGTCTTACTTCAGAGATAATGCCTTAATGATGACTTACTATCTTAACTAATGCTAACATCGTCTATACCAATTACTGGGTAGTTTTTATTATATTGGTGATATTATTATTACTATTATTATTTTTTTTTTGCTAGAAACAGCTGCAAATTCAATGCCAAAATTAGGATTTGAACATGGTTCTCCTGCTTTCCGTGGTTGCTCTAACCATTAAGCTATGACAACATACTGTATGACATTAAATTCTCCAACATGTATAGTGTTTGGATGTATTATCTTATACAAATGAACCTGATTAATGCATATATCAAGGGAATGAGGGAAGGTAACTTGTGACTCAGAATTTCTTACAACTGAGATTTTGATAATGTACCATACAAATTAAAAAAAAAAGGCAATACAGTGGGCCTACATGTGCAAAACTTTACAAACAGCAAAGATACATACGAACTTGTTCCTGCTTTAAAGAAATCAGTTAATTTACTTGTTTCACTTTTCTTGCACTAAGTGCATAAACTTCATTTTGAAAACTTATTAATGAATTTAGAGCTTTTTCACTACCACTTTTAGCACTGATGTAATGCCTACATACATCTATTGCACTTAACACTTCACTCACCTTAGGTATTTCAAGATTTGAGTGGTCATCCACATTGCTGTCAGTGTAGCTTGAAGCTGGTCCACTTTCTTGATCACCACCATATTTTTGACACACATCAGCAATAATCTCCTCAACCTGTAGTTCCCCAAACACAGCTAGGTTGTCATAAAAATGCACAAGGTATCGAAATTTGCACCCTCCAGTAGAGCTAGCTCATTTATAGGCTCATCACTACCAATATCATCACCATCATTAGAGACAGCCTCTTCCTGTGAGTCACCAGATTTAATGAAGCAGTGTTTTGATTGTGGAGGATGACACGTGCTTCTAGGCAGCCAAAATAAATTCCATGGCTTGTAGTAAGTTAATGGCGAGATTTTCATTTCTTGCATCAATAAGTGTTATTAAATGTTGAATCAGTATTTTTCTATAATGAACTTTGAAATTTGCAATGATGTCCAAATCAAGTGGCTGTAGACGACTGGTACAGTTAGAAGGGAACAATCCCACTCGAACATTTTCCAAAATTATTTGAGGTATGTGCTGTTCATCGATCCATTAAAAGAAGGATCTTCTTCTGTTTTTTTTTTTCATTTTAATGTCCAGTTTCTTTAACCACCGTTCCATTAAAATCATAGTCATCCAAAACTTTCTATTGGAATGACATTCTGTAGGTTTTGTTTTGACACCCTTAAAATACCTCAGATTCTTGAATTTTCCTATCACAAGTGGGGGAAGTTTGTCTGATCCGTCTGCATTGGTGGCAAGAAGAACTGTTATGCAAATTTTACTTTTCTTCCTTCCATGGCATGAGTCACCCTTTTCAGCTAATGTCTTGCTGGGAAGGAGATTGAAGATAGGCCATTCTCATCACAATTGTAGATGTTTTGAGGCTGATAATCCCTTATGATTCCTGGTAGAACCTCTTTCTTCCAGTGTTGAACCATAATGTCATCCACAGCATTTGACTCACTGCAAATTGTTTTCACTGTGATTCCATGACGATCTTAAAATCCTTGCATCCATCCTGATGAAGCCATGAAATGAGCCGTGATGTTCATTATTTTAGCTAAATCTATCACTTTTGTGTTCAGCATGTTGTTACTGATTGGTAGAACTGCAGCCCATTTCTGCTGGAACAATGTGAAAAGTGCCATTTCCAAATCAGCATATCTCCCTTCCTGCTGATGGCTGCATTTTGTTGATTTGGCACCCATTTTTGTTTCTGGTGACTGTACATAGCGTGGAGTAAGTAATTCCTAAGTCTGAAGAAATTTCGGTTTTGGTTTTGTGTGGATTAAGCTGCTCCACCTCTCGTATGAATTTCACTTTCTGATCTAGCATATAACATTTCCTTTTTCTGTTCTCCAGGCTGATTAAAAGCAACTAAGAACTGAAAGACAAACTGCTGTTTAAGAATAAACACCAGATACCGAACGGTTTTATCTTTGCTTCTCATTTGTTGCTGTATTGTCACGCTCTACCAGCAAATGTATTATTGTCTTTTGTTTCCGAGGCTGAAAGCTGCCCACTTAGCTAGCGCCTTCGTCAACAGAGATGAGGAAAATACCCTCGAGTTTCTTTTAAGATAGTGTATGTCGTAAGCTCATTATAATTATGTAAAACTCAGTTGTATTTCACAGAAATTTAATATGTATAATAGCAGATTATGTATAAATGCATTATGTATAAATAAGGTTCTGTTAATAGATTTCTAAATTACATTTTGCTGGGAAATTAAAACATTTATGTATAAATGCGAATTACTTACTGGGTTATGTATATAACAGGTTCAACTTTAGTAAGAATAAAAGAAAAGTGATAGGTTTCATTACACAAATTAGTATATATACTTGTTACTTGTTGACAGTAAAGTTTATGAAATATAATATTTTTGAGTAGGATTTGTAACTCTTTAAGTATCACTTACATATTGTTTTGCCAGACTGGTTTCAAAGCCATGTGGGCTTCATTGCCAATGGTTTCCAACTGAATTTCTACAGGATGTTCTATGTTGAGGTGTGCCAGTCCCTAGTGACTGAGTGATGAACCTCCACAATGGGTTTTGTGGTGGCAATTCAAAGTTGTATATATGGCATTGGTTTTTAATGATGTGGATTTTCTCCCAGATGTCAAGCTCTGCTGCATATCTGGCAGGTTTTCTAAGGTATATGTTTGGTGCTATTTCATGGTTAGTAGACCAAAAGTGATGTGCAATGGCTGATTTGTCAGTTTGTTTATATTTTACTGATCTCAAAGGTTCTTTTAGTCTAGTTTCAAGGTGTCTTTTGTTTTTCCAATGAAAAATTTGCAATCTTTTGTTTGTTATCTCCTTCTTCAGGTTCTCCATTCTGCATTTCATTTTTTCTTCCATCTTGTCCATGCTGGATTCCATTTTTTCCTCAATCTTCTCCACTGTGCAATTCTCAGCCGCTATTTCGGTTCTATCTTTTCCATTTTTGTATTCCATCTTCTATTCCATCATCTTCTCATTACTAATTTCATTTCATTCATTCAGATTAGCATTTTCTACATTTTTTCTGTTCCTGATTTAATTTCCATGAGTAAAGTTTCATCATCTCCTCCATCATGGCATTTATTCCTGTTCCTAACAAAATCTCTTTTTTCTCTCCAACAGAAACTCTTTATTTTCCAAAAACTGATTGCAATCTGCTCAAAATAACTGTCTTTTGTAACAACTCTGCTGTACAGTTCTTTTCGATGTTCACTGAGGCTACAATATAGCTTGCTACGAAAAGTCAAACTTACTCAACTGTTGCATGTGATGTACTCCAAGTGAAAACTGCACACCGGGCAGGGCTTCATTGCCCCTTTTTATACCTGTTGGTCACATGACTGGAAATTTCCAGAAACCCTTGCAATTGCAGCACTGCAGATATTCATAAAACTCACTCGGGCTTAACAATGCAAGGCTTCGATGTGAAAGAACCTTCCTGTCAGGGGAACTTACCATGGCATTGGTGTTCACTAATGCATATGTGTAACAATGGATGCCAACAATCAGTTATGACTTATGAAGGAAGCTGTACACATATATTCAGTGATTACAGAAGCAGGGTGTATATTTAAGTACATACATAGAAAATGAAAACTATATGCATTGCTAAGTTTGATGTAACACTTTTATACTAACCTGCTTATTAAGCAATTGCATGCTGCTTCAGCATTCTTTATGCTGTTGTATACCTAGTATAAATGTCTAATGAAAGCATTTCTGGCTAATATTTATTGTGATCAACAGGAAGCACATAGAATAAGGTTTTATGTTATTCATTATAGATATGAGAAAAGGTAATAATGCACAGAAAAGGTAATAATGCACAGAGAAATACTTTTTATTTTGCAGTTCCACCTAAAATTACTGACATGCTCTTGAGCATTGGTATGACAGGATTTAATTTTTAATTTCCAAACATTCTTACCTGTTGGACTCTCCCTGGTGACACCAGCCCTAACAAGAGCCCTTCCATTCCATAGCACTGCCCACACTAGTCCTGTTGGGCCTACACTTATCTGATTCACTTCACAACCTGGAGGAACTGATATTGACATCCATCTCAACCCTTCTGGAGCTGTGATACTCACTCCAGTTCTGAACATCACCTATAAGCAAAGTTGTGTCACTCTTACAATTCCTTAATAATTCATCTTAAATACAGAAAGGATGGAACAATAAGAGCATATCAACATTCATGTCCAAACACAAAATATGGGTGATGTAAGTTGACTTTTATCAATGAATAGACTAACAACATAATAATTAATGCTAAGTGTTCTTGGCCTTCTAGCCAGGCAAGTTCATGGATTGATTCCAACGTTTTGAAGATGTAAACTGAAAACTTGAAAGTCCAGATTCGCATATTTATAGTGTCCAAGGAAACTAGCATCTGATTGGTTCGCATGATATTTTTGGCTGTGAAGCAACTGATATTTAATATGACTGATGCATGGGCACGGACCTTGTAGAAAACTATATATGGCAGTTACATTCCTAATGTTTTGAACTTGAGCACGGACCTGTTTGAAAAAAATGTTATAGCCACATGTTTTGAAGCACAAGCTACTACTGGGAAAGAAGAGTAAAAAAGAAGCCTTAGCCTTTTCTTTTGTAGTAGACAATCTTAATCACAATTCAGGCCTACAATTAAGTACAGCATATGCACCAATGATAAAGAGCCTTAACACCTAATTCCTAACCGCCGTCACCCAAGACTTTAGAAAACTTCACTGTATTCTTATACAACAGATTGTGCTTCAAAACATGTGTGCTGTAAAATGTTTTCGAGCAGGTCCATGCTCAAGTTCAAAACATTAGGCATATATAGTTTTCTACAGTCCCATATCATGCATCAGTCATATTAAATATCAGTTGCTTCACAGCCAAAAATATCATGCAAACCAATCAGATGCTAGTTTCACTTTGGCACTATAAATTTGCGAATGTGAACTTTCAAGTTATTAGTTTACCCTGAAGATGAAGATGATATACATCTTTGAAATGTTGGAGTCAATCCATCAACTTACCTGACTAGAAGTCTGAGAACACCTAAGAGTTAATACATCGTCAGGAAAGTTTCAACTCTTACATTGACACAATTATTTTCAATTTGAAGTAAAATATAGCATTGAGTAAGAAAAATCCATAAAATTATAGACCATATCAAACAGTGATACTATCATCATATGCTAGAAATCAAAACAGTGGGTTACATTATATTTATTGTATTTTGCTTTAATGTGTGCAATTCCATCTTCTGACTAGCCAGTATCTATAGATCTCACTGAACAACATGACAGTTTCCTCATTTGCATATACACCACCTTCAAGGGTTCTGAAGTTCATCCTTTGAACCTGCTATACTTTTGGGATGCATGTGAGCTTCAACTAAAGAAAGTTAAACACTTTCTACTTTCAGTTGTCATTACGGGTATTAATTCAAAGCACGGATTGCAGAATGTAATAAAAGAACATCACTAAACTTGTATAATGTAATGTGTTGAGAACTCCACAATAGACAGAAAAGAATAAAATAAATCAGAACTAGAAGTGGTAGGTATGCCTCAGAAGCAAATATTGATAGTGACACATATGGACTAATTATGCCATCATATACCATCCTGTTACTGAATAATTCCAATATAGTTTAATGCAGTGATTTTATGATCTGTAATTTTAAATTTTCTTTGACTTTTTGGGAAACTTTCACTATATTGGAACTATTTAGTAACACAATAAAGAGGTTTCAACAGATAAGCAGAAAGTCCTATTTCAACACCATAACATGCCTACACAAATAAACATTCTAAATATTAAATGATAGAGTGAAATTCTTATTTCTCCAGCTCTCTGATTCTGGTTCCCTTATACTACCTTTTAATATATGTTTTATCATTGATATTAATACATTGTCTATGCAATTTGGCATCATTCAAAAACAGGTCCAGAAATGTTAACATATTTGCATCATATGACAAGTTATACTTGCATAAGGTAGGTCTGGCATTTTATGTATGATAAGCACAGCTTATAAGTGTGCGCTGACCAATAATACTAAACTTTGTCAAACAATTGCTTCTTCCACACTAGCCGTGTGTAGGACCAGAGTTAGAAAGGTAGAGTCAGGCTTAAAATTTCAATGTCATAGCCGTGATTTTTTAGTCTGACTCTACATTTCCAACACTACATATTTTGCATTTTTACTATACAAGGGCAATCAAAGAATCTTCATTTGTATTTAGATGACCAGTGAATAGAAAAACCAATGCTTTTAATAAATAGAGAAGTTGAATAATAATTGATGGGATATTAGGAGTAATATTATTGCTACTTAAATGAATAAGGAGGATTGTTAGTCACCTTGTATGTTTCATAATAAAGCAAAACATGGTGACTATGATACATGTTCTGCAATGAATGTGCTACGTATGAAATGGAAGGATAATATTGATGAGGCACAAAGCTGCTGACCTTAAGCTACAGTTAAGCTGAGAAGAAGACACCCATAGAGGAGGGAAAGAAACCAAAGGGTGCTCTTGAGTATGAGAAAGGAATGGAGTGCGCTGATTTGTAATATCGAGTGACAGCTTTGTTTCTTACAATGCAATTCACAGCTAGAGGTTGCAGGGAAATATTCTTTTTAACGCTAGTAATGTTTGTGGTCGTCTCCTTAGCATGGTGGTAGTGCAGCTGCTCACCAAGCGGGAGACCTGGGTTTGATCCCCAGTACCGGCGTGGGGATTTTTACCCCGCTGGGAGACCTGGACCGGGGTGCAATCACCCTCGTAAGGTCCCTGGGGGGGCCAATTGAGGAGCTACTTGATGGAGAAGTAGCGGCTCCAGGTCATGAGAACCGCATTAACCGACCGGGGGAGGGGGCTCGAGGCATTGACCACGTCTCACCCTCCATTTCTGCACCCCATCCATGACGTCTGTAATGGACTGAGATGGGGGACGCAGCTTCCAGGCGGTAGGCCAAGGTTCCCCGTGAGCTGTCGTGCCATGGAGTTATGTTAGTAATGTTTGTATTGTTTTGTGATATTTTACAAGATGACTGGTAAAGGCAAACTGCACAGCCTTTAGAACCAAAGGGTCATATTGATAAAGTTTAGAACATTTTTTTTATCTTTCTAATGATTAAGATGAGCATCAAGATGGGCATGCCCATTTCATGGAAAATGATAGTATCAATAAAACACCTATTTCTCCATGTAAACTGAACATATTCTCCTTTTTCACAACTCATGTGAAGCTTGACTGCCAAGCAGTTAATTTTGGATGTATGTGTTTGTTAAAGTGCAATTGTTAGAAATGAGTGATTGTGAAAACCAAGTTATTGCAAGTAAGAGCGAATCTTTGTCAGATTTTGTAGATAACTATTAGGCATTGTATAACTTAGTCATATCCATTAGTATTCCAAAAATGCTATGTGATGCAAGGCAAAAAAAAAAATCTGATGTGTTATATTCACATGACTTTCTCTAGCTGTTCTGCAAACAAACCTTTCATTCAAAAGATTAATCTTTTATCTACATCATAATAATCAAGATAAACATAAGCAGAATTAGTCTTATTACTTGCTTCCTTGTAAGCAGAAGAGAAACATGGGAATGCACAGGCTAAAGCAATAGTCAACTTTAAAAGTGGGTCAATGTAAAACAATTGAAATTCCATTCTCTTTGCTTGCTAGAAGTAAACACATGAGAAACGAGAAAAAATATGTCTTCCCGTTTGAGAAAAAAGGGCTTAAAATTGAAAGCAATAATCCATAATATCTCGAAAATGGTTAACTCTGCAAAAAATGTATATTTGTATGTTTTAATGAGATCTACATTATTTGTGTAGTAAGTTTTTCTCTATCTCTTATGGTTTGCCAGTTATACAAAATCATCCAGAATGAAGAGTTCTTCAGAGGCTACTCCAGGAAAAAACAAGATATACATTTCGTTTTTCATAAAAATATCTTAAACATAAGGTATTTTAATCAAAATTGTTATCCATATTTGAGAAAATCAAAATTTTTGAAAATTTGTCATATAAAGGGTAGTTTGAAATGGAGAGATTTATTTCTTTTCTTTCATGTTGGATCCTTGGGAGAAACTAAACTTAAATACCTAATTTGGCTTTTAACAGACTTTTTGCTTTTGACCTACACTGCACGCACACACGCCCACACCCACACACACACATGGACCTTTATCTAAAAATGTTTTTTGAACTTAGGGGACCTCAGAACATATTTCTGGTGAAATCTTGACATCAAATTTTTTGGTAGAATACTATATCGTCTCTATCTACTATGAACTTGAACATAAGGGCTAGAGAAAACAATGTGAGAGCAATTATAGTAGAATCCCAAAATGGTATCTCAGCCATGGGACTATGGCATAACCCAAGCTCCCTGATAGGAGAGCATTAGCTAGAATATTTGTTATAATTTTATAAATATCTGAATTTGACCACATATGTAAGTCAAGAGATCAGGCCATGAGAAGTATGCACTTGTGAATTCTTCCTTTGCATTGTAGGTTGCTTGAACATTGAAGCTATGAAATCCTTTGGGCTAATATACACATTCCCATGTTGGCAAAACCATATATATATGTGTGTGTGTGCAATATACTATTCAAATAAAGCATAATTCCATCATTCATTGCAATTTCTACTTGCAATAAAGTTGATGGAAACTGGATTCACAAGCTAGCCTTCGTTAATATTTTTTCCATCACACTATAAAATGCAGGTGAAACAGTGCTCTCACACATCACAATGTCTTCAGCAACCCTGCTCTAGAATGAGCACTTAAGTATCTCAGGAATATCCTCATTCTCTGATCGATTGTGAGAGCTACTCCTCTTGTATTGCCCTAGGAAATGATCTGATAGCCACTCTACATTCTCCTTTTCAAAATTGTAGAGAGTTCTGTATCCTCTAAGCTTGAATCCCTCTGCTCCTTATAACTTGCCTGTGTTGAATTACTGTAATTATCCAAATATAAGACAATGTTTTTTTTCCAAAATATTAATTTCCAGAACTGGGGGTCATCTTGCATTTGCAATATATGTTTTCCGAATATCATGAGGGGGAAAAAGTTTCAAATTTTGCAGGTATAGTAGTGGTGAAGCCTGGAGAAAATTGTAAAGATTACTGCCAAGGTCGAGATGTATGAAGCAGATTCTGTGCATTTCATTTCACACCAAACATTAGCTGTGAATATGAGCATTCTCATTGGAAAAAAGATTTCTTTCAGAGACCAAAATAAAATGGAAGACTTCCTTTCATATCAGTGGTTACGCGTAATGTTGTATGAGGAGCCAATGGTCAAGCAGAGATAGGCTAGTAGCACATTTCCATTGCTCCCATCACACATATACCAGTATATTTCTGTTTTCCCCTATAACTCTTTGTGCCACCCTTAATGTGAATTTACGATCAAATTTGCATTAGGTAAAATGTTTTATGATATATTAATTATATTGTTTTAATTGAAAATCACATCCATATTGTTGTTACAACTTAGCTGCTACAACCACCGCCATCACATATCCATACATCTCCATATTCCCTCTCCGTCTCTCTCCTGCTCAAAATTGAATTTACATGCAAATATGAATTGGGTAAAATGTTTTACAATGTATTATATTAAGTCTTGTTATCTTGATAGAAAATAGCATCCATTAAATCTTTCAGCTATGCTATCATACTTCTATCATCGCACACATTCTCTATATCTCCATCTCTCACTCAAAATGTGAATTTACATGTAAATTCGAATTAGGTAATGCATTTCACAATATATTATATTAAGTATGTTGTCTTAACAGAAAATCACATCAATAATCGTCATTGCGCTAAACTGACACTGTCATCGCCGAGTACAGACACATCAGCATATTTCTGTTCTCCCTTCTCTGTCTCTCTTCCACTGACAATGTCAATTTCTACATAAATTCAAATTAGGTTAAAATTTTTACAATGTGTTATATTAAGTGTGTTGTCTATGTAGAAAATCATATCCATTATCGTCATTACAGCTAAGCTTCTGCTGTTGCCACCACCACTGCCATTACGTTATACCATCACACAGATACCGTACATTTCCATACTCCCCTCTCCATCTCTCTGCTGCTAAAAACATGAATTTCTGTGCCCATTAGATGACCAGTTTCGGTAAAACTTTTTACTCTTATTAAGTATGTTGTCTAACTAGAAAATCTTATCAATTATTATTGTTTTAGTTGCATTGTCGTTACCATTATCACTTTTGATCACATACATATCAATACATTGTTTCTGTTCTCCTCTTTCCCACACTCCTACCTACCACGTGAATCAGCACAAATTCAAATTAAGCAAAAAGGGGACTTAATCAGCTTAAGTGTCCTTTAGTTTCAAAATATAAGACAAAACTTTAAACTGAATTTTAATAATTAAGTTACCATGTCTTTTTATATAGCTGATATGCTTAATTCCAAAATTAAGTATTGAAAAATGAGGATTGTTTTGCATTTGAAGTTGCCTTGTATTCAGAGAAATATAGTACATTCATAAATGTTACCATAATGCCAAACAACGCTACTGTATGAAGTTGAGTTACCTACTGAAGTGACTTCAATTTCTTGGAGAAAACTTCTGAATGAAAGGAGAGAGCTTTATGCATGGCAGGGACCGAGTTTTCTCCGACAAAACACCTTTACCCGATGTGGAGCATTCTTACATTTCTCCATTTTATTGATTAGAATATTGACTCTGCTCAACAGAACAGATGAATTCTCAGCTTTATTGATATGACCCAAATGTCACTCGTAAGCTGCTTCAAGGTGTAATACTACCCGAGCTCAGTGCTAGAAATCAATCTCAGCTGGGGATATCCATTGTGACTGCCAAGTTAAAACTGGACCTACTTTACTGGACCTTACTGGAGAAAAGGGAGAGCAAGACAGATGGGAAGAAAGAAAGAGAGGAGTAAAGAAGAAGGAAGGGAGAGGGAGGAAGGTAGGGGAAGGAAGGAAAAGTTGAAAAATAATGTGTTGTATGCTACAATAGAAGGAAGATAGTGAAAATGTTTAGCAATGCAAAAACGTATTTGGTCACCCTTCATTTGGAGAACTATTTCAAGCTTTAGCACACCCCATAATCATATCAGACAATCAAAATTGGTGAGCCAATGCTTCCAGTATCATGTATACAAAATTTTAAGAAATAAATAACAATGGTTGATTTTATATGAATTTTTAGACTTAATGAATGAATATTTATTTGTACAACTTCTTTTACATAGCTGTTATATTTTTGTTACTCTAACCTAAACTATGTACAAATTTTAATTGCCTTCTTGCTACCTCAGTTTGCATGGAATCGAGGCCATTAGCTTTCTGAGTAGCTCTTGTCAACCCTTCCCTCTTTATATTAGTTATCCCTCTCCTCCACTTGTCTTTATTTGTACTCCTTACTTTTCTTGCTTTTTGCAAAACCCACCTATGCTTCTCTTCTTCTTTTCTTCCTTCCCTGTTAATATGTTTATAGCTACAATTTTCCTCTCTATTTTTTACCCATTTTTTCCCCTAAACCTTGTTTCTTCATATTGCTAGTTCCTTACATTCTATCAAATAATGTTCTATACTTTCTTTCTCACCACATATTTCACATATTACTTTTTCACTGCCTCTTGTGTTCCTGTTCCCATCCAAGCTAGTCCTTTTTCTTGTCTGTTATAGTAATCTATTAAACTTTATAACACACTCACACAGATTTATGACAGGTTTCTGAACCAGCCAAATAAGACACTAATGGGTTAATACAAATGCTGATTTTGTTTTAATGATATTGATTGTAATAATGTATATATTTTTTTATTGAGTTACTAAGTCATGGACTGCCCACCGAAATTAGCTCTGGTGCACCATGCAATTACTATTTTACTATTACTGTTAGTATCTTACCCGTCCATGTGCAGTGATTGCCCACACCAAGAGCTGACTAGGATTTCCACCAGGAATGTGTTGTCCTCCAACCGCTACACCAATAAAAGGCTCCTGAAATTCAAATCATTCTTTATAAGAAACATAACTCTTTAGTAATAATTTAATTGTTTACTCACAGAAACAGAATAGAGGACAGGAGTTGGATAGGTAGAGTCAGACTGAAAAATTCAATACCATAGCCAGATACTCCTGGTCTCTAGCCAGTTGCTGTACCACTCAGCTAACATAAGAGGGACAACATTGTAAGTCGTCATTGCGGTTGTCATCTCAAAATAATTTGAGATCACTTGCTAGTCAGTTGAGAAATTCAATGCTATGCCGGCATGTTGCTATGGTAGCTCCGTGGTAGAGCAACTGGCTAGAGACCGGGAGATCCGTGTTTCAAATCCCGGCTTTGGTATTGAATTTTTCAGTCTGACTCTACCTATATAACTCTTTAGTGTTTAACTAAGAAATAGGTTTTTCTCCATTAAGTACACATTTAATGTAGGTACTGGAATCACTCAGGCCTATAATCAGCAATGCTAATCAGTGAATATTACAGTGGCAACACAATTACTTAACTTTATTATATACACATATGTATAGACAAAAAAACTGAAAAATATGTATGAGGTACGTCCAGAAAGTAAGTTCTATTTGGTAATAAAATTAAATTGTGTACAGATACAGAATAATTATTTATTGCACAAAATTCTACAACTCTTAAACTACTTTTCCACATAACTGCTGAAATTTTGCAAGGCATATGTCATAGCGAGGCACAAGTTTTTGTATACCTTCTTCATAGAAGTTTGCCACCTGTGTCTTCAAAAAGTTAGAAACATTTTCTTTCAGCTCTTCATCATTGTTGAAGTGTTGACCGCCATGAAAAGACTTGAGATGTAAGAACAGATGAAAGTCGCTAGGAGCGAGGTCAGGGCCGTATGGAGAATGGTCAAACATGTCTTAGCCAAATCCCTGTAGGAGGTTTTTCGTCACATTTGCAGTGTGTGGTCGTGCATTGTCTTGCACTTCACTATGTCCTTCATTGAACTGTCGGACCCATATTCTCACCATTGAATCACTCATTGCATTTTGTCCGTAAACTTTGCAAATCTGCCAATAAACTTCAATTGGTTTCACTTTCCTAGCATTCAGAAAAAGAATCACAGATCTGATTTCACAAGCGGCAGGATTTTCAATCAACACCGACATTGTAAACAAGCACAACAAAGCATATGTGGCTGACAACGATCTCAAAATGGTGCATGTTTCTTCTCCTTGATACAGAGCAGTACCGCGCATGTGCGGAACTGCGATCGCAGCACTGCAGCGGAGATAAATTGAAACGGAACTTACTTTCTGGACTTACCTCCTATATAAGGCATCCATTATCACTGTTGGCCTGTGGCTAATATAAATTGTGAGCTGCAATGGTTAATGTTCATACTTTAGCATACATTTTATATGCTTAAAAAGTAACATGAGAAACAAAATAACCATACTTTATTTTCACAGTATGAACTTATTCTGAAAACCATATGTATGAGATTTAGATTCAGTCACAGAAATAATAAAATGATAATTAAATCAAAACTTGTGTATGGAGGGCTGTGGCTCATATCACATCAGGACCTCCCTGGCTGACTTTCTCCAGGTTATTCTCAGTCCTCAAACTCGCAAATGTCAGGAAGGTACCCTAGATAAAGGCTGGAATGTTTCTTTCCCAAATTATTATTTCACTTCATTTATTAGTGTCCACCACCTGTGGAGCTGTTAGGCATTATATACTACTACAATAAATACATAAAACCTCAACTACTACATATTCTGACTAACATTCATGATAAGTTTAGAATCTATATGAAAAACATTTTGGAAAATATGAAATAAAATTGACATAATTTTTTACTATCCCCATACCATACTGAGTGAGTCAAAAACCTTAGAACAAGCTGCACTGTGTTTTTGCACTGGGAGTGTGGACACATGGTTCCGCACTTCTGTTGTAAACAAGGTCACGCTTCTGCTGCAGTTTCTCTCTGGTCTGGAAGTGCAGTATTGAGTTGACAGTGATATGGTGTAGTTTAGTTGTTAATAGTGATTTATTATTTTGACCTGTACTTTCACAAAATATATTATGGCTCAGTATGTTTTCAACTGCACAGTGAGTATTTATGATTCATAGGTGTTAACTCAGTCAGCTCATCAGAAAGATTTCCAGGTGTAAAAGCTTCAGGGCTAATTTTTTTGAGTCAACAGTTGATCCCTACATGTACATAAATACAACTTTGCTGCTTTTTTTTTCAGAGATTTAATGACAGGGATCGTGAGTTTGCTTTTTTTTCAACAAGAATTGCAACAGCTCACAAAGCCAATCTTTTGATGAGAACAATTGAAAGTCCAGTCCAGTGTGATTGGCAGGCTGAGGGCAGCCCGAGGTGTGTTAGACGTGTCCCTGTTCTCAGAGAGAACTTAACCACGTTCTGACGGGATTGTGGGTTTTGTAGGATGGCGGGTGTGTATTGGGGCTGTGGAGTGACAGGAGGAGGCGAATATTACTCCTCGACGGTTGCCTTGATGGTGCAACGGCCCTTGTGCACCGCTGGTGTGTTTTTATCAAAATGTTTCTTGAGGTTAAATTTTGAATCCAAGCAACTCTTGAAGGATAATAAGGAGCTTAGCCGTAGCAGCTGTTGGTGGTGCTCCTTCGTTACCGGGGATGCCCGCAAGCCATGCGGGGAAGCCGGTATCGCCTGAAGCGGCGGTTTGTGGGATCGTAATCCCCAAGAGACCTAACGAGGGCGCTCCGATGGAATGGTAACCCTTCATTGAATTTTGTTGCCCGACGCCTAATCTCGTCCTCCAGGTATGTTAGACCAGAGGCTTCGTGCAGGAGTCTCGTTGGAAAGCCTCGAGGCACAGAATAGATAGCCCGAAGACACCTATTCTGTACCCGCTGAAGCAACAGCAGACTGGAGTCTGCCGCCATGCCCCAGATCTCACAGGCGTAGATTAATAAGGGGATAATAAGAGCCCTCAAAAGGCGCAACTTAAGGGGAACGGTCATCGAGGACCTCAGCATCGGGTACAGTGAGGCCGCAGCCCCATTGCCCCGGCACCACAGCCCCCGGACATGCTCCCTAAAAGTGACGCCCTTGTCGAGCTTCACCCCCAAGTAGGTGATGGTGTTGGTCCATTGTATCCTTCGTCTGAGGTACGTGAATGTGGGGAAGTTTGCGGGAAAGCGGCGCTTGGTGAAAAGAATAGCGTGGCTTTTCTCCGGATTTATGGACAATCGCCAACGCTCGCACCACTCTTGGATGAGGCAGAGGTGTCTCTGGATAGGGTTGAAGGCTCTGCGTGGGTGTTTATTTGTACAGTATAACAGCACGTCATCAGCATACTGAGCTATGTTGACTTGCTGCACTGTTGGTAGGTCGGCCATGTAGACGCTAAAGAGCGTAGGGGAAAGTACAGAGCCTTCGGGGACTCCGCCTCTTACTGGCCTAGGTGTTGATTTGTGTCCCGCAACTGAAACTACAAAAAATCTGTGTTTGAGATATGAGTGTAGTAGGTGTATGATGTGTGTCGGGAGCTCCAGTCGGATGAATTTGAGGAGCAGACCCGCGTGCCAGGTCGTAGAGAAGGCTTTCTCCACGTCCAGCGACACTGCCGCAGTGTAGGCTCTGTCCTGGAAGCCCAGGGCAGCGGCCTCCACCACTCTCAGTAGTTGCTGGGGTGTAGAATGCCCAGGGCGAAAACCAAATTGGTGATCTGGGATGGCATGAATGTCGCCCAAGAGAGGGGACAAGCGGGCTAGTATTAGCCTCTCGAAAACCTTCGAGAGAACTGACAGGAGACTGATGGATCGGTAATTGGATGGGTGTAACGGGTCTTTCCCCGGCTTCAAAATGCATATCACCCGGGCCTCCCTCCACTCGCGTGGAAAGTGGCACAAGGTGAGGCACATGTTGAAAACCTTGGTTAGAAAGAGTACCGCCTTGATGGGAAGGCATCGGAGCATGGCGGGGGTTAGTCCGTCAGGACCCGCTGCCTTTTTGGGGTTGAGGCGCCGGAGTGCGCCCTGGAGTTCACTGGGTCGGATGACGGGAAGTCGGTCCGCCTCGTCGGGGGGGCGCCGAAGGTATCGACGCACCTCCCGCCGTGCACGGTCCGAGAAGTCTTCGTCCTGGGGGTCTTCTCGTGGCCTCATAGACCTTTCGAGGTAGTCAGCGAACACATCAGCTTTGGCTCGGGGTTCATAAGCCAGGCCTTGGGTGCCTTGGATTGGGGAGGTGATTTGACCTCCGCGGTGCCGGAGAGCTTTGGCAATCCTCCACACGTCGCCATCCTCGAGCCTCAAGCGGGTCATAGTCTCCTCCCACGCTCGCACCCTGTGCTCGCGTAGTCGGGTCCGGACCTCACAATTGAAAGTGGTTTCAGACAGAATATAAATACAGATTTGTGGCCGCCTCAGTCCCCTGACCTTATCCTCCGCAATTTCTATCCCTAGGGTAACAACACATTGAAGCCCAGGAGTTTCTTTAGTTTTAGGGCCAAGAAACCCAGGGTTTTTACACCTACTTTGAGTTATTATTTATAGTACATCAATCAAATCTGCCAAGAAGTATTGGTACAATCTAAAAGCATGGTATACAAGGATTTCTCAACAAGTACGAAAATAATCATAGCTTCCGTATTAATATTTTATTTTAAATTTACAATCAGTGTCAAATATGAGTTTGAAAAAAATCTGCATAAAGCAGCTTACACTCCATTTATTGAACGTTCAAAAAACTCTCCCTCGGAATCAGAATTTTCCAGAGCTTCATTTGTATCCTGAATTTCAGCTTCAGTTCACAGAAATCAAGGAAAATGCAGCATTTTAGCATTTATGAACACGAAACATAACAAACAGATGACACACCTTCAAGGAAAATGGCGCGACTACCCAAGAGCAGGCAATATTATCAACTCTCCTAAATTTCCTAATAATTGACTAGAGAGGATAGATGGCAGCACAAATCAGAAAACTAAACGATAACTGATGCATCATTTTTGCTGCATAGCCAAGACTGAGTTAAGGTCGTGGAATTGCATTAAAAGCGTTAGAAATACCTGCCTGAGCTATGCTAGGGCATGGGTCGCATGAACATTTTGCACGGTCTGAGCTATATTTGGGCTTGGGCTTCAATGTGTTAAAGCATAAAGTGTACAAGACAAACCCATGATTTAAAACAAAATATCCACCACGAAATTAGATGAATTACAGCGAATGATGGATAGTTTCCTAAAGAAGCGTCAAAAATGTATGGACAACAACAGTGGCCAGTTTCAACATCTCCTTTCATAAAGTTGGTAAGTAAGTAAAGCCTTTAAAAGTAGTTTTAAAAAAGTTGCATGGTTTCATCTGGGCCCTTCTATGATAGCAGCAGATGGCAATAGGCGTTGAGGATGCAGACAGGCAAAACACTGTGCAGACAGTTCATACTTTTTTGGTTCACTCGTTAGTTAAGAAAATTAGTCTCTAAGGGTCCTTTTTTTTTTTTTTTTTCTTTTTTTTGTTAAATAGGCTCACTTTAAGCATTTTTTTACAGAATAGGATGCACTTGTTCTCTTGTTTTTTCAGCACCTTTTTAAGCTGCAGAGCGCAAACTATCACAAATTTAATGAGGGTCTTTTCCCCTCTCTCAGATCACCCTAACTACTGCTTGGAATTTGACTCAGCAATTGATATCATGATAAGCCAAGCTTGATCTGCCTACTATCTAGAAAGGCCATTTAGCTATATCAGATTCCCTGATATCGAACAAAGCTAGGCACTACTGGGAGATAAGACATAATTATGTGATGAATTGATATCATGACTTTCAAGCCTATACAACAACATTAAAATACTCTTATAAAGCTTAAAGCTTTGACTTGCTTAAAAACAGTGCATTACTAAATTACTCATACTTTCTGTATGGATAACACATATACATGCATGTATCATAAGCTGGTCATTATAGTTGAGAATTAAATTTCCAGATAAAAACCTCCTCTTTCATTTGGTGTGATCCATCTGTACATCTTCTAGCATCATATATCTTCAAAGGACATGAACATTTCCATTGCTCATGCTGTTAAGTAAAAATTTACAGTAACTTCAGAAGTAAATAGAATATAAAAATATATCAAGAAATATGTTTAAATTAGAAATGTTTGCAAAATATTGTAAAAAGTGGAATTGTTTTCCATCCACTACATTCTCTACACTTTGAAAGTCACAGTAATTTTACCTCCTATAAAAAATACAGAGTATGAAAATTCATGCTAATCCAAGTATTTATTTATATATGCTGAGCGAGAGAGAATCAAAGACTGAGCGAATGATGAATATTAATTTCATACAAAATCAAAAATACAGGAAAACAAGCACAAGTACATTATTTTCAAAGCACTTACACTTTTAAAGTTTCCGACATGATCTTAACCATGAATCAGGTAAGCTAACACTACTTTCTTAAAAGACATTAGACAAAAGAAATGCATGCTTCCAAACGCATCTCATTCTCAAGTCACATTCTGTTCCAAAATTACAACACAAAAAATTTGCATTATATCCCTTAGTACTTCTACCTGGGTGGGATCCTTGTGCAATGGTGCTATAGCACACCAGGAATTCATGGCACTGTATCGCCTGTATCTGATCCACTTTCTTCTGCGGACACAGGACTTCCATTGCTTTTTGGGATGAAATGTAGCTGGAAAATCCACAGCATATGTCCAGCCCTGAAAATGTTACAACGTACACATTAATGCATAAACCTATATAGTACTTATAAATTAATACTTACTTAAAAATAAAATAAAAAATCTGCAACATCATACCCTGGTACCTAATTCCTTAAACCAGGCAATGTATTCCAAACTTTATCATTTATTTACAAATTTCAAAATTTCTTACATCTATTATTTTACAGATAATTTTATTTAATACTACTTACTAAAACTTCTTCAAACAACCAAATCATCCTTAACTAAAAGGGCTATATATACACCCAGTTCTTAAACTCTAAATATATTAACTTATTATCATCATTTCAAATGCAATTTTACACACACACCCCCCCCTGCCCCCCCCCCCCGCCCCACATACACACACACAGAGATATATTGTTTTTTTATATGTTTCATTAATTTAAAAGTGTATTTTTTACATTATTAAATGATACTTTTTATTTTTTTAGTTTACATAATTTAAAACATTAAAACTCTTAAATGCAAAGTGTAGTAACAAATTGTCAATAATAATTTACTACTATTTATATTTATAAACATAATTTTTTAAAACTGTCATTATTCATTAATTATTAATTTAATCTTTAATTAATTTCAAATGAATTCTTTCTCTTTTTAAATTATTTATTTCCATAATTTTTTTATTTATTTTATTTTTTGCATAAAAAATACTCCAAGTACTAGAGTAGTGTGTGGAATTAAATGCAGGGGTGCATCTTTGCTATGATTAACTCAATTGCTTAGAGCAATGGCAAAGTAAACTGATAATCTGGCTAAGATAATGCATTTTGTACCTGATTCTACCTTTCCAACTTTACTCTACACATGGCATGCGTGAAAGAGCAATAATTAATTATCAATGCCCAGCTCTTTATACCACACTGATTTTTTTTTTAATAGCAAGTTTGTGCATAAAAATAGAAAAATCATACACTACCCCCAAAAAGTTTCCAGACACAAAAGATTTAATCATAAAAATGCATTACAAATACATAACAATAATTTATTTAAACAGAAAAAAAAATGTAAATGTTGTGCTATTTATGGACGCTATTTAACTGCTGTGGTTCTCAGCGTCCCATTCTATATTGGGCGTGAAAGATTGCTTAATTTTGCACAGAGGCCTCTCTTTCAGGCTTGAGGTTCTTTTACGTGCCATAAATCTATGATATGGGACCAACGGCTTTACTTCCCTACACCCGAAAAAATCCATCGTCCTCCACCGGGTTTGAACCCGCGATCTTGGGTGCATGAAGTTAGCATGGTAACCATTACACCATGGAGGACGATTTATTTAAACAGAAGACATCATTCTGATAGCCTACAAAATATAACGAAAATTTATTATTGAGGTTCTCTGAATTTAAAAAAAGGAATTAGAAGCAAGTTTGTACATTTGTGAACAGCATAACTCAAAAATAAAATGTAAGTTATATACAAAACTTGGTGTTTAAGCTCAGCAACTTCCAAACAAAAAAAAACAAAATATTCAGGAAAATCTCCTATCCCAAACACTCTTTTCATAGCAAAGTGCTATTTTCAATTTTCTCAAAAAAGAATCTCACTGTACATAATACCAGAATTTTGCATGATAAATATCCTGTATATTTTGATTCTTTTGTGAAATCTTCTTCATTCTAAATGACTTTTGCATACTTTTGTATAACTGGTAAACAATAAGAGACTTATGAAAATTTACTACAAAATCTCAGGTGTTCCATTCAAATGAGTTTCTCTAAATCTCTGTAATAAATTACTGTTAAAACGCCTATTCTTCTATCTTCTACTTCATTAGCAGAACTTGTCTTATTACTTGCTTTCTTATAAGGAGAAGAGAAATAAGCGATAGTCAAATCTTTTAAAATCTATTGACATGTGGTTGAACTCTGTTTCTATGTATTGCTAGGAGTTGACAAATTCCTGCATGAAAAAAACTTTAAAGTACCCATTAAAAACTGATACCAATAACAATGAAAATCTCAGAAATAGTCATCTTCTCGAAAAAAATGTACGCAATATAAGCTGTGTGTTTAAATAAGATATACATTCTATGTACAGTAAGTTTTTGTCTATCTCTTAAGGTTTATTAGTTATGCAAAATTCAGCAACTTTCGTCCAGAATAAAGAGATCTTCAGGAGCTATTCCCAGAAGATTCAAGATATACATTTTTATTATTATGTGAATATCTTTAATATATGGTATTTTAATCAAAATTGTTTGAGATAATATAAAACATTTTCTAAAATGTTTCCATTTAAAGGGTAGTTTGGGGTGGGGGGATTTTTCTCAAAATCTTTGTGTCGCATCCTTGTAAGGTACTAAACTTAAATGCCTGTTTTGTATTTTACAGACTTTTAGTTTTCGACTAATCATGTTCACCCAACCCCACACACAGAAACAGACTTTTTTAAAATATTTTTAGATATAGGGGACCCCAAAATATTTATTTATGGTGAAATTTCAGAGTCAGATTTTTGGGTGGAATACAATACCTTCTCTATGCACTATATACACTCGTCACCAAAAATAAAATGAGTCATGTCCGGAATGTCAAATTCGTCTAAGTCCCTCACCGCACATCGCCTTGTATACACCATCCGCAATACAGTTGTGTAGCAGCAGCAACAAGTTCTCACAAGTTCCAAATCTTAGTATTACTAACCCATGTGATCAATAATCAATTGCATAACTTAAGCTTTTTCAGTAACAAACTATCAAGATTAACTAAAAATATTAATGACACAAAACATGATAGGCTTGTATTGTACAAAATTACTAAAGCTTCCACTTTCCCTGTGTGTTCACTATAACACCGTGGTAAAATGCAGGTAACTCCTGTTCTGAGGGTTGCAGGTTTGCTTCTCACATATACCAAACATTAT
This sequence comes from Hymenopus coronatus, assembly GCA_030762935.1. Classification (NCBI taxonomy): domain Eukaryota; kingdom Metazoa; phylum Arthropoda; class Insecta; order Mantodea; family Hymenopodidae; genus Hymenopus; species Hymenopus coronatus. Next base: position 145,407,299 of record CM060881.1, on the reverse strand, counting down.
TTTTTTTTTCCTTTTCTTAATAATGTTGAATTAATACATAGCGGCAATTTATTTTAAACATACCTACCTATTTCATATACAACATTCAATACAGTTAATATTATAATAGTGATTATGATGGTTCTTTAAGGACTTATTCTGGCGAGAAAGCATGTGATGTGCCGAATGGTACATAATGCAACAGAAGCAAGTAGTTTTCTCTCAATGAAAAAAATGGAATCTGTATGGTATAAAAAAAGAAAAGGCAAATTGCAACTGGAATAACGTGATATTCTCGGATGAGGTGATGTATAAGGGTAATATTAATATGATTTGGTACTTGGAGTATTTGATATGTTTATCACTTGTATTTCAGTTTTATTTGTGTACTGTTTTAACATGACAATGTAAAACCTGTTTGTAATTAAGGGTGACATCGTGGCGCAATAGCTACTATTGATAAACCAGGAGCAGTGATAGGGAATCGCGCCCCTGACTGCTTATGTAAGAAATGTGATGAAAGTTCATTGTATATGTGACAAACTGACCGTATATAGCATCCAGAAGGTTCTAGAAGCTTATGTCAGGTTTGTATAAAAACCACCTGTTTTCTGGTCAGGGTTTGCAGAGTTAGCGGAGATGCTGATGTAGCGAGGTCGCTACGAGAGGATGTCGGATAGGGCGTGTCACATTAACATTACTCTGCATCACAAAGGCTTACGCACTGATATCACAACACATATATTATTTAGTTGGTACATGACTATCAAATTTTCTACAATAAACCTAAGTCAACTCTGCATTGGCTTTACTTGGCACCATCAGTCCACAAGCCCAACCTCTCGGAACATTGCAACCGCTCGGCAATTTCTCATCCTTTTCCGACACAAGAAGTGATACAACAGAGGTAATATTTTCTTCCACACATTCAGGATTTTCTATTGTCCAGAGAGGTCCCGATATGATGCGAAATGCTTGGCTTCACAATATTCCATCATGGTCGCGTATCTGTATGTTGTGTTGGAGCTGGAGATAAGGTACAGTCTAGGTGTGCTGTGGCAGCTTGACGATTCACTGAACGATGTGCAGTGCACGACAATACTTAATAATATTTTGATTCCTGTGATTCTGAGATATTCTGATATAATTGTTCAAACTTGTACAGATAATCATTCTGTACACACATCTCGAAAAGTTTCAAATTAGTTTTCAGAGAAGCAGGATATCAGAGTGGTAGAATATGAGAATGTGTGGGTTGATGTAAAAAGGGAGCTGTGCTCCAATTTACCTGTAGATGGGCGAAGGACAAAAGATAGCTCCTAGGCACAAATTTGGGATCTTGTAGCTTCTTGTCCACATTACTGCAGGCATTTAATTTTGTCTATGCCCCGAAGATTGAGGGCAGTTATACAGGCTGAGGGTTCATACACACAATATTAATTATGTTTATTTTATTTGTTTTAGTTTTAGAAGATAATAGTTTATTTACACATTTTTTGTAGTTATTTAACACAATTGTTAGGAGAATTATGTTTTTAGGTGTATAATAGGCCTATAAGCTAAAATTCCAAAGTTATATTAATGCAATATTATGTTCTACACACCTAGTCATAAAATTAACATACATAAAGAAAAGAACAAGCAGTTCAAGATTTAAACTTATGCCTTCTTAAACTCCTGGCCATCGTAACATTGTTTTGCAACTGGTTTTCAGTACTCATAAGTTAAACATTTCATTGTCAGTCACAGACCATTGTACAGTTTTTTCAAGTGCATTGTGAATACGGCTTTTATGAAGATACACAAAACTCTTTGATCATCACATGGAATCTGGGGATGACTCATTTTTTGTGGCAGTGAGTGTACATAAAGAGAGTAAAACAAAAATAAAGAAGATCTTGTTAAAACATGCAATTAATGCCAAAGACATGTTTATAAATGATATTTGATTCTTTTTAAGCACTCAGTCACAATTTGTTTGTTTCTCATATTAATAAAAATAGAGCAATTTCATAACCAGCATACAGAATCACCATTTTAAAAATTTGACTTGTCCCTTCAGCCAACTGCATCCTTTATGTATCCACAAAACAAGCACACAAACAAAAAAAAGTGTAATGAATAATTTCTTTAAATGCTTAGCTTGAATGAGATGATAATGGTGTTTAAGGGCACTCAACTGCCGAGGTCATTAGCGTCCTTATGATTAACACTTGGCAATAGACTAAGAAAATACCATGGCAAAAAAGTAAACACATGTAAAAGAGCTAAAAGAGTTGAAACAGAAGGAACAGAACTGTCCAGCCCTTTAACCAGAGCTGGATATAAAACTCCATCTAAAACCAACACATTAAAACCAAAAGAGTTAAAAAATAAAAAAATAAAAAAAAAAAAAAAAAAAAAAAAACTGCTATCACACTAAATCTTCAAGGTAAAAGAAACTAAAAATTTAAAAACCCTGTCCACTGCTCTTGGGTCATCTGCCAGGACCTCAGCAAGAGAGGCCGGCATGCCCATAGATGACCGAAAGTGTGCCAGGTGACCACACTCCAGCAACACATGACGAACTGTCTGTGCCTCCCCACAGAGCGCACAGACAGGAGCAGGTTCACGTTTAAAAAGGTAACTGTGAGTAAAAATACAGTGGCCAATTCTTAGCCAAGCTAGTACTACCTCCTCCCGGCGGAATAAACGAGAGGAGGTTACCCAGTTGACAGGGAGGTCCTTCACCTCTCGCAGCTTATTACCACGGAGAGCCGACCACTCCGCATGCCAAGTCGAAAACACGGCTCTCCGTACAGCCACTCTAAAATCTTCTGCTGTTGAATGGGTAATCGTAACACTGGGCGCTGTGACTGCCGATTTCGCTGCCAAATCCGCCGTGTCATTCCCTGGCAAGCCAACGTGTCCAGGAATCCATGCGCACTCCACATTAAAACCAGAAGCGTGCAAAATGTGGAGAACGTCCTGGATGCGCTGCACCAAAGGATGGTAATTGTACAGCTCACGAATGCTCTGAAGGGCACTAAGGGAATCACTAAGAATAAGGCAGTCACCTAATTTTCAACGTCGAATATACAGAAGGGCTTGATAAATAACATATAGCTCGGCAGAATATATGGATGTGCAACTAGGCAAACCGTAAGTAGAAGTTGCGGTGCCAGTGACAAAGGCACATCCAACACCGTCGGGGCTCTTACTACCATCGGTGTAAATACAAATACGGCCACTGTATTTGGATAAAAATTCTAAAAAGCAACGACGAATACTATCAAGAGGCGTAACAGATTTCCCGTAGAGCGTCATCCCGAGATCGACATGGGAGGTAGCGCGTAACCAAGGGGGGTGTATACTCTCTCCCTTGGATAACAGCCGAGGAATGTCAACATGGTGCTGGCGTAGAAACTCACGGAAACGAAAACCTGCTGGCCTGGGGCTCAGAGAGCGGAGGCAGTATCGCTCGTGCAGCTCAGGGGAGAAAAACGCGTGATAAATTGGATGCCCAGGCATACACTTCAGCCCACAGCCATAATTAGCAAGCAGGACATCACGCCGACAACGCAGAGGAGGTTCTCCCGATTCGGCGTAGAGGCTAACAACTGGGCTCGTTGGAAAGGCTCCAACGGCCACACGGATGCCCTGGTTATGGACTGTGTCTAACCTTCTGAGCACTGAAGGTCGAGCTGAAGAATACACAATGCTGCCATAGTCCAACTTCGAACGAATCACAGCACGATAAAGACGGAGCAATGCCGTCCGATCCGCACCCCAAGATTTGCCACTTAGTATCCGTAAAAGATTTAGAGAACGGTCACATCGTGCTCTAAGCTGTGCTATTTGTGGTGCCCAACAAAGTTTCCGATCGAAGATCAAACCAAGGAATCTCGCCTCGTCTGCGAAAGGAAGTAAATCTGGCCCGAGTCGAAGAGACGGCGGCATTTGCCACTTACGGCGCCAGAAGTTAACGCAGACTGTCTTCTCAGCTGAGAAACGAAAACCGTGTTTCGAGCTCCAAGCATAGAGATTGTCCAAACACCGCTGGAGACGGCGTTCCAAAAACGGTGTACGCTGAGAAGTACAGAAGATGGCAAAGTCGTCCACGAATAAACAGGAAGAGACACCTTGAGGCACACATAGTGATATGGAATTTATCGCAATAGCAAATAGAGTCACGCTGAGTACCGAGCCCTGCGGCACTCCATTCTCTTGAATAAAATGGTTAGAAAAAACCGCGCCCACCCTCACTCGAAAAACGCGGTCCCGCATAAACTCCTGAATGACCAACGGTAGGCGTCCACGTATGTTCCAGTTGTGCAGAGAACGCAATATTCCCGTCCGCCAACACGTGTCGTAGGCCTTCTCGAGGTCAAAAAATATCCCAACTGTGGGGCTGTTCTTAAGAAACCCGTCCATAATCTGAGTTGACAGAGAGACAAGGTGGTCAGCAGTTGAACGTCGTCGTCGAAAGCCACACTGGATGTTCGTCAGAAGATTGTGGGATTCCAGCCACCACACCAACCGTCCATTGATCATGCGTTCCATCACCTTGCACACGCAACTGGTGAGGGAAATAGGACGGTAACTGGAAGGAAGATGGCGGTCCTTTCCAGGTTTAAGAATGGGTATGATGGTGGCCTCCCGCCACTTGTCTGGAAAAATGCCATCAACCCAGACACGATTATAGACCTCGAGTAGGAAATCTTTGCCATCAGGAGAGAGATGTTGCAACATTTGGACGTGGATACCATCTGGCCCTGGTGCTGAGTGTCGTGAAGAGGAGAGTGCATTGTCTAGCTCTGCCAGGGTGAAAAGGCGATTATAATCCTCAAGGTTGCCAGAAAGAAACGAGAATTCTTGAGATTCCACCTGATTCTTAACTGTAAGAAACTCAGGGGAATAATTGCCTGAGCTAGACACCTGAGCGAAAGCACTGCCTAAAGTATTCGCCACGTCAAATGTATCAACAACAGCTCCGGTAGGTGTTTTGAGACCGGCGATGGGCATATGGTTCGGTTTCCCAGCCACACGTCTTAACTTATCCCATACGACAGAGGAAGGTGTATGTCGATTAAAGGAACCCACGAATTTATTCCATGACAACTTTTTGCTATCCTTAATAACCCGCCTAGAATGTGCACGCATCCGTTTATAGTGTATCAGGTTATCCAGTGTAGGAAAACGCTGGAAAACCCGTAGAGCTCGTCTGCGAGCGCGAATAGCATCCCGACAGTCATCGGTCCACCAAGGTACCGGAAATCGACGGCTGTAGCCAGTCGAACGCGGAATGGATTGCTCAGCAGCAGAAAGAATGGTCCCTGTGAGATGTTCGACCAAGTGGTTCACAGAGTCGTGCTCTTCGTAGCTAAATTCAGCCAAGTGGGAGTACAGTTCCCAGCTGGCGTGGTCTAGGCGCCAACTAGGTAAACGGGTGGAACATACAACGGGTGTCAAGACACTAATACGACAAGGAAAGTGGTCACTAGAATGCACATCTGACATGATATTCCAGCATAAGGTGATTGCTAGCTGAGGGGAACAAATTGCAATATCAATGTGTGAAAAACTATGAAAGGCGTCAAAAAAGAAAGGTGGGCTCTCCGGTGTTCAAGAGAGCAAGATTCTGACTATCCAAGAAGTCTTTAAGTAGCGTACCTCTCGCACAAGCCCGAGGAGAGCCCCAAAGAGGGTGATGGGCATTCACGTCGCCTACCAATAAAAAGGGTGGTGGCAACTGCGAAATGAGGTGTTCTAAGTCGCTGTGCGAGAGGTCCGCAGATGGAGGCAAATAGATACTGCAAATGGTGAATGAAGCGGAGGGTAGCTTAATGCTGACAGCAACGGACTGGATTGCAGATTGTATGGGTACGGAGTTGGCAAAAATATCATCTCGAATAAGCATCATAGTGCCCCCATGTGCCGGGACACCGTCCTCCGGGGATAAATCACATCGTACGGAGGAGTACTGCCTGATGGTAACGGTGTCCTGTGGACGGAAATTCGTCTCTTGTAAGCATACAGCCAAGGGTTCATGCTGGCGCAGCAACAAGTCAAGCTCTGGTCGATGTGGTCGAATTCCGCGTATGTTCCAATGGAGGATAGCCATTGAGTATATTATGGAATAAGTTTCAAATCGAAAGACACTTCTGCAGATTGGGATTAGCTGGTCGGTTCAATTTGTTCTTCTTAGGCGTTGGGCTAGTACTATTTTCAGGAGCACGATCCTGCCGTTTCCGCACTGTCCCTCTGGCAGTGGCGGCAGAATCCTCCTGGTCCATCTCCTCCACAAGGGAGGTCCCTTTTTCAAGAGCAAATTTCGGTCCGAGTAGTTCGAACCGATTGGATGTGCTGATCGGCGAAGACGGCCGTCGCCGATTCACGCCCTCCTCCCCAGATGACCCTTCAGAGGATGATACACGTGTGGAGTTGCGTGTCCTTTTCTTACCCTTAGATAACTTGGTAATAGATTGCACATTCTCTTTCAAGAAGTCTTGTCGTACATACTTGGTCTTAAACTGTTTTTCCGGGGCAGAAGACGTCGTAGCTTTAGTTCCCGAGGTCGAGGCTTTCGGTGACAAGTGTGCAGGACTATTCTGTAAGCTGGCGGATTTGGCAGATGTTGACACCAACTTGGGTGTAGGTGCCGAAGGCTTTGGCAGCGCTTGGGCTAAAATAACCTTTTCTGCAATTGTAGCCCCGTTCATATCGCCGGTCTGTGTTGCGATTTCCCGACGCGGTACCGGTTTAGCTGCAACTGGGCTATAGGTACCGGACCTCGGGGCAGAGGGTTGGCGGAGTCGCAGGAGCTTCCGGGCTTCCAAGAAGGACACCTTCTCTTTCACCCGTATCTCCTGGATCGTTCGTTCCTCTGCAAAACGGGGGCAGTCTCGGGAACTAGATGGGTGTTCCCCGTTACAGTTCACACACGATGGAGCTGAAGCACAAGCCCCATCGTGGGAGATGTCACCGCAGTGGACGCAGGTGGACTTGCCGGTACACAACTCACTAGTGTGACCAAAACGTTGGCATTTAAAGCACCTCAGCGGATTGGGTATATAAGGCCTAACTTCGATGGCTTCATACCCTGCCCTAATCTTTTGAGGCAGATCAACCCGATCAAAAGTAAGAAACAGGGTACGAGTAGGCAGGAATTCACCGTTGATCTTACGTTGTACCCGATAAACAGCTGAGACACCCTGAGTCGCAAGATTTTTCTTGGATCTCCTCAATGGACAAATCGTCCAACGCGCGGGTTGTTACTACACCGCGGGAGGAGTTCAGCGACTTGTGCACCTCGACCTTCACTGGATAGCTGGCTAACATGGTGGCTTTAAGTATCCTTGCAGCTTGCGAGGCGGAGTTGGCTTCAACAAGAAGTGTACCATTGCGAGCTCGAACGCAGGATTTAACAGGACCAGCAATGGCATCGAGACCCTTTTGGATAGTAAAAGGGCTCACCGTAAGGAACTTCTTACCTTCCTCTGTCCTATGAATAACCAAGTAGCGAGGACCACATGACTCGACTACTTCTTTTCCAACGTCTGCATTTAAATTAAGGGGTTTTGGTTTTGGTGCCATAAAAATGGTATAAATTCATCCCCCAGTGCTCCCCACCCACCACGGAGCCCAACGAGGGGTCACCCCACTGGGGTGACAGGTCTACACAGGGGATATAGCGGGCTCGCCGTCCCACTCACCCTGGAGTTCGGTGTAATACCTAGTCCTGGCCGATTGACTAGGGGTGGGTTAGTCCCTAGCCTCCCGTTTAGGCAAATCAGAAACCAAAGCGGTGTATTAGGCTGCGCACCCTCCCCAGTTACTGAAAGACAGAAGCCCAGGCTCAGGTACGCAACCCTCAACAAACCAGGATATTCCTTTTCACCGACACGGGTCTCCACGCACGGCCTACACATGGGTGGGCATTTTGACCTACAGACTCCCTCACCACTCTGAGGTTGCCCACAGAGGGAGTCAAGGTGGCTCGGGACCCCGGGTGCGCCTAACCCGTACCTACCGTAGTAGGCCCCTGGGGGGGCTTAGCTTGAATGATATGGAAATTTGAAACTTAAATTTTCACAAAAATAAGTTGTAGAAGAGGGAGAAAAATAATTACTATTCAGTAACAAATTAATGTGAATGTAAAATGACATTTTTTTTCCATTAATTAATGATTATTAAAAATGTAATAAGGTCTCAGGAATAATGGAGAAAACATAAAAATATGTTTTTACTATGTAGTGATAAAATCCAAAACATTGTAATAAATTGGATGTGTTCCATTCCATTCTGTTCTACAAGCAAAATATTTTTACAAAAGATTACCCTTTTATTTACATAATTCTAATCAAAATAAACATTACAAGAAATGGCCTCATTACTTACTTTCTTATAAGCAGAAGGGGAATACACTAGACTAAAGCAATAACCAATTCTTTTAAAAGTTGTTGCCATGCTGTCACTGATATTCGCTTCTCTTTATATGGCTAGGAGTAAGACAAAGGAAATAAGAAATGGATGAGTCTGTGTTTGAGGAAAGTTATAAGTATTTTAAAATTGAAACTAATAACAGGGAATGTCTCTGAAATGGTTAGCTGAACAACAACAACAAATGTACCTGGCATAGATACCATATTTTAATGAGATCTACGTTTTTTGTATGGAAAGTTTTTGTCTATCTCTTACAGTTTACCACTTATACAAAAGTCATTCAGAATGAAAAACACCTCAGGAGTTTTTTCCCCAAGAAATTCAGGATATACATTTTATTTTCCATGTAAATATCTGTGGTATTTTATTCAAAATCATTAGAGCTATTTTTTATAAAATAAAAAATTTAGAGAAATATACACCTACACACACATGCACAGATCGCTTTCTAAAATACTTTTCATGGATTTAGGGGACCTGAAAACATGTACTTCTGGTGAAATCTTTGTATCAAATTTTTGGGTGGAATAGAATATCTTCTCTACTTACTAAGTATATTGCACATACATGCTAGAAAAAGTGCAAATGAATGCAGTTTTTTTAAACTTTTCTTGTATTTTTTCATGTCAAGCAGTGTAATCCTTTACTTACATCATGATCTAACGGCTGGCCATCCAAAGTGGTTTCCAAGTGCCATTCTCCTTCCCACTGCCATGCCATGGAAGGTAAACGAATCTTGTCCAAACTTCTGTCACATGTTCCATCTTGACTTGAATAGTGAAATCGATCTGTTGGTAACAATCGCCCACTGAATCCCTCCAATGGCAGCCACCTCTGAAATTGTAAAAGGTTTTACTGTGAAGGCAATTAACAGTAATTGGGTGATGAAACTACAAAGATCTTTAGATAAAGTTGGGATCGTGATTTATGAAACATAGCGAGAGGGTTACTCTAGTTGTCGGGTTTTGGAAAGGTATGGCAAAGAATTGAGATAATCATAAATAGGAAATCTCCAGGAGTAGTATTGGGATAAAAACACTCTAGTACTGTATAGAGATATAAAAAATCTGATGTGGTCCATTCACATGACTTTCTCTACATCTCTGCAACAAACTATTAAAACACGTGTTCTTCTTACTATCTTCCATGTAAGTAGAAGGAAAATAAAGGATTACCAAAGGCTAAAATAGGCTGGTTGCTATGTGATTGAAACTCCTTTGTATGGACAGGAGTTGACAAATTCCCATATGAGAAAAGTATAAGTATTTTAATGCTGAAACTAATAACAAGAAATATCTCAAAAATGATTCACACCACAAAAAAAAATGTATATAATGGAAATTGAGTGTTTTAATGACCTCTACATTTTCTTCTAAGTAATTTTTATCCATCTCTTACGGTTTACCAGTTATGCAAAATTCTGTAACATTCATTCAGAATAAAGCTGTCTTCAGAGGCTATTCCCAGAAAATTCAAGATATACATTTTATTTGTCGTGTAAATATCTTTAATATACAGTATTTTAATCAAAATCATTACAGCCATTTTTGATAAAATAAAAAGTTTGGAAAATTTGGGGGGATTTTCTTGAAAATCTTTGTGTTGCATCCTAGATACTGAGCTTAAATACCAAGTCTGGTATTTAACAGAGTTTTCATTTTTGAGCGATGCTGACACGCACGCATGTACACACACACACACTGACAGACACACATGGAAATGTTTCTAAAAATGCTTTATTTGTTTTCAGGGTGCCTCAAAACATATGCTTCTGGTGAAATCTCGGTATTGAATTTTTGGGCGGAATACAATACCTTCTCTATATACCAACATAGTATGTGTAGAGAAAGTAGTAACATGATTATGCAGATAAAAATCTAGATCCTCGTATTAAATTTGGTGATCATGCTTCAGAACTGGGGTGACAGCATAAAAGGAGATTTTGGACTATATTTATGAAATGACAGCAGTTACAAAGGAAGATTTTAAGACAAAAATCATAATAGGGAGACAACAGAGATAAGTAGGATTAGGGAATTACTTTGCATAATTAGGAATAAATGGAGACAAAAAATATAAAGTTAATTAATTTATGGAAAATTATATATTAGCGTTATGTAGTATTATGACTAGGTAAGAAGTGAATTTGGTGCAATATATCAATAACAACAATTTTAGTATATTTATACTACAGGCAAATCAAATGGTAACAACAAGTCCATGTAATAGTCTTGAGCATCAAAAAGTGTAATTCAAAGTGATGCAAAATTGTGTACACAATTTTTTTTTTTTGATTAGTTATATTGGACAATGAATGAAATTGGTGATATGATGTTCAAATGATATCAGGGTCCATGGAGCTTAAAGTTACTCGACATTTGTCTTCTCAGGATAAGGGAAAACTTTGAAAAAAAACCCTATCTGGGTAACTCACCCTAAGCAAGATTCAAACTCACAACCTGTTGAATGTGAGGCAGACACGCTACCACTGCACTACCCAGGCAGGCATACACAAAATTCTAACAGTTTAAGAAGCTGGAATAAAATTATTAAATTCACTCATGCTGTGAGATTTTTATGGGTAGAACTATTCTACATAGGCACTCGCAAAAAAATGTTCTTAGTGGTTCACACTAGATTCCTGATTACAAGAATGGGGTGCTTTACCCTGCTTATTTCAATATGTATTTCCTAATTAAAATGAGTAAAAAAAATCTGATGTGTACCATTCACATGACTCATTCTACAAACTATTGTTACAAAAGATTATTCCTTTATTTACATCCTGATAATCAAGATAAACATTAACAGAAATGGTCTAATTACTTAGTTCTTTCCAAGTAGAAGAGAAATAAGGAACATACCAAGCTAAAGTGATAAGCAAATATTTTAAAAGCTGGTCACTATAGAAAACAATTGAAATTTGGATCACTTTGCATCACCAGGAGTAAAACAAAAGAGAGATGAAATGAAAGATGACCTCCTATTTGACAAAAATTTAAATAGCTTAAAATTGAAACCAATAATGAGGAATATCTTGGAAATGGTCAACTCTATGAAATAAATTGTGTGTTTTAACGAGATATACATTTTTTGTGTAGTAAATGTTATCTCTCTTATGGTTTACCTGTTATATAAAACTCATACACAATGAAGAGGTTTCAGAGACTATTCCCCAAAAATTCAGGATATATATTTTATTTGTCATGCAAACATCTTTAATATACAGTATTTCAATAAAAATCATTAGTCATTTTGGGAAAAACAAAATTTTTAAAAGATGTTCTGTGTAAAGTGTAGTTTGGAGTGTTGAGATTTTCTTGAAAATCTTTGTGTCGCATTCTTGGAAGATATTAAACTTAAATACCAAATTTGGTATCTAACAGTCTTTTGGTTTTGCACATGCATGCACATATATACACAAACAGCCTAAAAAAAATTGGGGATTTAGGAGACCTCAAAACATGAATTCTCGACATCAAATTTTTTAGTGGAATAAACATTTTATATATTTTATATGCTGAATATTCATTTTATCTGTGATTTCCCACATAAGAAATTTTGTCACTGATGCCATCACCAATGAAGCAGGTTTGTATACTACCCCTCTACTGACAGAATTTCTAATTTAATGTGAAGCCAAGGTTGATGAGGCAAGTTGAATAGAATTGAATACTGTCCCTCTAGTACAAGCATTCATACTTGATGGTTTGGAGTAGGTAATGTATCTATGCAGCAATATGAATTATATTTATACATCACTCCCATCTTGATACCAAAATGATAACATTCAGAAGCTAGAAGCAACAATAAGCTATTCTAAAGAACAGGGCCTACAAATAAATCATAGTCAAGAAAAATTTGATGTGTTACACTCATATGACTTTCTCTAGCTGCTCTACAAAACTCCTACAAAAGATTATTCTTCTTTGTACACAATGCTAATCAAGATAAATGTTAGCAGAATGTTATTACTTACTTCCTTATAAGTAGAAGGGAATAAGGGAATGTACTATGCTAAAGTGATTGTCAAATATTTTAAAAGCTATCATTATGCAATTGTCATTCCAAATCACTTCTTTACTTGGCCAGGAGCAGAACAAAAGAAAAACAGACACTTCCTCTGTGAGAAAAGTTTTAAGTACTTCACAATTGAAACCAATAACAAGGAATATCTCGAAAACGGTTACCTCCACAACAAAAACGTAAAGGACAAAAATTGTGTGTTTTGTCATGAGGTACATTTTTTGTGCAGTACGTTTTTTTCTATCTCTTATGGTTTAGCAGTTAAGCAAAATTCATCCAGAATAAAAATGGTTTTCAGAGGTTATCCCCAAAAAATTCGAGATATACATTTTATTTCTGAAATAAATATCTTTAATATACAGGACTTTAATCAAAATCGTTAAGAGCCATTTTTAAGAAAATCAAAATTTTCGAAATTTTTTCCATGTAAAGGGTAGTTTGTGGTGGGGGGGGATGTTTTTTTTAAAATCTTTGTGTCACATCCTTGGAAGATACTAAACCTAAATACCAAATTTGGTATTTAACGGTCTTTTTGTTTTGGGGCTATGCTGTCCAGACACACACACACAGATCTTTTTTTAAAAATGCCTTTTTGGGACTCAGGGGACCCCAAAACATATATTTCTGGTGAAATCTCAGTATCAAATTTTTGGGTGCATTACAATACCTTCTCTGTCCCTATGAAACATTGTACATATGGGGCTAGAGAAAGTAAAAAGGGCACTAAACCTAAAAGATATGAAAAATGTTTTATTAAACAAAATCAAAATATTAAAGAAATTTGTCTACTTGGGGTAAAACTAAGTAATAATGAATTTGGAGAGAACATAAGAAAACTGCATTAGATAAGGGAAAGTAAATATTAACAGCATAACAACCTATTTGAATAAAATTCCTATCAAGTAAGTGAGTATGGCCTGGTTAGATGCATACTGTTAAATCAAAAATGATGTTTGGGGTACACAGAAGGAATGGCAGAACATGATCACATGTAACACATTTTGTAAAATGGTTCTAGGATTATCCAGTGCAGCCTCTAATGGGTTATCTTTAGATGAATTGGGAAGAAATGGTAGAAAATGCATAGTTTTATATGTATATTGACATATTAGCATTAGACTGAATCAAGAGAAGAGGGAAATATTCAATTCAATTTATTTTCATCCTTTTTACATACGTTTAAAGGACACATCAATATAATCTATTTATCTATTTACATTATATACAAAGTTTTACATTATTTTTCTGTATTTAAACTCTTCTATATTGTAAGATGCATTTTCAATTAAGTATGTTTCTATGATTTTCATCATTTTTATTGTTTGATTTATATTCTTTATTTCATTTGGTAGTTTATTGAACAATTCACTTCCTATGGCTTCTGTTGACCGATTATTCAAGGTTCCCCTTAGAGTCTATCTGAAATAATCCATATTATTTCTTAACCCATAGGAATGTATATTACAATTTTTGTCATGTCTTTTATGTATAATAACTTTTATGCTTTCATAAATATATACGCATGGAGCAGTAAATATTTTTAAGCTCTTAAACAAACTTCTACATGTTTCTTTATTTCTTATCCTACCTATTATTTTGATAGTTTTTTTCTGCAATTTTAGCACTTTTTCCATTTCTCTAAAAGTAATATTCCCCTACAGCGTAATACCATAACTAATATGCGAGTATATTAATGCATAGTAAACCTGTATCATTGTTTGACTATCCATTGTCTTACTGATCTGTCTCATTACATATATACCTTTATTTATTTTTTTGGTAATGTGATTTACATGCGCTTTCCAATTTAAATTTTTGTCAATCATCATTCCAAGGAAATTCGTGCTATATATTTCTTCTATATTTATACCATATATTTTTACTTTCTCTATGCGCACTATGTACATAGTGAATAGAGAATGTATTGCACTCCACCAAAAAATTTGATACCGAGATTTTACCGGAAATATATGTTTAAGGGCCCCCGTATCCAAAAAAGGCATTCTCAGAAAAAGGTTGAGAGTGAGTGAGTGGGTGGGTGGGTGGGTGGGTGGGTGGGTACTGAGTGAACACGGTAACTCAAAAATGACAAGTTGGTAAAATACCAAACTTGGTATTTAAGTTTAGTATCTTCAGGGGATGCGACATGAAGATTTTGAGAAAAATTCCCCACACTCCAAACTACCCTTTACATGGAACTTTTTGCGAAAATTTTGATTTTCTAAAAAATGGCTCCAATGATTTTGATTAAAATATTGTATATTAAAGATATTTACCTGACAAATAAAATGTATATTTTGAATTTTCTGGGAATAGCCTCTGAAGACTACTTTATTCTGAGTGAATTTTACGGAATTTTGCATAAGTGCTAAACCGTAAGAGAGAGACAAAAACTAACCACACAAAAAATGTAGAGCACATTAAAACACACAATTTATGTTGCATACATTTTTTTCGTGGAGTTGATTGTTTTTGAGATATTCCTTTTTTTGGTTTAAGCTATAAAAACTTAAATTTTTCTCAAACAGGACTTTGTGAACTCGTGTCCATACAAACAAAGGAACTTCAGTTACATAGCAACCAGATTTTGACTATCACTTTAACCTATGGTACTCCCTTATTTTGCTTCTACTTACAAGGAAGAAATAAGACTATTTCTGCAATTTTTTCTCAATTAGCAGGAAGTAAATAGAAGCATAAGCTTTTTAAAAATAATTTAATGCGGAGATATAGAGAAAGCTCCCTTTGATTCTATTAATTCATATATTTCATTGATGTATATTAAAACCAAAAGGGTCCTAATTTTGAGCCTTGTAGAACTCCTGTTGAACCATTATAAAGTCTGAGTTTATCTTTTCTCTCACACTTTTTGCATTTAAATTACTTATTTCCACACACTGTGTTCTGTTTTCTAAATATGTTAATACCCACTCTAAGGCCAGGCCGCGAATCCCATATTTTTCTAACTTGTATATCGTTTTTATATTCATACAACCGAAGGCTTTCGATAAATCTATAAAAATAGCCATCACAGATTCATGTTTATTTATTGCTTTTATTATAACATTGGTTGCCTTTTGTATGACGTTTATTGTAGACCTATGCTTTTGGAAACCAAATTGCCATTTTGATATAATTTTTAATTTCTCTACATAATTTTGCAATTGTTTTAAATATTATCCTTCCATTAATTTTGGGAAGGCTGAACACAAGGTGATTGGTCTATAGCTTTCTACCTCTTTCTTATTCCCTTTTAGTTTAAGTATTGGTTTGACAACTACTTGTTTTAGTGTATCAGGAAATATTCCTTGCATTAGTGATGCATTTGTAATGTGTGTTAAAATGCCAACAATTTTGTTTTTAATCTGTTTTAGTAATTCATTTGAGACTCCATCCAGACCACTTGATTTCTTAGATTTTAGCCTAATTATCTTGCTTAATACGCTTTCTTCTGTCACTTCCGAGACTACCATAGTATTTAATTGACCTGCTCTTTTAGATAAATAATTATTTTTATTTGACCAACTTTTATTTAAGTTTGATCATGCAGCTACATTTACATAGAGCTCATTGAATATTTCCTTGATTTTTCTTGGGTCTTTTATGTCATTATCATTACTTAGTATCACTATGTTTTTGGCATTTTTATTTTTTCCTTCCTTATGGATTTTGTTTACAATGCCCCATATTGTTTTTGTTTTATTGTCAGCTTTGTGTATAAGGTCTCTGTTATATTTCATTTGTGCATTTTCAAAGATATTGTTATAATTTTTTATATACTCCACAGATTGATCATTCATATTTGGGTGTTTTATTGAGTTCAGAAATTTGACTCTTTTCCATGAGATCTCTATCCCCTTTGTCATCCACTGCATAGATGTGTCACCTTTATTATTTTTTACTTTGATTTTTTTAACAGGTATATAACTATTCGTTCCCTTTTCTAAAATGTTGATAAAGATATTATACTTTTCGTTTACAGTCTCTACTATATATACCTCTCTCTAGCTTTGCTGTTGCAGAAAGCTTTGTAGTTTTTTTAAATTCTCATAATTTGCCTTTTGTATTCAAATATGTTTGGAATAACAACTTTAGTTATTTTTATTTTTATATTCTGTCCAATTATCAAAGATTGTTTAAGGATACAAGAGAAAGTAAACTGGGAAAGAAGTCGGCTATCTGAAATAAAATGAATAGTAATAAAATTGTAATGAGTGATACAGCAGAAAATTGATATGAGTAACATACAATAAATTGAAATTAAGAATTGACAACACTGAACAGCAGAAAAAAAAGATAATCTATGAGCTACGAGTACTATAAAATATTATAGGAAGTTTCAGAAAAAATGGGGGGGGAGGAAAAATATGAGGATGTTTGCAATAAAAGGTGAAAAGGATTTGGCTTACTTCCTTATGTGATCTGGATTTGGTTCTCTTATTATTCTGCCAATAGAGCTCTCTTACTGATCTGCAAATCACAGCCCAATGTAGAGGGCCCTAAGTCGCAAAGCATGGCTGAGGGATGTCTTTTATAAGCAGAGGAGAGGAGCAGTCATGGAGCAATTGGAACTAAGCAGCTGAGATGCTAAAACTCCAATAAGTTGGAACCTCAGTAACCTAACAGATTCCAAATCTGGACTTATTAATATTTTCAACATTTTCAAATCCTCACAGTCTGTGGAATATTTACTTAAGGATTTGCTTGGCATAGAACAGGATTAATGTAGTTAAGGAACTAAAATTTACAAAAGAAAGATGGCCTTAATATGAATGGGTAAAATCTCCATTCTACAGTAGACTGTACAGAAAATAAAATAGGGAGAAAGAGTTTGGAAGCAGTACCGAAAACTTTTTAGAACAATGTGGTGGCTCTTTATGAATGGTAAGAGAGAAGTGGTGAATGAAAATTATTGAGTTAAGGGACGAATTTAATACAGATATAACGAAAAAGAAGGGAGGGAGGAAGCAAAGATAATGTTGCATCAGCAATTCTGTATACAAATGACTAAATGGGAGTTTCATCCAACTTAGCCATAGGATTCTTTATACACTTACCTCATTTTCATAGGCCTCTTCCTTAATACGGATAGGGATGTCAAGACCATGTACATGAACATAAATTTGCCTATCACCTCCTACCGCCCACATAAAATGTGGAACAGCGGACAAATGCTTAAATTCTAAGCCCAAGTACACAAACTCTCTCCATTTTGAGCTATTTGTTGAGAGACCGAACACACGGCCTTCATTGTTTATCGCAAACAGCAGAGAACTTGGCATTTTAGTCGATATTCCCACAGCATAAATAAATAGGCGCACTTTTAGTTATCAAATGTCTCTCTTAAGCAGTATATTGCTGTCATACTAAGCGAAAACGATCCTCTTTCCAAAAACGTCAAAAGATCGATGTATTGAAAAACACGTCTCATAAGTTAAAGCATGCTGCATTAAATAAATTTGCGAACAAATGGTATTACTTTGATACCCAGATAAAAGAAAAATGCAAATATCAATGAAAATACATTGTTTACTTTACTGTCACTACATTATTTAAGAAGGTGGCTCGACACCCACACATTACACAGCTGATTTTTGTCATCTCAGCTGACTGGTTGGAACAACACTGCTGCACTCTTGTTCTTGTCATAAACTACATTTGACTTTTAGTGAAGCAGACATGTAATGAATTAATCTATTTAGGTCTGACTGTTTCACATTTACTTTAAAATTCAAAATTTTAGAAATATAGTTAAATTAAAATAAGAAGTTGTCAATTTTAATTGGTAGCATTGCAGTGCACAGTGCGGAATATTTATTTATTTTGCCTTCAAAATGAAGCTGTCAACAATGAAATCCTAATATGTACAGATAGAACATTCCGTCATATATACTGAATGAAGCAAGTTGTACTTTATTTTTAGGTCATAATTTCGCATGCTTCTAAAATATTGGCTGTGGAACGTTCATTTCAGATCTTTTACTTTTCTTGACAGAATGTTGAATAATGAACTTAGCAACAGTTTGCTACAGTGGTTTACAGACCGGACACCCTGAAAATGAACAGTTGAATTGACATTTTGGCGGGGAAAACGTTGAATGAGGCCTTCATTTTTGTTGACTTCACTTTCTGTTGACTAATTTTTTAAAGCTATGTCAGCAGAGACATTTAATCCAGATTCATTTCCAGATCTTCTTCCTTTATATTACAAGAGACTCTTTCCATATGGGCCGTATTATAGGTGGCTTAGCTATGGAAATGGTAAGTACCTTCCACATTACTGTTACCCTTCGAGCAATGATTCATTTAGAGATTTTACACAAAGAGAATAGGTATTTTAACCTTGTCAGAGTCACAATTAGTGGTAGCTAAAGAGCTGGATGGTGAAAATATTTAAAAGACATAAACCTTTAACTTCATTCAAGACGTAAAACTTTGTTTAAATAACTTGTACAGAATGCAAGTTTTAATAAGTATGTGAAGTGTGCTTTGAGATGGAAAGAAAATGTGCAGAAGGTTGGAGACCGGGAGAATACACGGTTGCCAAGAATATTACATTCCCGAAGAGAGCTAGACTGTACCATAATCACTGAATGACTTGCTAATGTATGAAAATATCCCAAAGCGCCTGGTTCATTGGCTACGTTTTGGGGCTTAGGGTCCGCAAATGTGGCAACACGGACAGCAAAAGCAATCATCCCATGATATTTCAGGTGAGAATATGTATAATGTATTAGGAACAAAAATATAAGTAATGCATTAAAACATGCTATGAAGAAGTTAATTAGTGATATTTGTGAGTTGCCCACATTTTTACAATAAAGTACTACTGCCTATATGGCTAACACTTACTATGATTATGAGAGACTCCCGTCATTGAGAGTTTATCCCCTAACCTAAGCTGTTTTAAGGGCTTACTATGCTACATTAACAGTGCTTGTATGACCAGTAATGCGAGCATAATTTGGACTTTCTTTTGAATAAGTTGCTCACATGTGGATTACATATAGAATGCTTAATAAGACATTTATTAGCATAAATAGCAATATGTAGCACTTTTAGTTCATACATTCCATTAGGAAGTATATTAAAAACTAATTTGTACCAATATAAAATTAAGATTCTGTTGTAAGAATGCAACACTTCATTTTTAACTTTGTTTGGTTTGTTTCTTGCCCCACCATCGAGCAAGGTTTGCTGACATTAAATGCATCATACAGAAAACCAACTTATCAATTCATGCCACATAACCTTTTTAACCACCACCACTAAATGTTCAACTGTCAGAAATTCTTGCATTTTTTTTACTCTCTCTCATTCATTTCAACTGTAATCACAATATACAATTCTCATTACCGATATTCATGAAAGAGTTCTTTACGAGATCAAAAACTAGTTAGATGAAAACGAGACGTGCAATCTTACTGGCTCAAACAACAGATAAGAATGCAAGGTAATTAAGAAATTGAAACAACCATATGTTTCAAAACTTGCAAATATGCATAGAAGCTTGTGACAGTGATGTGATTAAATGAAAAATAAAAGAATTTGAGTCGATTTTTGTAACACAAAACATCACTTATTTTTACTTACCGGGGACCGGTTTCGGGTAACAGTTGTTCCCAAGGGTTGAAAATGGGAACAACTGTTACCCGAAACCGGTCCCCAGTAAGTAAAAATAAGTGATGTTTGTGTTACAAAAATCGACTCAAATTCTTTTTATTTTTTATTTAACCATATGTTTTTTTATGGTGAGTACAATACATTGACAGTGACTCATTATATTTCCCATATGTCAGAGGATATGTTACTGATCATTCATAAACTCTTGTATCGAGTAATAGGCCTTGTGTGGCATAGATTTTTAAGAGCAGACTTGTATTTCTCTGTTTTCCCTGAATATAGTGCTAAAACGAAAAGAAGTATACAAGAACGCATGAGATGTGTGAAACACAAACAAAAAAATCTGCAATAGCCCATAATTTATGGTCTACCAATCATGAAATCACATCAAATATAAATCTGATAAAACCAGCCAGATATGCTGCCAAACTCAACACATGGGAGAAGATACTTGTCATAAAAAACAAATTACATACGTTAAATTTTTATTTACCGCCAGAAAATTTGCAATAGACGTTCGTCTCTCAACCACAAGATGCCACCACAGACAGTCTACCTACCTCAACAAACCACAGATTAAGCCAGTTAGATAGATGCTGACGATGGAAACAAACTGTTTCCAAAACATGTTCAAGTAAGAAATACAGTTGAGTGATGTTTAACAGTCCAACTCTTTACTTCTAAAGAACAGTTGTGTTAAAACTAAGGGAGCTCAGAGGAGATTATGACCTTCTTCACTTACAATACAGATTCTCGTTAGTTCTCCAGGCACACTTCAGTCTGGGGCTTATTGTGTTATCTATATTGTTTAGAGCCAACCTATTACACCTGCATCCCTTAAAAAGGAGTGCAGCCTTGCAATGAGTAGGAATGATACTTATTCTGGTTGTATGAACATTTTCCCAAAAGCTTTGTATCTCTCTTGCTGGGCTGTTTCAGTCTCCTTCCTGCATAGTCTGCAGTCTAAGTTGCCCTTAAGTCCCCCAATTGAGCTGATATACTTTTACACAGGGGCATGCCCTGTGAGGAAAGCAGCAATTGTTCTCAGCTGAAGTCTGCTACATTTTAGCAGGCTAACAGCTCTTTCCTTACATGGCCCTTTGATAAATAGTTTCCATATCTATTTACTTGGGTTTTATGCCAGATCTTATGGATTATGACATCAATATATGTCCAATGTGTGGGGAAAATGAGGAAGCACTGCATATGTTAGTGCAAGAAAACAGAGGTATGGGGAAGTGAACTGAGATTTGAGAAATGGGATAAGCTAGGGATAGAGGGACTACCAAATTTAGCAAAAATTAGCATTAATAAAAGATGATTTATTATAGCTTGCAGAAAATATTTAGGAAATATGCATTAAAAGTGTATAATTGTGAGGAAGAAATGAGTAGAGAAGAGAATGTGATTATCTAGTACTAGTTGAACAGGATTCTAGCCAAGGAACGTATAAGGTCTAAAGGAACAAGTAACTCTCCAAGGATAGAAATTTAGCTGAATGTGTTTAGTGAAAAAGAAAGGAAGAAAGAAGTGTATAAAATGTAAGAAATGTTAGAACTGTTATGATAATAAATAAATTCATTCACTCAAACTAACTTGCCTAGCATTTGATCAAATACCACAGGGTAAGTGATTGGGATCATTTATGCTATATTAAATTTATAAAAAATGTGGAATTGCTCTGCTGGTGTGCTTGTAATTGAAAGTTTATATGAGTAAAAGAAAAGTTACTCAACACATTAATTTTTCATGATTTATTTGCAGTACAACCTGATTACTTCAGCTGCCGTGAGTTCTCATTTACTCTGGCTGATGATATCTACATAAGATATCAGTCATTTGCAAACCAAGAAGAATTGGAAGCAGAAATAAGAAAGCGTAATCCCTTCAAAATAGATATTGGAGCAGTTTATACACACAGGTAAGGTAGAAGTAGGAGAAATAGCCAGTAATGGTTAGAAAAGCACCAAATGCAAAGCAACTAGTTACTTATGAAGGGCATAAAAGTAACAAGGCCAAAGTAACTAGTTAACCACAATAACAGATAGTAACTATTAGTTATCTTGTTAACAGTCATTAAAGCAAAAATGGTTACCAAATATACATTCTATGCAAGTGCATTAATATCACTTTTTGGGAACTAGTTATCTCAACTCATTATGTGCAAGATATGAGTAACATTGTTATTCTAATGTAGTATTTGTCGAGAAAAATGTCTACTAATTATCCATTTTGCTAATAAGAATGTGTAACTAGCTGAGATTGTTTGCATCTTTTGTAATTTGACGATAATGTGTGTTAGGCCTTAATGTTCTCTAGCAACATCACTTTTTAGAATGTCATTACCATGTTTTATCTAATGTCCTAGAAGAATATTTAAGTTATCATAATCTTAGTTTCAGTCATGTTGATGTTGACAATAATGCTGGTTTTTTCTCTCGCTATGTCTGCATAATGTAGGATTCCATATACCTCAATTCATGTGTACAAATTGCAGAAATGTAGAAACAAGTGCAAATGCAGTTTGCAATTACGAAGTACTATAATAATCAAAGTATTGACATAGACAGAAAAATTTTGTTTTAAATTGCACCAAATAACAAAGTAAGTCTGGATTGACATCATTCATATTGAAACATAGTTACATCTAATTATTAGTAACCATTACATGTACTGCCAACGTAATAACCATAAAACAATTAACTTAATTGTACTGGTAACTATTCATGTAACCGTTAATACATTGTCATTGTTAGACTGTATTCAGAATTAAAATCAAGTATAAGCATTACATAAGCTTAAAACTAAATGGAATGTATTGTAATGGAACCATTCACAATAAATTGCATTGGAACCATTTACAATAAATTGCATAGCATAACAATCAACTTTGAATTAAACGTAAACTTAGAAATTTGCAAGGTTCAAGCTATTAAGTTTATGTCTATGTCAAATGTAAGAAATTAACTAGAGAGTGATTCTTATCACATGATCATCTTGTCATATTAATTTTCCTTTGCTATTTGTTCTCTTGCTAATGCACATTCTGTTTAAAATCACAGTTTGGAAATCAGTAGGATATTCATAAAATAATTGCTGCAAAACAAATTATGATTGTAAGCAATGCTTTTTGTGAGTTTAACATCTTTTAACTAGGTTCATTTTCATACATGTACATAACCTCTTGTCACTTCACAAACTACCATATTACACAGTACTGTCATAAGTTCTGTCAAAATTTAAACACGCTGTAGTATGGAAATTGTGAATGAAGAAACATGGCAACACTGTATATTGTCGTCCACAAGGTCACCCCTATTACTCTGCAAGAAACCGACTTGCAGTGTGCCAGTAACAGGCAAGAGAGAAAGATGGAGTGGGGAGTGTACGAAAATTGTATCACCTGTGTTGGTGTTATTTCATTGTAGAAAGCAAGCTAAGGAAGTTTTTTTGACGCTGAAACCTCTTGGCATCATTGAAGGATTTGTATTTTGGACAATGACACAGTTTAAAGAAACGGGTACATCTGTTGATCACGTCAGATCTGGTCATCCTGGGTGTGTATCGCAAAAGAAGTTGTGAATGCTGTTTGTGCAAGGATTCGGTACAATTCTTTGCATAACAGAATTTGTCTCACGAAATGAACAATGTTACTTTTTTTTTAAAACGATGATTTACATTTTAGTGCATATAAAAGATACACAGGTATTTGCCAACTGAAAAATTAAAGGAGATACTCCGGGTTCGATCCAGGCATTAACAACATATGGGGAGAGCAAAATCTATGCAGCAGTGGTTGGCAACAAATATTCCATGGTTCATTGCTGCTGCTGACTGGCCTAGCAGAAGTCCAGATGTCAATCCATTGAATTATTCTCTGTAGCAGAAGCTTGAGGCAATATCATGTCAAAAGAGGCCCCACAATGTTTAAATGCTAAAAAAAATGAATAACGTCAGCTGTCCAGGAAATTCCACTGGACACTATCTTGTCTTTGCCAGTTTGTTATTGCACATGGCGATCATTTCAAATGAGAGCATTTTGTAGCATTTTTTGTGTACTTTCAGAATATATGTATATTAATGGATTTGCATAGTTTTATTTGGCAGTATATGCATTGAAAGTACTGACAGAACTTATGGCAGTACTGTGTATTTCAGCTGTTTAATGCTCTCTAAAGAATTGCTGTAAGTTTTCATTTCCAATGTGAATGACAACATATCACCTTAAGTTTATATGTTAAGTTGGTACTTAGTGACAATGCTGAACCCTGGGAAAGTTGGATCTAATTTGAAAAATGCATTGCCATAGTCAGGGCTCAAACAATGAATGTACTGATACTCCTGATTTGTCAAATTCTATAAGACTCAAACAATGAACGTATTGATAATCTACCTCTAAGCTAATGTGGTGGGTACCATGGTTTGACTTGGTTGACCAAGTAACAAACACAAATCAGTTGGAAGGTTGAATGTCATACTGACATATTGTCATAGTAGCTCAGTGGTTAGAGCAACTACATGGAGAGCAGGAGAACCATGTTCAAATTTAGGCTATGGCATTGAATTTTTCAACTGGTTTAATAGTTATGGTGATATGTTGTCATTTACATTGGAAATGCAAACTTAAGTCAATTCCTTAGAGCGCATTAAGCAGCTGGGGTAATATGATGATTTGCAAAGCAACAAAAGGTTGCTAAAACCTGTCACTGTCTGGAACGCCAAATTTGTCTAAATTCTACATGGTACAGCGCCTTGTGTACACCATCTGCGATACAGTTGTGTAGTGGCAGCAACAAGTTGTCACAAGTTCCAAATCTTAATACCACTAACCCATATGATCAATAATCACAATTAAATACATAACTTAAGCTTCTTCAGCAACAAACTATCAATATTAACCTTAAAATATTAACAACAGAAAACAGATACAGTTTGTATTGTATAGAATTACAGAACCAGCCACCTTCTATGTGTGTTCACTGTAGCACTGTGGCAAAATGTAGGTTATTCCTCTGTAGAAGGTCGCAGGTTCGCTTCTCACATGTAGCAAACTTTTTTTTTTTCCTCTTCTCTTTAAATCAACACATCATGCGCAACTGATAATAATATGATAGTAATTATAATGCTACTGTAAGGATTTATTCTACCAAACAGCAGTACGCTGCACAAGGAAGCATGTGGTGAGCTGAATGTCTGCAAATGCTTCAGGCACAAACAGTTCTCTCTCTCTCTCAATGAAAAAAAATGGAATCTGTATGGTGTGAAAAAATACTAAAAGTATTGTTAAGAAAACCAATGTTTTGAAACATCTTTAGGAATTCAATTTTGGGCAAATTTGAATTTTTTTGGGAGGTAGGAACTTTGGTGATTTTCTTTCTTCTTCCACAAACCGATCTAACAGGAAAATGCTATCGCAACTGGAATAAAATGATATTTTCAGACTAGGTAACATTTTCTTTACACATAAGGGAAAGGTGATTGTGTATTGTCCAAAGAGATCCCGATACAATATAAAATACTTGGCTTCACAATATTCCATTATGGTTGCATATCTGATTTGTGTTAGGTCTGGATGTCTAGGAACGGTCTTGCTGTAGCAGCTTGAATGGTGTACAGTACACAGTAATACTCAATGTTTTGATTCCCATGAGGATGAGAGATCCTGATGGAATTGTTGAATTTTTACAGGATAATCATCCTGCCCACACATCTCAAAAGGTTTCAAATTGGTTTTCAGAGAGGCAGAGTGGTAGATTGTGTGGGTAGAAGGTAAAAAGGGAGCTGCGCTCCAATTTTACTGGTAAATGGGCGAAGGACAAAAGATAGTTTCCAGGCTCATATTCAAGAAGCCTGGGATCTTGTAGCTTCTTGTACACATTACTGCAAGCATTTAATTACTTCTATGCCTTGAAGATTGAGGGCAGTTGTATGGGCCGAGAATTCATAGCCTGATATTAATGATGTTTATTTTTTGTATTTTAGAAAATAATAGTTTATTTACACATTTTGTTTTAGTGTTAATAAAATTATGTTTGTGTGCATAGATAGGCCCAAACTTCAAATGCCAAAGTTATATTAATCCAATATTATTTTCTACTTATCCAGTCATAAAATTAACAAACATAAAAAAAAAAAAATAACTAGCAATGCAAGATTTATAAGTGGAAGCAAGGCATTCTTAATCTCTCAAATGCAGTTTTATGACCTGTTTTCAGTACTTGTAAGATAAGCATTATGCTGTCAGTTTTAGACCATTGTACAGTTTTTATATGCGTATTGTGAATACAGCTTTTACAGAGATACACAAAGCTCTTCAATCGATGGATGGAATCTGGGGATGACTCAGTTTTTTGTATCCACGGATGTACATTTATGAAAATGAATCCAGTTGTAGGTAAAAAAAAAAAAAAAAACACACACACACACGCATGCACACACGCACTCTCTCTCTCTCTGTATTGTTGTAATGTTTTTTTATAGATAGTCTAATGATTTCTGTCCTGTGATCTTACACAGAATGTGTGTTACCGAGTGAGCACATAGCAATGGAAGACTTGATGTGATGAAATGATGATCATTATGTTTGATGTGGACATAAATTCAATAGCTTGACCCTTGCAAACTTCAAGGTTTACATTTAATTTATCTAGGAAGGCCCTGTGAGCAGAAGTGTAAGTTTGTGATGCTGAATGAGCTGGAATTGAAGCTATCAACTCTTTATCAATCATTTCAACGAACTTCCTGTTTCTGAGGCTTCAGCTGCAAACTTCCAAAATGAACAAGGACTGAAATCACTTTGCTGTTTGTGTGATTCAGTCTGAGTCATGAGTTCGAATGATGTACTGCATATTTCAATGAAAGTTTTGGACATAAATAGGTAATCATTGCTTGCATCTTTCGTAAAGCCCAATAAGTTTCCATTTAAAATGTTTATTTTTAAACTATATAGTGTGCTTAAAATTATTTCTTAAGAAATTTTATCAAATATGGGATATCAGGAAAAATAGTACACTCTATCGTCATGAATATTCACAAAAGAATTCTCTCTACTACAACTACTGAACTTTTTCATGGAAAAGTTATTTGTTTCATAATTACTTTTGGCGGAAGTCCAGAAGAGCAAATTTCTCTGATTACATACAACAATATAAAGTACCCCAAAACCTGTTTTAAATGTTTGTATATTCCAATATAACAGCTAGTACTTCATTTGCTTTCGGAGCTTTGAAATTGCGATTTCCTGAATCTAAGTCAGAATAACCGTCAAATGAATTTTTCTGGGTCTCATAAGAAACAAAGCATTTCAGTGTCAGTTTATGTAATCATCATTTCAGACTCAGTTATCATTGCGATTTCAGTTTCAACAGCTTTATCACAGATTTATTCCTGGACAAGTTGCTGCAGCCAGGAATGCAATGACCTTATGACTGATAAACATATCAATTCCATAGATATGAGCATTAGATAAGCAGAACAAGTTCTAAGGTTTGGTCATATTGTGGGTACCTTACCTCTGGGTTTCCTCTTGCATTGTTGCAACTGAAACATAAATCCATCCTTTTGCAAGGAAGTAACCAGTTTCAGCTGAACAGTTTACCTTTTTTAAATTAGTGTTATCTTTTTTTAGCTGCCTTATTATCGGCTTATTCTTATAGTTCAGCTTCTGGGATGTTTTTAGTTTTCTTTGTAATCCTCTTGTTTGAAATTCAAGTGCAGTTTGTTTTTTTGGGTGTTATTGCATCACTAGAAACCACAAGAAATAACATAAAATGTTAATAGTTACTACTGGAAATAAAGTATTTACAGGTAAAATAGATGACACTATCTGAAAATATTAAACCTTGGTCCTTTAGATTTCATTTTCTGTACAACATTCTGCATGAATTGCTGAATTTTCTGCCACTTGGTGACTTGTATGTTACTGAATTATCTGGCAAAAATAATGGAGGCATACATTTAATCTATAAATAACATAAATAAGTTTGATTGATGGAATGATTAAATTTTAAAATGTTCACCTTTTAATGATTACCTGATGTAAAACAGCATGGAACCTACCCTTGGCTTGTTAAATTTAGATTACAAAAGTCTGAGGGCAGGAAGTGTTTGGATATATTTTTTCGTGTCCACATTTCTTAAATAAGTTGTCCAAATTGGCTCTTCTACATTTATTAACCCATTGAGCACATCTGAAGAATAATAAGCATCAGTTACCCAAACACAGTATAAAATAATTTAAAACATGTGAAATAAGCTTCAAAACAAAGTGATATAGTTTATTTCAAGTTATGCTATTTACTTTTCTCAATTCTCAAGAAACTTGAAGAATCACAGTGCATTTGGTTGCCAAGCATAACTATTGCAACTGTAAATAGCATAAATAATACCACCTTTGTTATAACTGATTTTAGGGGATATTAGAGCTGGTGACAATGATTATTTCAACATGAAATTATATTGTATTGAAGCGAACATGTCAAATCAAAAAACCATATGCACTGGAATATTCATCTCTTTCTACTAGAGGTGCATCTGTGGCACGTTTGTCAGTTATTCCACAGATTTTCTGGTATTGCTATAATAAGCTATTTGGTTACACCTGAAAAGTACAGAGAGTGTTACAAAAATTGGGAACTGTAAAATTTCTAAGAAAGACAGTTATCATCAGAAATTACAGTTATCATCAGTTTTCAAGAAGTTGAAAATAATTTTTATTAAGGATATTAAAAAAAATCTGCCAGCAGTTGCCAAGCAATACTAAAAATGGAGCCTTTATTTAGAATGATAATGTGTCAAAATTCTTCAACACTGTGAAAAATGCAGAACTACGTTCAGTAACTTAATTTCTTCTGTAATTACAAATCAAAAACAACTGATATGGGGGGAGCAGATAATTAAAGGCATTTGACCAGTAAATTTGATGAAAATTGAAAAGAAGTAGGTTTTTATTTCTTTGTTTCTGCTATGAGTATACCTCTAAATCAAGAGATCAAGAGTAATGAAAAAAATGAAGACTGACTGTCTTCCTGAGAAAACGGGTTTTAAAAACTTAACAATAATGTGCCTCATGAGTGAACTATTATCAATGTCATTTGAGTCCTGTTTGGTGTCCAAAATTTAGAAGTATTTTTCAACTATTTATCAAAACCTTTTCTACTTCATTAATAATTTAATAGTTGCATTTACCTAAATCGACTATGCAATGAAAACTACAATGCATTCAAGTTGGTTTAAAACATATGTTCAATTATTTAGTCCAGAATGTATTTTGTGTACTCTTTTATTTTGAATTACAGACTAAATTCTTGTGAATGTACATGAATTTTTCTCTTAAAACTTTAAATGTATCTTAAGCCATATTATACCATATACAGCTTAAAAAACATAAAATAGTTTAGGAATAAATTAATTTTTTGCTTCCCTGTAAAATTTTGTTTTCATTAGTAATTACTTTTGCAACAGTTTGCAACTTTTTATGCTTTCTACATAAAAACTTTTATTGCAGCTTGTAACAATATGTGAATTGTTTTTCAGGCCAAAGGAGCATAGACTAATGCCATATTTCCAAGCTGTGGAAAAGGAGCTTGTTTTTGACATTGATATGACAGATTATGATGAAGTTCGCTCTTGCTGTAGTGGAGCAGAAGTGTGTACAAAATGTTGGCGATTTATGGTTATAGCATGTAAAGTCCTGGATATTGCACTGAGAGGTGAGATGCTTTTGGTTTAGTTTAATTATAGTCTCCTTTACTTAGGTATGCCAAGCTTCTTATATTTTATTTTTTCAACCTGTTGTTGCCCTGAATTAGAAATATTAATTCCATATTAGTTTTTTTAATAGAATTGTATTTATAATTTATGTTAGCTTATAAACATGCTTTAGTCATTGCTCTGTGAAGAGGAGAAGCTTAAGCAAATATTTCCTTTTGATAAGGAAGTGCTTTCTTCCACATGGTATACATAGATGATACATTCAACGTTAAGTGCTTCCTTATTTCTGAAACACATGTAGCAGCATGGTTCAGCTGTTTCTCTCAGAGTGTGAAGGAGTGTAAAATCAAGCATGTAAATGATGACATTGCCAGCTGCCATTTCTGTATTTATTGTTGTTTATTTCAAAATATATGCTGAGCAAGTGATAAAAGATTGGGAGTTTTAAAAGATACATTTATTAATGATTTACTTTACCCCTTCTTCTAGCTTTCAAGGATGGGTCACTGATGATTTTATTATTTAATTTATGCCAGGTTATGTACAAGTGAATATGAACGGTATCTAGATGCACCTTACTATTTGCATACTTGTTTTAAAAGTTTTTAGTTCTAGTTTGTTCTATAATTTACATTTTGTTGTTTGATCCTGTTTACTGTCCATATCCATTTATTTTTCACTGTATTTAAGAATTGTTTATCCTCTTAATACCTTTAGAAACATTTCTTATTGATATACTCTTTTCTCCAAATTTCAGTTGGTTTACATTTAAATATTATATGTTCAACTTCCTCAGATTTGTAAAATTCTGAGTCTGTTATGAAGTGAATGTTTGTATTTTGAATATTCAAATGTACTAAGAATTTTCGAAGTTCAACCTTGCCACATGGGCATATAGCAAAGGCATCAATGTAATGTAGCCAAACAATTTTTTAGTTGTAGTTGCCAATGTTTATTACTTTCTCTAGCTCGCATGTACAATGTACATAGTGGATAAAGAAGGTATTGTACTGCACCCAAAAATTTGATGCCGAGATTTCATGGGAAATGTATGTTATGGGGGTCCCCTGAGTCGAAAAAAATAATTTTTAGAAAAAGGTCCTTGTGTGTGTGTGTGAGAGTGTGTGCGTGCGGGTGGGTGGGTGAGTGTGTGCATGCGTGTGGCTCAAAAATGAAAAGACAGTTGAATACCAAACTTGGTATTTAGGTTTGGTATCTTCCATGGATGCGACATGAAGATTTTCAAGACCCCTCCCCCACAAACTACCCTTCATACGGAACTTTTTTCGGAATTATCTCAAAAAGGTTCTAATGATTTTAATTAAAATAACATATTATATCAAAGATATTTTCATGGCAAAATGTATATCTGGAATTTGTTGTCCATGGTATAATGGTTACCATGCTAACTTCATATACTCAAGGTCGCGGGTTCAAACCCAACGGAGGACGATGGATTTTTTCGGGTTTAAAAATCCTTAGCATGGCTTCCTACGGAAGGGAAGTGAAGCCGTTGGTCCCGAGTCGTAGATTTACGGCACATAAAAGAACATCAAGCTTGATAGAGATCTCTGAGCAAAATTAAGCGGTCTTTCATGCACAATTTAGAATGGGATGCTGAGAACCACAGCAATAAAAGAGTGTCCATAAATAACATGCCATTTACTTTTTTTTTCCTTTCTTTTTTTTTTTCTTTTCTTTCTTTCTTTCTTTCTTTCTTTTTTTTTTTAACTGGAAATCTCTGGGAATAGCCTGTGAAAATCTCTGCATTTGAAAGACATTTTATATAATCTTGATTAACAGGTAAACATACTACACAAAAAAATTTAGGTCTGTTTAAAACACTCAATTTATTCCAAACATCTTTTTTGTAGCAAACACCATTTCTAAGATATCAGTTATTGATGGTTATAATTGATCAGTACTTGTTATTCTTTTAAAGTTCTGGCAGTTTTCAGTTGTTTCTCATGATTGCATGGAAAGAGTATGGGATTTTTAGGCCAGCATACAGCATTCAGTTCTTAAAGTCGAAATCTATTGGTGATGTAGGCAACATATGCCTTCGAAACATGTCCAGGTAATTTATTACTTAGTGAAGCAATTCAAATGTAAATTTGACTCATTTTATCCAAAGCGTAATTATGTTTCACTGTGTACCGCTTCCAGTATTTTGATTCTTTTGATCTTAAAGTTTTCTTTGCATCTATAATAAAATGTAGTTATTTCTGCAAAGGTTTTCTTGATTAAGTAAATAAAAAGATAAGCTTTTGTAATAATAGTTTGTATAACCGCTGATAAACAGTAGAGGTTAGAGAAAGTCATGAGAATGAAACATAACAGATTTTTGGTACTTCATCTTTGCCATAAATTATTTAAATTAGGTAGCACTATAGTAATATACATGTATTGGGTAATACTATAGTAATATAGGTTTAGGTTCATTAAAGCACTAAGAAATACTTATATTGTACAATATATATCTTGTGCTGCCCACTAGAATTTGGCCCAGGCCACTTTTTCAGTGGGCAGTTTAAATGCTCATGAACTATATAGTTCTTCTCTGTTAATAGTCCATTTCCATTTATTTTTTTACTTTTTTCTAGAGTTTTTATCTATACTTAAATTGGATTTCCTATTCACTTTTGACCATATATTTTCTTTTGTCCATTCCTCAGTTTGCTTACAATCAAAAATTATATGTTGGACATCTTTTTTTCCCCCCACATAATGACATTCACCTTGTGGGTGCCCATTTCATTGTCCTTTTAGCCTCCATATTCCTGCTCTTAACCATGCTATCCCCCTTATTTCTTCCTGGCTAATGTTATCTATATATCTTTCTCAACTGTTTTTCTGGGTATATAAAATACAAGTGATCTCTTCTGTGATAACTGACTAAACAATTTTTGAATTTCTATATCTTCAAACCTTTTTCTTGCTCCCTTCCAAAAACCTGTATAATTTGTTTTTCTTTACTTCCAAATATTGCCTAAGCCATTATTTTCTAAGTTATTTCCTAAATTATTCACCGAAATTGTACTTTTAAACTTGTTTTTTGATACTTCAAACATTGTTTAAGCAAATTACCATTTTCTAAATTTAGGATCCTATACCAATATTTTAAAGCCCTCTCCATAACTAATCCTTTTCTTGCCACTCTCCCTATTTCAGTTTGGGCTACTTCATTTGCTGTTGCTCTTGGCAACCCTAATACTTCCTTACAAAACATCCTGTGGACAAAATCTACAACTTCCCATCCATTTTCGAGACACCATATTTCAATATCATATAACATCCTAGCTTCAACCATTGTAATATACAGAATTTCCTTGAGTTTAGTAACTTCTAATTCAGAAAATTAAAAATAATAAAATTAATGCTGATCTAACTGTGTATGAAATTGTTTGTGCTGCTGCACATAATCCACCTAGTAAGATATAACTAGAATTTGATGAATGCAAAATGACATCACTTATTATTTAAAAGTACACTACTTAAAATGTAGAAACACAAATTAACACCTCACAAATTTTTAACAAATTGTATATTTCATAAATGTAACTTTTCTTGAAGTAATTTTTGTCTATCTCTTAAAATTATGAGCATTTTAATAGCAAGAATTTAATAAGCACTGAAAGGTTGGAGGAACACACACACTAAAATAAAGCCTGGATTACAATGTTTTAACCTAAAACATGTGTGTGGGTGCATACCTCAATTAAAACCATTGAACCTGAATTTAATGATGTGTATTTCAAATAAAAATATTTATGTAATCTAAGCATCAATTAATATTTTTCTAAGTTTTTAAAAGTAACCAATGTATGAATGTCAGGTGTCCCTGTGATGGTGTTTTCTTTAGTATGTTTCATGTTATGGTATTCAGTTAACTGTAACTCCACCTGAAAAGAAGCTTTTTTGCTATGAATTTTTTAATCCATATGATTAAGTATAACTGCATCACTCGTTTATTCTCCCTGTACCCAACCCTCCCCTCTTTTTTTTTTTTGGGCAGCTTAATGTCCTTTAATCTGATTGGCCATATTAGACGATGAATGAAATCGGCAAAATGATGCTCAAATGACCTCAGGGTCCATGGTTATATTATTATTTCCCCATTAAAACCTTATCTGGGTAATTTATCTAAGCGAGATTCGAACTTGCAACCTCTTGAATGTGAGGCAGACTCTACTGAGGCAGGCCTGTCCCCTTTTTATTTTAGAATTGGCATAATCAGTCATGACCCAATTGTGTTTGTTAATTCAAGAACTGTAATTTTGTTTGTTTGTTCCATTTATATGTTTCTTTTAACAGCTAGGTCATGTTGGAGGCTTTGTCTTTAGTACTTATTGCTCATGCAGTGGTGCTCACTTGTTTACTATTTGTAATAACCTTTTGAGTTTTTATCTTTAAATGTACATTTACACATTCGCACTCTTTTCATATTTACAGACTGTAGGGAGGGTTGGGAATAATACTGACTAAAGAAAAATTCCCACCCTCCAGCTGGCAATCAAACTGGGGCCTGTTGATTTGAAGGGTAGCATGCTAACCATCAGACCACAGAGTCAGTTATCATCTGTAATTATTGTCATATGGCTTCATATATAAATTACTTATAGTTAAGATGCAGAAAACTTTATTCCCTGTTTTCTAATTTCCTTTTCTTTTCCTTGCAGAGGATTTTGGATTTGAGCATTTACTGTGGGTATTTTCCGGTAGAAGAGGTGTGCATTGCTGGGTTTGTGATGAGCAGGCTCGTCATTTAGATGCAACTGCTCGGTCAGCTGTGGCAGAATATTTGCAGTTAGTCACCGGTGGTGAACATATGTCAAAAAAAGTGTATCTTCCAGGAGACAGACTTCATCATTCTGTTAGGTACCATTTTAATGTTCTATAAATTCTTAATGTAATTTATTATGTTGATTTAACTTTTTCTGTTCTTTAAGCACAATTTTTGTTACAAAAGTTTCAAAGAAAGAATTCAATTTTATAACATTCAACCAGAATGATAATTGTTCTTTCACATATGACTCAGGTTGGAAAGATAGATTCATAAGTCCCAGGCTTTTAGTTAATCACTATGAGGTCCAATTGATGATGATTATTAACTGTTCAGATCCTGACTGCAACAT
Source organism: Hymenopus coronatus (assembly GCA_030762935.1). Lineage (NCBI taxonomy): Eukaryota > Metazoa > Arthropoda > Insecta > Mantodea > Hymenopodidae > Hymenopus > Hymenopus coronatus. Next base: position 145,372,401 of record CM060881.1, on the reverse strand, counting down.
GAGCTTGTTCAAGTAATAGTATTTTTCGTAATAGTAGTGTAGTAATACTTTTAATTTTTAAATTTCATTATTAATAAATGCAAATTAATAATAAGTATAATATACATATTTTTTTAATCCTTCATGTAAGGTATTGCTGTAATAATTGGGAGACAGAATAAAGCAATTGTTAAAGAAAGATGCATTATAAATTAGTTCAACAGAAAAAGGACCTATGTATCACTTGACATATTTGTTCATGCTAATATTATATATTTTTGGATTCCCCTGAAATGTGTGTGAAGATACTGTGCTTTAAATATTAATAATTATATGTTGCTTTTTGTCATATGCTCAGTATGCTTAAAAGTGAGATGTTTATTAGGATTTAATAATGAACATGGTGCATTTCTATGCTGCATATAACTGTACCAACTGCCAGAAAAATGATTCCAAAATCATTTTCCATGGGTAAGAATTAATTGAACATTTGTGATTTGTGTTCCAAATTCATTCCGATTTATTCTCATGGGTTTCCTTGGTCACTAAGATAATGATAATTTATTTTAGGTTCCCAGTGCATAGACCAAAATTATTGAGTAAGTGGTTAGTTGCTCCGAGACGTGATTTGTGTCATTAAATACTATAGACTATACTCAATGCATTTTGCAGAAAATAGTTTCCTTGAGAATAAAGGCAAGATAATGCTAAACCCTAATGTAGTTCCTTCGATGTTTAGTTTACCTTTTCATCTGACAAAGGACGTAATGAAAATGGTAATTTCATTTTGTATATATTCATTGGCATTAGAAGTCAGTGTTAAATCATTAAATTGTCCTAAATTAAAAAAATTACCCGAAATCTTGATTAACTTCTGTAATTTCAGACTAAAATATAATCCTGCAAAGTGCTAAAATCAAATTTTGCAGAAGTATTAGAATATAAGGAACATTAAGTAGTAAAGATTTGTTAAAGATTAGTATACATGAAGTATACATTAAAACTGTACTTCTTGATTAACTTAATACACATTCAGTGTTGCATTCATATTTCTTGAGGGTGGGGAATAATGAAATTAGAATTGCTTCATCAAATGAACCCACATATTTTGTTTTAATTCAACGTTTTGATCACTTTACTGCAGAGACACTCTTAACAAGCCCTCTTTATAATTCTTGTTGTTGATGACTTTGTGCATTAAAGTAAAAAGCAGAAAGTATACATGGAATCACTGAGAAGAAACTGTGAAAAACAATTAAAATTGGATTATACTCTCTGTGATGCTTACATCCCATTTGTAGAACACTGTAAATGCAAGTATGTCATATTCAAGTTCTGTGATAATATTTACTTTCGTTTTATTCAGTTGTGGGATGAAATTCTGACTAGTCTATGGACTAATTTCATTCAAACTCCCAACAGGACATTCAAGATCTAATCTCTGCATAGATGCTGATGATGATAATAAATGTGTTGTCACTGTTACTTCCAATTCAGGTATCCTTATGATGTAATTATAGCTGTTTTAAATTTCACTGTTTTCCCATAACAACCAATGTATTGTGCATGACCTTAGATGTCTTGCCCTCCACTTGAGTTCTTCAATTCCTGACACTTGCAGTTTTCTGCACAGCTAGGCATGTTGACCGACAGTGGTAACAAACTGTTTGATAAGATTTTCTATTAAGAAACATATCTAATACAGCACACCATTGTAATAAGTTTACACAAATTAATAATATGAATTTGCATGGAAATTCACATTTTGGGCACAAGAGAAATGCAGAGGGGAAAACAGAAATGTATGGTATATGTGCAGTGGGAGAATGTGACAACTTGGCGGCAGTGTATCTATTACGATAATGGATACAATTTTCTATTTAGTCAACATACCGAATATAACACATTGTTATAAAAGGTTCTCAATTCAAATTTGTGCAGAAACTCACATTGTGAGCGGCAGAGAGATGGAGAAGAACAGAAATGTACCACTATGTCTGCACATGGCTTAGCTGTAATGACAATGAATACAATTTTCTATTTAGACAATATAACTGAATATGATACTTTGTTATTATAAGTTTTACTATGGCTTTACCTAATTCGAATTTGCATGTAAATTCACGTTGTGGGTACCAGAGAGAAACAGAGGGGCAAAGAGAAGTGTACTGGTGAGTGTGTGGGAGGAGGAGGGCAATATGCAGCTAAACCTGTCTCTTCGTGCTGACCATTGGATCCCAATTAACATTATCCTCAACTACTGATGTGAAAGAAAGACTTTTTTTTTATTTAAATCTCATAGAAATCTTTTTTCTAATGAGAATGCTTATAGGCCTATTGACAGCAAACCTTTTGGTGCGAAATAAAGGCACAAAATTTGCCGCATTGATTACAACCTTGGTGTTAAGTACTACCATTTCCGCCAGGGTTTGCCACTGCCGTGCCCATGCAGTTTGAAACTTACTTTTTGCCGCGTGCCATTCGAAAAACATATATCACAAATGCAAGAAGACCCGAGTTCTGGACTTTAATATTTTATTCTACCGAAAAGTATTTCTATTACTATATGAGCACGAACTTACCTAAATCCTTCACATTGGTAAACGAACTATGTCACAGTTTTGTTATCTTTATATAATACCTGGATAAATCTCATATTCTTAGAAAATCATGCAAGTACAGTATTTTACCTAAAAACCCAATTTTTGTATTATTTCACATTTTAAAATCAGCAAATTCTGCTGTTTTTGGATGTCCAAAGTATATTCCCACTATGTTTTCATGGTTTTAATGATTTTTAGCGTTATCATTTAAACAAAATTTTTCCTTCCCTACTAAAACATCTTTGAGTGTTCTTTTGATGCAAGTACAGATAAGTATGATATTACTAGATGATGTGTGATGAAATAGGTAGTTCACTTTCCTTCTACTTGTCACTTTACAATTCACATATAGTCATATAATGGGGAAAAAATCAGAAAATAGTAATGGAGGGTACAAATAAACTTGTGCATATTAATCCATTAAAACTTAACTCCTTTTACATCAGCACTCTTGAAATGACAGCATCAGAAATTACACAGAAGGTATAGTAATAAGTTGATAACAGTTTTCAGAAAATGTTAACATTATGGCTCTGAATGCCATTGAATACCGAAATTTGCAACTCATATTGAAATTCCTATCCCAAATAAATGTGCTTATTGGCATTGATCACATTGTCTTCCCATAACAAGCATATTTTGAAACAACTATGATAAAGATATTTAAAATAATAATAATAGTAAATAGTAAAGAAAAGGAAATTGCTGTGACATAATTTTCATATTATTTCATACAGGCATTCAAAGAAACTGGTACTTCAACTTTTCTGTCTTTGCTGTAAATCATAATATCTAATTTTTCTTCATTGCAGGCGAGCAAAAGAGATTGTAGAGAAGCAGTTTGTATCATTATGTTTGGAGGAACAAGATATATTAGGCAATGCTGAAGGAATTCGGAAGTTCTTGTCTCTTATACCTGAAGACAATATGAAACTGGATTTGGAAACTGAAATAATGAAACATTCAACATCAAAGCAGCGATGGGAAGCTTTTAGCAACTATGTTAGAGACATGAGAGATAAGGTAAAACCATCTGTATTCTTCCTCAAGTGCTGCAGTTACACCATGGTTTCACTGCATTAATGTTGAGACTCTTAACACTGTGTTGCTCGAAAGTCTTTTTTTCATGGTTTTTTCCCCCATTGCTAAGCAAATGTTAGCTTACAAAATTTGATCTGCAAATTTTCCTATCATCCATTTCATTTCCTTCTTCTCTGCCCATCCTGGATATGCTGTGATTCAGAGTTTGCTATTGTTCAAAGGTATTAGCTTGTAAGTCTCACAAAGCACAAAGAGGAGGGTAATCCATTAAAGAAAGATATTCAAGTGGCCTCTATAGTGTGACGGTAGCTTGTCTGCCTCACATTCAAGAAAAGGGGAAAAAAAAAACATTTACACTGTATTACTGTACATAAAAAGTCACTTACCTGAATTGCAAAATAGATAAGATATACATACAACACGAGGGGGTCAACATATTAATGTGCCATACCACAGGCTAACCACATCTCAGAAGAGTTTTGAAATATTAGGTGTAAACTTTACAATAATATACCCTTAGAAATAAAACAATTTTCAAGTTCAACTTACAAGAATAAGTTGCATGGATGGTTAGTTGCTAAACCTTATTACTTGTACAGGAATATTTTGAAATGTAATCTTATTCATGTATAGGTGCTTGGTTGAGAAAATTGTAAATACTCATTATATCTTAGTAATACTCCTATTTGTAAACACATTATTGCTACTTTCTATTGAGAAAATTGTATTAAACACTTTTGTAATTTTGTGACATTGTCTATTGCTGTACAGCTCAATGACAATAAAAATTATTTTATTATTATTATTACTTATTATCAAATCTCGAATAGAATAAGTTGGCTGGGTAAGTTTTATTTTTTTTTTTTTTATTCCTGAGAACGAATGTTGAGTAACTCTTAAGTTCTATGGAACCACAGGCTCATTTGAGCATCATTTTGCCGACTTCATTTATCATTCCATAAGACTTGCCAAGATAAAGGACTTAAAAAAATGTTCAATATAAATTAGCTTTATGGTTGAGTTCTTTCATTTGATGCTTCACCAAAACTTTGCATTATTTAATAATTAAATCTTAATCCAACATATTTCAGTTTAAAGTATAGGAAAAATAAAAAAACTAATAAGAATGCCATTAAAATCAAAGAAAAGAGAAATTAGTGTTGTATGGCTTGGAGATTTTAAGAGACTACGAAAATAGAAACAAACTTTTATCCAGTGCATAATTAAAAACATTTTGAATAAAATTTAATAAATCAGAAAATGTTTAAATTCTAATCAGTAAAAGTTAGAAAATTTGTGGAAACTCTTACTATCAGTGTTATTTACATTTGCACTGTTACTGAAAATAATAGAAATATTGATAAACTGACAAAAAATGCATGCCAGGATGACAACTTCATTTACTCTGTAACCGAAACAAGCTTGTGCCATGGTGGATGCTCATAAGTATGAGTTGTGAAGAAAAATTTCTATTATTACCAGGAAGTGATTAAGTCAGGCCATCTCTGTAGTACACAGCAAACATTTGAGATCCATCGGACACATTGAGGTCACTATTTTACAAATAAGGGGCATTGGAGGCAACCCTTTTGCCAAAATATAAATCAGTATCTATGTCTTTCCCATATAAAACTGTTACCAGCCTTATTTTATGTGAATTTCCTTTCATCCTGTATGCAGCACATAATAGCTTTTCAACATTAAGCTTATTTCACGTTCCATTCTCATTTTCTTGTATATCTAACAGCGAGCTAAACAAAATGGTGGGAAAACTTTAGTTATTTTGGTTACAGGGACTACTTAAAAGGAAGCGCCAGTTTCTGTTGGAGGAAATAATGCTACAGTACTGTTATCCACGACTTGATATAAACGTTACCAAAGGTGTAAATCACTTATTGAAGTCTCCATTTTGTGTTCATCCAAAAACAGGAAAAATATGTGTTCCATTCAATCCCAAAGCAGCAGAAAAGTTCAATCCTTGTACTGTGCCATCCCTTAGGTGAGTTAAAGCTTTTGTACATGAAAATCTTAGTGGAATATTAACTATTAGAGCATGTTATTGCAGATTAAAGTAATGGCATACCACATAAAAGGATCTTAAAAATAGAGAAAAGGATATTCATGAAAGCAAACATTACCTGAGTACAAGTAGGTACATGAAGCCATTAAAGAAAATGAAATATTGAAATTGTTTGCGGTTAACTTGTTTGCATTAAGGATTAAGAATACTTTACAATTCTCTAATAAGGAACATATCGTGTTGTATATTTATATATATAATTTCACCTAATTGTTAAACGATTCCAGTGTGTATATATATAAACACACACACACACCATATAAATAATTAGGAATATTTGTATATAGTATAGTACCATTACTGGAATCATTTAACAATGAGGTGAAATTATAAACACTTTAAAATTATCAACTTACATGTTGGTCTTTTTAAGACTAGTTTCAGTTAATTTGATGATGATGCTCCATGTTGTGTCTGTTTCCACTAAGAATTGTGCTGCCGTTGTTAACTGGATAAAGTCATATATGGCAGGAATCTCAAAATTCATGAGATTTCCTTCATGCTTATGAATAAAGATGTCTTCCCATGTGTTTATTTCCCAGAGTTGTTTTAAGTGTTTGATCAATGACAGCATGCGACCAATAATTAGTAATATAGATGCACCGACCTACCTTCTGTCCAAATGGCTAGTGGAAGAGCTGAATCAGTTTGAAAAATTTGAATCAATGAGTGTCAAAAATCTTTTGATTTTGTCAAAAAAATTGAAAACACAATTGTAAACCCAAGAGAAATGACTGAATCTTTCGTCACACAATCTTTATATACTAGCGTTCCAGTAGAGAAGCTACCAAAATTGATAAACTGTTAGCTACTTAGAAATAACATCACTACAGAACAAGTTGTTGAATACACCTCCTTGGGCCACATTGTTAATTTATGCATAAATTCGAATTATGTAAAATGTTTTACGATATATTATATTAAGCATGTTGTCTTAACAGAAAATAGGATTCATAAATAATTGCCATTACAGCTACACTACCACCACCACCGCCATCACATTTATCATCACATATACTGTAAATTTTGTTCTCCCGTCTCCATCTATCCCGTTCGCAATATGAATTTCTGCGTAAATTCAAATTTGGTGAAAACATTTACCATGTTATATTAAGTAGTTGTCTAAATACAAAAAGATATCCATCATCGTCGTTACAGTCACGCCACGACTGTCGTCACATACCATCATCCCCATAGTGCATATTTCCATATTCCCCTCCGTCAACCGCTAAAAATTTGAATGTCTGCACAAATCCAAATTAAGTACAAAAAGTAAATAAATAAGTAAGAGGCTTAATCAGCTTAAGTGTCCATTAGTTTGTTCAAAATATATGGCAAACTTTTAAATTTCATTTAAAAATTCTTTTTATATACCGATGTCTTTTAAACATGTCTTATGTAAATTATTTGCTAAATTCCAAAATTAAGATCTGAAAAATGGGGGTCATCTTGTATTCAGATAAATACTCTAATTATAATAGATTTTCTTGTATTTGGATAAATATTGTGTTTCCAGGTTTCCTTAACGGGACATACAAGTAACTCCTAATCTCCCCCCCCCCCCACCTTCAGTTCCTGAAAAAATACTCTAAGCAGCTCTTTTTAAAAGAGCACGCAGGTTAGAAGCTCTTCCAATTAGATGCCTGGATTTTTTCCTTGTCTCAAAACCCAAAATATCAATTCCATGGATGCTGAGCTCATATGACCTTATACATTAAAATGTCATTTATACATTATTTTGAGGCCCCAACAGATTTCCTATAATTAACTAATTAACTAACAATTTTGTAAATATGAAGTGATTAGAAGAGTAAACGATCGTTTATAAGTTTAGAGTCAGCTTTACAATTACGTAACTGCATTCTTCACTAATTGTGTGCTGAACATTTCCATGGAAAGAGAAGTTGATAATGCTTGCATATGAATTTCCAGCATTGTTGGTAATGCTGCTGCTGCTGAAGTAAGTTCCAGCAACATTTACTTGAAATTATAGAAAAATCAGCAAAGTGTGGGAAAAAATCTGATGTGTTCCATTCACATGACTTTCTCTACATCTCTGCAATAAATTACTAATAAAAGGCTTATTCTTCTATTAAGTTAATGATAATCGAGAAAAAATTATCAGAAATAGTCTTATTAGTTGCTTCCTTGTAAGTAAAAGTAAAATAAGGGAGTACCATAGGCTAAACTGACAGTCAAAGGCTGGTTGCTATGAGAGTGAAGTTCACAAATTCCTGTATGAGAAAAGTATGTTTTTTAAAGCTGAAACTATAAGCAAGGAATATCTTAAAAACAACCATCTCCAAGGAAAAATGTATATAACATAAATTATGTGTTTTAATGTGCTCTACATTTTCTCTGTGGTAAGTTTTCGTCCAACTCTTACGGTTTAGCAGTTATGCAAAAATCCGTCAAATTCATCCAAAATAAAGTAGTCTTCAGAGGCTATTCCTAGAAAATTCAAGATATACATTTTATTTTTCAAGTAAGTATCTTAAATACACAAGATTTTAACCAAAATCTTTAGAGCCATTTTTAAGAAAAACAAAATTTTCGAAATTTTTTCCATGTAAGGGTAGTTTGGGGTGGGGGGATTTTCTTGAAAATCTTCGTGTCACATCCTTGGAAGATACCAAACTTAAATACCAAGTTTGGTTTTTAACGGTCTTTTCATTTTTTAACACACACACGCACGCACTAAAAATGCTTTTTTTATTTAGGGGGTCTCAAAACATGTATTTATGGAGAAATTGCTGTATCACATTTTTTGGTGCATTACAATACCTTCTGTATACACTATGTGCATAGTATGTATAGAGAAAGTAAAAGTTGTGAACAAAGAACAGATTAGAATGATATGAGACAATTTTGACAACTCTGCATAAAGCATATTTTGAGATACTGGAAAAATTTCAAGAAAAGCATTGTTGTGGTTAAGAGAACTGTATTACTAAAATATAAGCATTATGTTATGTGATTGTTGCTAAATGCTGCGGTCTTCTTCAATTCAAAATTAATCCAAGCTGTCTTTTTAAAATTTAGTATCGTATCTAAACTTGCATATCTTGTACTATTTTTACTTTCTCTATACGCACTATGTACATAGTGTATAGAGAAGGTATTGCACTCCACCCAAAAATTCGATATTGAGATTTCACCAGAAATATATGTTTTAGGGTCCCCAATATCCAAAAAAAGCATTTTCACAAAAAGGTCTGTGTGTGTGTGTGTCTGTGAACACGATAACTCAAAAACGAAAAGTCGGTAAAATACCAAACTTGGTATTTAAGTTTAGTATCTTCCAGGGATGCGACACGAAGATTTTGAGAAAAATCCCCCCACCCTCAATTACCCTTTACATGTAACTTTTTTTCGGAAATTTTGATTTTCTCAAAAATGGCTCTAAAGATTTTGATTAAAATTTCGTATATTAAAGATATTTACCTGACAAATAAAGTGTATATCTTGAATTTTCTGGGAATAGCCTCTGAAGAGTAGTTTATTCAGCATAAATTTTACTGAATTTTGAACCGTAAGAAATGGACAAAAGCTTACTACACAAAAAATGTAGAACACGTTAAAACACACAATTTATGTTTATACATTTTTTTCGTGGAGTTCGTCGTTTTTGAGACATTCCTTATTTTTGATTTGTGCTATAAAAAAGTTATACTTTTCTGATACAGGAATTTGTTAACTGCAGTCCATACAAACAAAGGAACTTCAGTGACATAGCAACCAGCTTTTGATTATTACTTTAATCTATGGTAGTTCCTTATTTCACTTCTACTTACAAGGAAGCAAGTAATATGGCTATTTCTGCTATTTTTTACTGATTAGCATAAAGTAAATAGAAGTATAAGCTTTTTAAGAATAATTTGTTGCAGGGATATAGAGAAAGTCATGTGAATGGTACGCATCAGATTTTTAGTTTTGAATTTGCTTTTGCCTCAACCTCTGTTATTGTTTTGCCTTTGATTATTAATGCCATATCATTTACGTATCCAACAGCTATGCTTCCATTTCTTTGTACCAAATAAAAAATGTCATTTACATATACCAAGAATAAGTATGGACTTAGCTTAGAACCCTGTGGAACCCCCTGCTTAATGGTTTCTAGATTGACAGTTTGGATCCATTTTTTAATTTAAGTGTGATGTTCTTGTTGGACTAGTGAAGATTTCTTGATGGAACATTTAATGGATGCTCATTACCACATCTGAAGTATTATACTTAATAATGCCCAAACTATATACATTTCAGAAGATATCATCACTTCAAATGACTTCATATAACATATTACATGAGTAATTGACCAAAAAAAATCTGATGTGTTCCATTCACATGACTTTCTCTACCAGTTATCCCTCTGTTTCACACTATTCAGATAAATATTAGCAGAAATGATCTTAATGCATACTCACTTCTTTGTAAGTAGAAGGGAAACAAAGGAATACTCTAGGCTAGAGCCAGTCAAATCTTTTTTAAAAAGCATGAGACTAAATTCATATTCTCTTTACATGGCGAGAAGTAAAACAAGAGATATGAAATGAATGACTTCCAGTTTGAGAAAAGTATAGTATAGTAAAACTAAAACCTTTAATAAGGAATGTGTCAGAAAAAAAGGTTAAATTCACAACTAAAATGTATCTGACATAAATTGTATGTTTTAATGAGATCTACAAATTTTGTGCAGTAAAATTTGTATATCTCTTACAGTATTGGTTATGCAAGCCCTTCCAGAATGAAAGAGGGCTTCAAAGTCTATTCCCATAAAATTCAAAATAATCTTAAATAAATGGCATTTTAATCAGCATTTTCTAAAAATGTTCTGGTAAATGGTAGTTTGTGGTAGTGGAATGTACTTCAAAATCTTCGGGTCACATCTTTGACATGTGGAATTTAATTATCAAATTTTATATTTGACCAACTTTATGTTTTGTAGTTTATGTTGTACACACATACTGTCTTTTTTCTAAGAATGCTTTTTTACTCAAGGGACTTCAAAACATGTATGTTGGGTGAAATTTCGACATCAAATTTTTGGGTGGACTAAACACCTTCTCTACCTGCTATGTGCATACTACATGTAAAAAAGTAAAAGTAGAAAACATATGCTAATCATACATCCAGGAATATATTTAGGAAAGGAACAGGAGAAATGGTTTAAAATTACAAGGAAAGGAGTGGCAATGGATGATAGAATAGAGCAGAATTTCATAGATATGTTTTCTACTAAATGTGATTCAACATGATGTTCATACTATCCATTTAATCCCCTACATTCCAATCCAGTATACAAGGAAGCAATGCCAAGTTGTTTTTATCTCTGTGTAATATATGTGCACTAAATAAGTTGCCTCCAAAGACTAGGTGTATATTTTCGTCACCACATTGAACAACCTAGTGGTTGGCCCGTTATGCACTAATAAATAACTTGTTTGTGTAAAAAGGATCAAAGGGTAATAAGTGATTTAAAAAATAAAATTAGTAAACTTTTAGCTTTTAATATTTAAATTGTATTAATAGTAATAATGGTGCCATTTTTTTTAATTTAAATGTTTATATTAAGAAGAACAAATAAGTTCATATGTTCAACCCTCAGTATTGATAAATGTGATATTGTAAAGACTTTCTTATCTCTTTTTTTCTTTCAAGTCAGGTGATAGAAGAAGTGAGTAACTTTGATACCAAAACTAAAGAATTGGCTTCAGAGGAAGATGCCTTAGACAGCAACAAACGCATTAAGGATTTCAAGAAAACCAGCATGTATAAAGCCATAGTTGTTTTTGAAGAATTTCTTCGCAAGCTTGAAAGTACTTGGAAAGGAAAGAGAATAGAAATAAGTGGTATGTACTGCTGATGGTTTTACTATACATAGAATAGTTTAAAGAGATTCTAGAACTTACTACAGAAGAAAGTGTTCTTTGTTCCTCTTTAAACAAAAAATCCATAAAAGGATTTAAGTTGTTGCGTGTTGCAGTAGATGAGGAAGCCTTATAACAGGCCTTTACATAGGGGTGACTTTGACCTTGTGCACTTTCATGACAGTGCAGTGAATTGCAACTTCATTTTCTTTTCTTATTTATATTGATTTTATTGTATACTTCTTATTTATATAACTTTTTTTATTTCAGATATGAAGATGGAGTTCTGAAGATCACTATGCCCATGTTGAGATAAAAGCCACAAACTGAAAGTGTGTTAAATAGTTTTATATCCTTGTTTTTGTATATTTGAAAAATAAATCCAGATCTTTCTGTGTGAAATTTTTCTTCATTTGCCAAGTAAAATTCTGTAGTATATAAATAACATAAATAAATACACACAGAATAGAGCTAATTGCCACTGAATAACATCTATTATTTATGGAAAATATCTCATAAAATATCCATTGTGTGATAAAATTGCTTTTATTGAATGGTTAACACAAACTTTTTCATTTTTTATGTATGATGATTAAAACCATTGTAGTTTGTTTCTTTTAAATGTTTATAAGTAAATGTTTAGGCTAAAATATATTTTTTGTCCATCCAAAGTTTGTAAACATTTCAAAATGAATTGCTTTCAGTAAAAATTAAGAGCTCACTACAAATTCATGAGGTAAAAACAATAATCCTATGCCAATACAGTCGTTAGACATGGGGCTACCAACCTAACAGCTGGTCTCACACCCAATTGTGCAGCAGAGGTAGATGATCATCAACACACTCAACAACACATTATTACTACTTTCTATTGAGAAAATCGTATTAAACACTTTTGTAATTTTGTGACATTGTCTATTGCTGTACAGCTCAATGACTATTATTATTATTATTATTATTATTATTATTATTATTATGGGGCAGCACAAACAGTTTCATCCACTTGTAAGAGAAAGTTAACATTTCTGAAAGTCTTCTCTTTCCAGAGATTTTTTTCTAGATGTATTTAAATTCCATTCTCTATACCTTCTTAAAATCATAAATGTATTTTATGATCATTTCATTGGCCATTTGAATAATGGAGGATTTGTTTCTCCTCACAGTCAAAGCAAGTATCCTCTTCCTTTGGAAATATAACACTAGAAATTGAGAATTGGCCATAAAAATGTTTATTCCATCACTAGCTTCACTATCATAGGCAAGTGATCCTTGTATTTGTAGCAATAAGAAGAAAGCATGGAAAGCAGTATGGTATCCTAAGTGCTGAATCATTTAGTGGAAAAGTTGGCAGATGTAACAAAAAATCTGATGTTACACTCACCTGACTTTCTGTAGCTGCTCTACAAACAAACTTCTTACAACAGATTATTCTTCTTTCTACACAATGCTAACTGAGATAAACATTAGCAGAATGTTCTAATTACTTAGTTCCTTATAAGAAGAAGGAAACTAAGTCTGAGAAAAGTATAACTACTTTACAATTGAAACCAATTACTAGGAATATCTTGGAAACAGTTACCTCCACAGCAAAAATCTGTGTGCTTTAACAAGATCTACATTTCTTGGGCAGTAAGTTTTATGATATGGTTTAGCAGTTAAGCAAAATTCATCCAGAATGAAGAGGTCTCCAGAAGCTATTCCCAGAAAATTTAAGATATACTTTTTATTTGGGATGTAAATATCTTTAATATACAGGAGTTTAATCAAAATTGTTAGTAATTTTTTAGAAGTTGAAAATGTTCCAAAACTGTTCCATGTAAAGGATAGTTTGTGGTGGGGGGGATTTTCTTGAATATCTTTGTCGCATCCTTGGAAGATACCAAACCTAAATACCAAGTTTGATATTTAACAGTCTTCATTTTTGAGCTATGCTGTCCACAGTCTCACCCACACACACAGACCTTTTTCTAAAACAGACCTTTTCAGAATCAGGGGACCTCAAAACATATTTTGGGTGAAATACAATACCTTCTCTATCCACTATGCACATTGAACATTTGAGGCTATAGCAAGTAAAAAGATAAATATCAAAATGGAGAAGAGACCATCTGTAATTGTGATGGTACCACTTCATGTTTTGACTAATGAATAATAAATAATTAAATTCTGTAAAGCCATTACTAGTTTTAAATGAAGACCTAATAATGAATTGTTATATTTACCAAGCAGAAAGTTTTTCTGTTGTACATAAAGTCAATGCTGCAGAGCTTTTGTTAATTTCTGAAACTTTGCAATAACGAACTGCTTTCTTTATAAATACTGAGAACTTATTTATCAAATGGATGTTTTAAATGAAATAAAACTATTAGAATTTCAGATGATTTTGTGTGTTCTTATGTCTTGACATTATAGCAAAGTACTGTACATCCACGGGTTTTAGTTAGACAGGTATTTCTATTTTTTTGAAACAATTCAAAAAGTAAGAGAGCTGATTTATTCATACAGATTGTTTCTACTTATTGCTGATGCCTTGCTCAAAAATAAACTCTTGGAGCTGGCTAAGATGTATTTATACAAGAGAATACTCCAAAAGGAAGAATTAATTTGCTTTGCTTTACTTCACTTTGTATCATTCATAATGTTGCCTTTCAATTAAAATAAGGAAGCAAATAAAGCCATGACTGTAATTGGGAACAGAATTTTGGAGCTGTAAATGAACTTTAAGGCAGGAGCTAAATCTGTGAAAGAACTAGCCTCTGATATTAATCAAAGAAGCTAATAAATCTCCAAATAGCTCTCTGGAAAGATGCATATCAACCACAGTAATGTAGATGCAGTAAATTAGGATAAAAAAAATCTGATGTGTACCATTCACATGATTTTCTCTATATCCCTGCAACAAATGATTCTTAAAACGCTTATACTTCTATTTACTTTATGCTAATCAGAAAAAATGAGCAGAAATAGTCTTATTACTTGCTTCCTTGTAAGTAGAAGCGAAATAAGGGACTACCATAGGTTAAAGTGATAGTCAAAAGCTGGTTGCTATGTCAATGAAGTTCCTTTGTTTATATGGATAGAAGTTGACAAGTTCCTATATGAGAAAAGTATACGTTTTTCATAGCAGAAACCAAAAATAAGGAATGTCAAAAACGACGAACTCCACGAAAAAAATGTACATAACATAAATTGTGTGTTTTCACGTGCTCTACATTTTTTGTGCATTAAGTTTTTGTCCATCTCTTACGGTTTAGCAGTTATTCAAAATTCATCCAGAATGAACTACTCTTCAGAGGCTATTCCCAGAAAATTCAAGATATACATTTTATTTGTCAGGTAAATATCTTTGGTATACGAAATTTTAATCAAAATCGTTAGAGCCATTTTTGAGAAAATCAAAATTTTCGAAAAAAGTTCCATTTAAAGAGTAGTTGGGGGTGGGGGATTTTTCTCAAAATCTTTGTGTCGCATCCCTGGAAGATACTAAACTTAAATACCAAGTTTGGTATTTTACCGACTTTTAGTTTTTGAGTTATCATGTTCACGGACACACACACATACAGACCTTTTTGTGAAAATGCTTTTTTTAGATAAAGGGGACCCTAAAACATATATTTCCGGTGAAATCTCGGTATCAAATTTTTTGGTGGAGTGCAATACTTTCTCTATTCATTATGTACATAGTGCGTATAGAGAAAGTAAAAATTTGATGTGTTCCATTTACATATCTTTCTCTAGCTGTTCTATATGCAAACTGTTCTTATAAAAGATTATTCTCTTATCCATGTCATGCTAATTGAGATAAACATTAGCACAACTGATCTTATTTCTTGCTTCCTTGTAAGCAAGGGAATACACTTGGCTAAAGTGATAGTCAAAGCTTTTAAAAGCTCATTGCTATGTGAAACAATTGATTTACAGTTCACTTTGCATGGTCCAGCAGTGAAACAAGAGAGATGAAACAAAAGGTGGGTTACCATGTGAGAAAAGTTATGTATTTTGATATTGAAACCAATAACAAGGAATATTGATGTTTGGAGGAATTTAATAACAGTGGCGGTCAAATTTGATGGTATTAATTTGTTGAGTTGGTTTTTTAACACTACGTCACTTACATTTTTTTTTTTATTATGAGGGACTACTTTCGAAAGCCTATGTTTTCATTTTCAATCTCACGGGTCCAACTGCCGGTGCTGGCTGCATTTGCTTGTGCTCTCTTTGGTGACAAAATGATGAACTTCTTAACTAAGCTGTCTGCTGGCGGGATTAGGTGATCTTTGTTTTTCTATATGAGGATGTTCTCCTAGGTTGGGAGTTCATTGTGGTCTGACATGGTTTTTAGCAATTTTGGATTTGGATCTAGATTGTGGTTTTCTTTCCAGAAGTGAAATGCTACTGCCAATTTATCTTCTTGTTTCAATTTTAGGTTTCTAAAGTGCTCTTTGGATGTGATTTTTAAACCTCTTATGGTTTGTCCTATGTAGAAGTTTTCACAATTTGTG
This sequence comes from Hymenopus coronatus, assembly GCA_030762935.1. Lineage (NCBI taxonomy): Eukaryota > Metazoa > Arthropoda > Insecta > Mantodea > Hymenopodidae > Hymenopus > Hymenopus coronatus. The sequence continues at coordinate 145,356,329 of CM060881.1, read as the reverse complement.
CATTTAATTTGATATATTCCTGACCTATTTTCTGGTGGAATTTCATCTTTTATTTTTGAATTTAGTAACTTTATGACAGAAAATCTGTTTATTGGAGCCAGGGTGATGTATAAGTGACGTAGTGTTAAAAAACTAACCCAACAAATTAATATACTACATATAACAAGAAATATCTCGCAAATGATTAAGTCTACAAAAACATATTGACATAAATGATTTGTTTTAACAAGATCCACTTTTTTGGGCAGGAAGTTTTTGTCTATCTCTTAGTTTTAACAACCATGCAAAATTCATTCAGAGGCTATTCCCAGAAAATTCAAAATACACATTTTGTTTGCAATGTAAATATCTTTAATATAGTATATTTTAATAAAAATTGTTAGCCAGTTTTTAGAAAAACATTTTCAAAAAATGTTCCATGTAAAGGGAGTTTGAGGTGGGTTTCTTGAAACTCTTTGTGTTGCCATTGGAAGATACTAAACAAAATACCAAGTTTGGTATCTAACAGTCTTCAGTTTTGTCCACAGACCAGTTTTCTGTAAAAATGCTTTTTTTTTTTTTTAGGCTCAGGAGACTTCAAAATATATTTTTGGTGAAATCTTGATATTGAATTTTTCTCAAGCCACTAGTACACTGTACGAAGTGTGGCAATAAAGAAACCAGACTATTATGTTATGTGCATTTCCAGCTTCGTCAATGACAGAGAAGAATGGGAAATTGGCCCGGCACTCCCTGACATGTGTACAAAATTTCACATCACTGTGGTGGTTATCTGACTGTGAGCCTTCTTAGAAATGGGCCATGTGTCTGAGCTCTGTCAGAATTATGTTACTTGTGTTAACATCACATTCCTCACAAAATTTGGAAAACCTGCCACAGAAACTTACGATTTGTTGAAACAAGCTTGTGGCAATCAGAATGTTTCTTGCATGCAAGTCTTTTAATAGTTAAAGAGTTCTAGGATGGTAGGAAAGACGTTGAAGACAATCTGAAATTGGGCCATCCTTCCACTTCGAAAATAAAGAGAATGTGAAGAAGATTGGAAGAATTATTTGAGAAGACTGCTGCCTGGGCATTCAAGCAATTCCAGAGCTTTCCTGCATCAATAAGGAAACCATTAGACAGATTTTGCACAATGATCTGGTCATTACAAAGCTTTGTGCTAAAGTAGTGCCAAGAATCCTCACAAGCAAGCAAAAGCAACATCGAGCAGAATGCTGTGCTGACACTTAAAAACATTGAAAATGACCCTGAAAAATAATTACGTTTGGTGAAACATGAATATTCCAATATGATCCAGAGACTAAGCGACAATCTATGTAATAGAAAAGTCCTCAATCCTCTAGGAAGAAGAAAGTGTGCATGAAATCAAAATTCAAAATAATGATGTTTTTTTTTTTTTTTTTTTATATATTCGAGTGGTTATCTACATTGATTGGGTGTCCAAAGGTCAGACTGTCAATCGATTTTATTATATAACTGTTCTGAAGATCTTCCATAAACTTGTACAACAAAGGAGACCAGATCGTGGAAGAATCATTCTTGGATCCTTGATCAGGATAATGCGCCAGCCCAAGACAATGTCTATGAAGAGATTTTGGGCAAAAAACAGCATTCCAATGATGGAACATCCACCATATTCCCTTCAAAGAGCACATGCAACTTTTTTCTCTTCCCAAAAGTGGAGTCTGCACTCAAAGGAACCAAGTTCAAGTCCATGGATAAAGTTAAGGATAAAAGTGACATGACTCCTCAACAGCATTACAGAAAAAGATTTGCAGCAGTGCTTCCAACAATGGAAAATTTGCATAGAGCGGTGGGAATAGTGAGGGAACAACATTTCAGTTGTATAAGTTTTTTCAATACAGAGAGCACAAGTCCGGTTTTTTTATTGCTGCACTTTGTATGTGCAAGGACGCTAGAGAAAGTAAAAATATTGTTTTAATAATTAGGTTAGTAAAAGAGAATGACAAAAAACTAGACTGAAACAGTTGCAGTAGCATCTTAAGACTGAGATGATGTTATGGAGAATGTTCTCAGAGAGTTGAAAGTTAGAATGGACAAGAAGTCAAACCTCAATGTGTAATACTAAACTTTAGAGAATTTCATTAAAACTTTTCTCTTAAAAGTTGGCTAGGGTTTGTTCTGTAACCTCTTAAATCTGATATGACATATGTGCATCACTTCCTCTTCTAACCAATACATAGGTTTATATGTTGTACGATTTATATAAAAACTTCTTCCATTCATTTTGGATTAATCAATTTATTATTGCCTAGAAATGACTGCAAGATTTGAAAACAAAACACAACTGCTTCACTCAGAAGTCAGGTTTTTGTACTAATGAGTTCATAGATACTGCATCTCAGTTTAATCCAGCAAAACTTAAAATGTTTTAGAAACAGCTGATGCTCTGCACAGTATAATATACAAGCTGTACACTTTTCTTGTAGTAAGCTTTTGTTGTGTATGTCTTATGGCTTCTAAAGAAATAAAATTCAAAGAAAACAAAGAACAATTTTACAGAATTCAAGACATTCATTTATTTCAAACATATGATATTTAAATAAAAATCACAAAGGCCAATTTTGGGAAAATAAATCATATTTTATTTATAAGGTGGTTTGGATTAGGAGTAGAGATTCTTTAAATCTTTACTTTGTATGCTTAAACAGTGATTCAAGTGTAAAATGTGGTGTAAATTTATAAAAATGTTAATGAGACTCAAGCTTGGACAAGGACATTTTTGTTTTTACTTGACTAATTAAATATCCATTTTTGTTCAGAATTTAATGAAAGTTATTCTTAACCATGTAAATAAGTTCATTTAACTTAAATACACAGAGCTAATAATGCTAATAATAAGAAGACTATACTGCCTCCACCGCCCAGATTTTATTCTCAAAAGAATTCAACATATATGTTTCATTTGTCATGAAAATAATTAAATATATGATAATTTAATCAAAATTGTAAGAGCTGTTTATGTGAAAAATCAAAGTTTTCAAAATAGATTGATGTAAAGGTAATTTGGGATGGCAGAATTTTTTTGAACATTTTTGTGCCACATCCTTGAAAGATGCAAAACTTTAATATCAAGTTTGGTATTTAACTTACTTTTCCTTTGGAGTTATGCTTTTCGCCAACACACCTACCCACACACACAGACAGACATTTTTCTCTTTTTGGGTTGGGGACCTCAAAATATTTGGAATCTCAACATAAACTTTGGGTGGGAAAGTATATATTTTAAAAATTTGATTTTCTCCAAATGGAGCTAACAGTTGTTATTAAAATACCATATCCTTATGACAAATGAATAACTGTCCTATATGTTTTTTAAAAAATATTGTCCTCCCCTACGAACTAATTGTCTCAAGAGATCTAATTATGATACACAGATATATTAATTAGGTTTGTGATATAATGAAACATATTCATATAATGAACTTTTTGGAGTGCATGTATACACATTAAATCAAGCACCTATATAAATTAGTAATATCAATAAGGAGCCAAAGATGCTAAACTGTTAAACATAAGAATTTTAAACAAAAAATTAAAAAGTATAAGTAATGATCACTTTAATGCGTTAATGTAACAAATTTTATTCCAAGAAATACATTGTACTATTAAAATAAATTAAACAATCTATCCTGTAGCAGGCAGTTAAAAATATCCTAAAATACAAAAATAAATGAAGTTTTTGGCATAAAATATATGGAAGCCGGTTTCAAAACTATTTTGTTCCTTTTTCTTATGAGGCTTCTAAGGTTATGCAGACAGCAAGTTATGCAAAGCCATACAAGTTGCTAGAAAGTGTCACAGTGTTACATCACTCTCAAGACTAATGCAATTTGGCAATATATGTTCTGATGGGTCTTCAGTTAGTATCTTACCTGCTTACCCTGACAGTGTCAAAGAACTGCACATTCTACATCCAGGCTGGCAATGAAACACTTCATCATTGGTAAGTTGTATCTGCAACTTTATATAAGAGCAAATAACAGCTGTTCTAGTACTGCTTTTGCTTAGTTTCCAAATGGTGTAACCAGAAACCATGTTAATGCTGAACCTCCAAGCTATTAATATGACAACATTGCCCCATTTTGGTTCTTGTTTAAACCAGTAGCATAGCCAGCAAAATATTAGGGGAGGGTTATGTATAGGGATCCATTTGCTTAAACAATATTTACAAAATCAAGTGATAAATATGAATTACTCAATTAAGTACAGCAATTGGAATTAAAGTTAATTTTGCTATTACATTTTTTTAATAAAGAAAACTGTCCCCCATATGACATGGCAGTGTTAGCTCCTGTGAAACAAAAGCTGTCAGTCATGTTTACCAATGCTTGTCATTAACATTTATTGCCCCTCTAATATCTTAAATGTGGTGAATTGTTTCTACAGAAAGCAGGAAAGCACACCAGACTGATTTATGTACTGCCAATGAATGATAAATTATGGTTCCTCCTATGATCAGCATCAAGTTTTAATTAGTGACTGAACATTATCAGATATTTCAAAGGTGCATCATCACGATTAACTTTCTGAAATAATATAATGCAAAGTCCTCACTTTATCCACTGGTAGAAACTGTCAAACCACTAAGTTAACAGATGCAACCTTAAATCCAGCCTCCTTGCTCTGAAGGGCATTTAAAAGATTCTGGAATGTTGACAAATATATCCCGGAAGTCAGTGCTGCAGTGCTGGATAGTGTCTAGTTCTAAACCATCTTTGCTTTACATGTACCAGTCAAAACACACCTTTTTGCATTGTCCTTTTACCTGGAATACAAGCTTCATTCTTTATCATAGTACCATTCACACACTCTTCAAATGAACAAACTTTTCTTGTCTCAATAGCACGTTCTTGGTCAACTTTCTATACCAAAAGAAATCGGATATCTTGTTGCTGAAGATAGAGGAATAGTTAGCATAAGTACAGCTATTCTAGGTTGACAATAGTAAATAAGAAAAATGTTCAAAATGGGAAAATGTGAATCTTGTAAGAGTAGGAATGTTCACTGTTGTGTCTGTTCATATATAGAGTCATTTGTCTGTCAAAAATGCACAAACCAAAAACAAATAGGGAAATACATAGTACATAATCGTGATACTAGGTATAAATTGGATCTGAACCAAAATAGTCATAATATAAAATCTATAAACAAAGATCCTTTGATAATTGGGTTGTATATGCACAATAGACTGTCAATTGAAATAAAAAATGAAAACAATAGCTTTAGATTTAAACAAATTGTAAAAAACATCTCTTAAACAATCCTGTATAAAATATTAATGATTTTTTAAACTGGCCATCTGTCATTTTCAATCTTTTTGTACTCATGTATATAACATTAATGATCCAAACTATTGTAATTTTTAACTTTCTATCTTTGTACTTGACAATGCTCGAAACTTGTATTTGAGTCTATGGTCAATAAATAAATTATTATATTATTTTCTTTGGTCCATCCTGCAAAATCAGGATCAAGGCATTACAAAGAAAAAGGAATGTGAGTAGATAGATGTTTAAGAGGTTATATATGCCAGATTGGTATGCACTTTCACAATGCAGGCAGTAAATTTAAAAGCGTATTCTATCACATCCAAAATGTATAACATTAATAAACTAAACCTTGCACTCCTTGTTTTTAATTACATTTTAATACAGGTACTTCAGAACCTGGCTACTGTTAAAAATTGATAGTGGTCTGAAACACTGAAGTGTTTAATGATGACTGGCTTCATCTTGAAATTTAAAATTGTTATTCATTATGTTTTTTATTTCACTAATGAATGGGAAGTCACTAGCTTTCGGCCTGAAAACTTTAAAATTATAATGTTAAAGATTATTCCTTCCAGAGAAATCTGTAGAAACATAGTTGAGAAGGCATTTATCTACAAAATAACTATCCAAATATTGACCTGTTAAGGACATTTATAAATAAATAAAATACTTGGAAAAGCACACAAATTCAGTTTCATCATTCACCTACATAGCATTTGTTGACAACAAGAATGAATTTGCTTTTATAACCAATTTACCATTTGCTCTTGTGAAGGGAGTGGAGCAAGGTGACCCAGTTTGATAAAATTTGCTCACCAGTTTGCTAGAGTTATTGCAATATAAGGTTCCCAATAACAGATAAAGATCCTTAAACATATCATTGATAAAGAGTAGATTATGTTAGGGACCCAAAACAGAAAATAAAATATCAAAATATGGATATTTGGATGTTCTTTTATTGTTGTGTATCATTGTATGCTATTCTCCCCTGCCCATACATCACTATTTTTCATTATAACACAGACTGTATAGGACATTTGTGGCTAAAAAGGAGAGCCTACCTTAGACCTGGGCTTTATCTAGAGAGGGAGATTTCTAGCAAAAACTTTTGATACAGTTTATTTATTTAAATCATATCAAATTAGGTTTATTGCTGGTAGATAAGGAAAAGGATCGTCTCCTTACCACGGTGGTAGCATAGCTGCTTACCAAGCGGGAGACCTGGGTTCGATCCCCAGTACCGGCATGGGGATTTTTCCCCCGCTGGGAGACCTGGCCCGGGTCGCACTCAGCCTCGTGAATTGAGGAGCTACTTGATGGAGAAGTAGCGGCTCCAGGTCATGAGGACCGAGGGGGGGGGGGCTCAAGGTGCTGACCACGTCTCACCCTCCAATACTACACCCCATCCATGACGTCAGTGGACCTAGATGGGGGACGCAGCGGCCGGGCAGTAGGCCAATGTTCCCTGTGAGCTGTCGTGCCATGGAGTTATGTACATAAGCAAACGGTACATGGTAATTGTGTAGGGTACTGTTAAGTTTAGATCTAACTACGGAATCCCCCCCCCTCTGCGAATTTTGTTTCTAGGTAAGGCCATAGACTCTGTATTAAGTGTGGGAAACTATCTTGTATTGTCAGTGGGCCCAGAATTTACATAGTTTTGGATATAGTTTCTAATAAAATGTATTACCAATGAATCGGTTCAATAGTTTACATACGTGTATGACATTCATATCACTTTCCCTATCCATTCTTAAAAGATTATTCTTCCATTTCCAGATACATTGGGAATAGGTGTAGCTGTACAGTGGCTTTAAGTGACAAATCTTTTAAGAGCTGGTTGCTATGGGTGAATGACAACTTCCCATTTGTCAATTCTCTTTGCTTGATCAGGAGAAATAAAAATGAATGAAACTTACCATTGGAGAAAAGTATACATATTTTAAAATTGTAACTAATTGTATGTCTTTTCCGTAACTTAAATGAAGAAATGTATAGTGATCATCTCTACATTGTCCAACTTTTACAGACCTCTTAGCTAAATGTTGGGAGTGCAAGAAAACGAATTATTTCATCATCAAGCATTTAACATTAGATACCAACCAACCAAATTGTAACCGATAACAAGGAATATCTCAGAAATGGCAAACTCCATAAAAAAAATGTATGTACAAATTTAAATTATGTAGTGCAACAAGATGTACAATTTTTGTGTTGTAAGTGTTATCTGTTTCATATGATTTACTAGTTATGCAAAAGTCATTCAGAATGAAGAGGATTTAAGAGGTTATTCTCAGGAAAGTCCAAATATATATTTTATATGTTTTGAAAATATCCAGAATATATGCTGTTTTAATGAAAACTGTTAGAGCTTCTTTTGGGTAGTCACAATTTGCAAAAAATCTTCTATGTAAATGTACTTTGGGGTGTTCATATTTTCTGAAAACCTTTGTAATGCACCCTTGGAAGATGCTGAACTTAAATATCTTGTTTTCATATTTAACTGACTACAGTTTTGAGTTATCTGTTACAGATACACCAAGATTTTTTAAAAAAAAATATTTTTATTCAGGGCTCTTCAAAACATATATTTCCAGTGAAATTTATATCATATTATTGAGTGGAACGCATTACCTTCTCTATCTCTTTGTAGAGAAGGTATGGAAGATATTGTTCTCATCTTCAGCTGATCACTAGGCAAGTGCAAGTTTTAGTCTTCTGTGGCAGCATCTGCAGTATGTTTGGTGAATTTAAAGAACTCACTCATTGTTTGTATGCCAAAGTTCTTGGTGATTTTGGGGGTTTTAAAACTGGGTCTCCTGCCAAGTTCCATAGGAGGCCTCTTGTTTGTTATTGTAATTTTAGATGAAGCCCAATTAGAGACAGTGTCCCACATAATGGAAACACATGATATATGGGTGGGGAAGAAAAAACTGATAAAATAGTATGTCCATTGTTCCATTCATATATTTTATTATATAGAACCTTCTAGAGCTTTCCCATTGTCTTCCTGGACTCCCATAGCAATTTGCCCTGGTTTTGTATAAAATGAATGAAAATATACGTATGCAGAAGTATTCTAATGTTTTAATGATTATTTAAGAATACTTTTATTGCAATGTTTATAACCATGGCAATTGGTCAAGAGCCATTAAAATTGTCTGGCCATTATGAAAGGGGGTAAAATAATTACATTGCGAAGTTTAGTGTTATTTTATTACTTCATATGTATTGCACATTATTAGCGCCATTATTTCTTTCAATATCAGTTAATGCCTTTTTCATCATTTGAGAGATACCTGAAAAGAAAAACATAACATGTAACATAATTTAAACTCAAGAGGAAAACATCTGTTGCTAATTTTGGAAGAATAAATTTGTTGATAAAAATTAATTTTGGGATTATTAACTGTCCCATTCCAATAATTTACTGTATGCTAATTGTAAGACACTAATTAGTATTTATTTGATCTTTCAGCAGACGTAGACAACCTGTATGCCAGCTTTCTGTTCTTGATTTTACTAAGTGCTTTCCAATGTGCTGCATCTCGACACGACAACATATGCGGGAACTCCAATGGGCGCCGCCTTTATCTGGAATTGGGTGAACGTGGTACTTTAACAGCTGAGAATGTAACATCATTTTCTTCATCTAGATTTCATCAAACTTCAGTGCAAGGTAAAACACATCAGTAAATATGTAATTCCTCATATGTTGGTGTTTGTTTGTATATTACCGACACAGGAAATGAGGTGTTAAATGCCATCACTGATGAAGCAAGTTTATGTACTGTTTATTGACTTAATGTGATGATGCCATTCTAATCAGGCAACTTGTTGCAGGTGTACATACTTGATGAATCAAAGTAGTATCTTTTAGCATTATAGATCATTTATAAAACAATACAGATTGAGTTGACCAGACACTCTAAGGCTTCACATACCTAAACTTTTCTTGACACGTTTCACCTTCGGTTGAAGGCATCATCAAGGTGTCGACTGGCTGAAACTCTGGAGCTCCTCTGGGGTGGAGACATATGGTGGAGGTTTTATGAGGTTTTTAAATATATCTTTTCCCAAATATTTAATTCTGAAGTAAGACAGACCGGTTTTAATAGATGAGTCTTTTTCTCTATGTTGTGATGGACATTCCAAAAGTGTGCTGCCACTGTAGATTTGTTGGTTTCTTTGTTTTTGATGTTGCCAAAATGTTCCTTTAATCTAGTTGCAATATTCCTTTTTGCCTTGCCGATGTATACTTAATTGCAGTCAGAACAGTTGATTTTATAAATGCCAGATTTCTTTTTGAGAAGAATTTTATCAGTTGGTTTCTTCAGGAGATTTCTGTTAAGTTCGACAACTGGGGTTTGAAAAACTGGATAGTCTGAAAGAATTTTCAATAACTCTAAAGGAAAGTTTATTATAATAGCTATGAAAATATATAGATGGGTTAGAAAACAAATGATTTTGAATTCTAAGAAAATCAATGGAAGTACAAAGAGTGAAGAAAAGAGTTGGAGTAGTAATTGTTATTACAGCATTCTTATATACTAACAAGAAGAATGTCACCATGTGTAGTGTCCAAGAGTATTTAACACTTAAAACAGAGAAGTTAGTAAAGTTTGTACATTTTACAATTTAAGTATAAATGAAATGTTGGGGAAAAAACCTCTTACAGATAATTCAGATTACTAGGCAAATATATTACCAATTATATCACAGAGATAAATGCAAATTTAACTATATTTTAAGAAATTGGAGAATAAATTCATTCATTTATTAATGAGTTGCTAATGTTTCATGATGTACTTCTAGGTAATCTTACCTCGCACGAGCAGTGTAGTTTGGAACTGGTCACATGTCCAGCATGTGTTATCTCAGTTACCTTCCGTCATTTGGATCTGCCCCACAACTGTGGGGGCAGCAATATGTTAATGGATAGTCCTTGTCGCTGTGACTATGTTTGGCTTTCCGAGCCCCCATATGAAGATGTATCTGGTTTACCATTTTGTGGATTGCTTGCCTCTACACCTTCTTCTGGTGTGGAACCACTCAGCTATCGATCCCAGACTCGCTCTTTGGCAATCACGCTTCTTTACAGTGAGGCACACCGACATGCCTTTACCTTGGAATACACTGCAGAGCGTAAGTTGATTTTTGTTTTATATAATCAGTAGACATCTATAATATTGTAAAATAGTAACTGGATACTAATGAGGCATTTTATCAAGGTCAAAATTATCACAAGAACTATGAAATATCTGTATAGAATTTCCAATCTAGAGAATAGCGATATTATTAAAGAATGCTTTAGCATTCAGGAGAAAAGTAAACGGGAAGGGTCATAGTCAGTAACAATGCAGGAAATTATGGAGAAAATAAGTATGGGAAGCACATGGTTAGATGTAGAATATAACAAACAAGACTTTTGGAGAAAGTATAAGAGAGAAAATATCCTTGAGGATATGTAAAAAAGTCTGGGAGAGGGAAAAGTGCAAAGTGATATGAGACATCACAGTGATTATGAGACATTTCCATTCTCTCTTCTCCTGCTTGCAATGTGAATTTCTGCGCAAATTCAAATTTGGCAAAAGCATTAAATGTTCTATTTACAAAATCATATCCACCATTGTCATTACAGTTACGCTGTAGCCATCACTGCTGACACATACCATCCGCGTAAATTCACATTTTGGGTGGAAGAGATAGAGAGGGTAGTACGGAATGTGTGCGACTGTAAAACGTTACGACCATGGAGACAGTGGTGGGAGCATAGCTGTAACGACAATTATGGATGCCATTTTCTATAAAGACAACATATTTAGGAGCTTCTAATTTTATTTTAGTCTCGGAGAGTAATCTTTTTTCCAATGAGAATGCTCATTGGTCCGCTAACAGCTAGGTTTTGGCATGAATGGAATGCACAAAATTTGCCTCATACGTTGTGATCTTGGCAATAATCTATACCATTTTCTCCGGTCATCACTGCTAGGGTACCCGCGAAGTTTGAAATTATTTTTTCCCCTATGGAGGCTATTCAGAAAACATATAACACGAATACAAGACAACCCCCGGTTCTGAACATTAATACTTTGAGGGAAAAAAAATTGTCTTGTATTTGAAGAAATATGTATGTCATATCATAACTGGATACCACTTAATATTATCATAAAGGTAAGTCAAAAATGTAAACTTTCTTAAATTTTACTTTCTCTAGCATGTATTTACAATGTAGATAGTACATAGGTAGAGAAGGTATTTTATTCCACCCAAAAATCAATACCAAGAATTCACTAGAAATATACGTTTTGGACTTCTGAATTAAAAAAAAAAACACTTTTAGAAAAAGGTGCATGTGTGTGCATGTGAATGCATGTGTACTCAAAAACAAAATACCAAACTTGATATTTAATTCAACATCTTCCAAGGATGTAACACAAACATTTTCAGGAAAATCCCCCCATCCTAAACCACCTTTTACATGGAAAAATTTCCGGAAATATTCATTTTCTTAAAAATAACTCTAATGACTTTGATTTAACTACCGTACATTAAAGTATTTACATGACAAATAAAATGTAATTATTGAATTTTCTGGGAATAGCCTCTGGATGACTTTTGCATAACTGGCAAACCATAAGAAATATAAACTTATTGCACAAAAAATGCAGTCCCATTAAAACATATAATTTTTGTCCAGTACATTTTTTTGTTGAGTGAACCATTTACAAGATATTTCTTGCTATTGGTTTAAATTTTAAAATACTTAAAAGTTTTCTTAAATGGGAATTTGTCATTCCTGTTGCTTTATTTTTACTACTGGCCTTGCAAAGATAACCGAATTTCAATCATATGTTTTTAAAAGACTTTACTATCGCTTTAGCCTAATGTATTCCCACTTTGTAAGAATAGGTTTCTTACATACTAGGTAGATTTTTTCTCATTGGTCTTGTAAAACCTAAAGGTTGAAATATTTGTTGAAACTAAAATTTTGTTTTTTCTGTGGTGGATTGGGAGAAATTGAGCTGTGCTAGTCTCTTTTTAAGAACTCAATTTATATGAGTTTCATTATTAGCTGGAAATCTTTTTGTAGATGTTCGCCTCATGTTTAGCTATCATGGTGACTGAAGATCTTCCTCCCTTAGTTGATAGCAGCTTTGCTGACATTGCTGTAACATTTAAAAATCTCTGTGCATTCACTGATTGGTAGGATTTCAAAATTTAAAATCAAAACTTTAAGTTTCAAGGCTGTTTGTGGAAATATTGAGGAGGCTAGTCAAAATGAAAATTCTTTTATACATTAAAATAGATGCTCTGGAGAGCAGGAATTATTGATTTTGTAAATATTTAGGAGCAGCTGTTGTTAACTAAATTAATACAAGCAATTTAGCTTAAAACCATGTTCACAAAATGAAAGTATTTACATTATTAAACATTACTATTGCCAAGCAGGGGGAGAAATGAATCAGTTGAAAAGTAAATAGGTGGAGCAGAAGCTGTCCATCTCAAGATTAGGAATCAGTTCATTGTAATGCAGAATAATAATGACATTTCTAAAGCATTTAGTTACATTATTATAAAGTTAATAACTAATCATTACTATTCAGGCCATAACCAAGCACATAAAAATTAAAAAAAGTAAGGAATATTTTGCATAGCAGAAAAAAATACATAGACATAAGGAGCATTTTTAATAGGAATTTGCTGCATCTGACTGATGAACTCCTTACATTTTATTTAAAGATAATGTAATACATGTATTAGTTACCTGCAATAATACATTTTAGGTTGTCTCCTTTTGTGGTAGCACAGCTGCTTATCAAACGGGAGACCTGGGTTCAATATCCAATACCGGCATGGGGATTTTTCCCCCGCTGTAAGACATGGTTCAGGATGCATTCAGGCTTGTGAGTTGCCTGGGGGGCCAATAGAGGAACTACTTGATGGAGAAGTAGTGGCTCCAGTTCATGAGGACAGCATTAACCGGCTGGGGGGCGGTTTGAGGTGCTGACCACGTCTCACCCCATCCATGATATCTATCATATGGACCGAGATGGGGGATGCAGTGGCCAGTCGGTAGGCCAAGGTTCCTTATGAGCTGTTATATATTATAATAATACATTTCTTAATGAGCTGAAGATTATGGAATACAGTGCAAATCCTCATACTACCTTAGGGTTTAGCATGTGTGTGCTACTTTAAATTTTAGAGTTCATTCACAGAAAACAGTGGTAACCAATTACACATACTTTGTTTTTTTTTGTAAAGAGTTGATGTCCCTGTATTTTTCAATTACTTTGTGTATTATATTTAGCTTGTTACTGTCTCACACTGAGTCATATAAAACTCATTTTAAAGATAGATTTCATAATGTAATTTCTTGTACTGTTATTAAAACAAAATATGAATGTAGTCAAGGACTGAAAGTACTTGTATAGCAGAGAGCTATAAAAAACAATGATATTATATAAAATAAATGAAAATGTCAGGAAGCATTGAAGTAATTTTCTAATTAAAGCTACATTTAATGTTACTAGCTGCACAGAACAGCACAACAGAAATGGAATTTTAAAAAAGAAGGTTTTCATATGTAAAAAATATTTTTGTATCATTTCAGGCAATAGGCAGTTTTTGAAAGGTTCTCCAGCAGGAGGTGCTTTTTCTGTAGCATCTAACAACGTGAGTCATAGTGGTGTGCTAAAATCACCTTTCTTCCCGGCACAGTACCCAAGAGATTTAGGAATAGAATATGTTATCAACTGTCTTCCTGAACTGTCCCCTAATTCCAATAGCAGTTGTAGAGTACGAGTAGTCTTCAGAGATTTTCAGCTGGCATCTGTTTCAATCATGGAGGTGAGGATTTTTATGACTCTATTATTTGCTAATTAAATAAATATTTAATATTGCTACATAGTTTGGCCCAAATAAGTATTTATAATAATTAAATTGTCTTCTCCCATTAGGTTAATGTAAAAATTTAAAAAAAAAAAAATGTTTGCATAAGGATAAAAGTATTGCAGATGAATCTTTATTCAAGTTCAACACCATTATCTGAAAATCCAACATTTTTTAGAATTTCTGAAGAAATATAGCATATTTCTTTCTTCAGGGTATGTGGTACCTACCATAAGACATATGACAACTCGTGATATTTTCATACCTTTTCAGATGAATGTTTATGAGAATTTTTTTTTCAAAAACTTTGTTTAATGTTTAATTTCTGTTCATAGGTTGATGTTTAAGAATTTTGTATGTAGCAATAAAATATGCACAGAAAAGGTTAATACATTTAACCCATTAAAAATTATTTAATTTAAAACAAAATGACATTTAAAATGACTTACACATGTCAACTTTGGACAGTTTAAACTCATGAAAAGTTAGAAAATAAAAATTGTATGTTTTTTTCAGATTCCTTCACAATTCTGCATATTACAGTTTCAGGAAAGTTAGACACAATGATTCTGACATTCAGTAGCCCAAACAATACATGCAAAAGGGTAAAAGCACTGCAAAGAAGGATAAGAGCATTCTTTAACCTTTGTTTTCTGGAACAACTGGGGTGTAATGTTATTAGATTAGATAAGAAAAGGGTAAAGTCATCAACAGAGCAGCTACGTAGCTTTATTAGAACAATGAAGGATGCTATGAAGGTCAAACTTCCACATTTGTTAAAGGAGAGAGTTCTTTTCAACCAAGACAGTGCACCAGTGCATGCTTCTTCAATGTACAGTAAAGTTGCATGACTGGCATTTTGAACTACATGCACCACGTTCACTAGATTTGCTTCCCAGTGACTTTTTCTTCTTTCCAGATCTGAAGTAATAGCTTTATATAAGATGCAGAAATCATAAGTGATTTAAACTCTTATTTTATGGAATTGGACAAATAATTTTGTACTGAAGGTATATATTACAATATAATTGGTCCAAGTGTATGAAATTGAAAGGTTGGATTAAACATTTTCTGATTTTTTCTCAGGCCAAAAAGAATATAAACCATAAGGAAGTAGAGAAATGATCACTGCATAGTGCATAGCAATTACAAAATTCAAAAAGACAATATTAACAAAGACAGCATGAAGAGACTATAACTGACTATATTGTAAAACCTCTTGATAGAGAAGATTACCTATTAAAATTTAGCTTTGAATCTACAATAATCTCAACTCCAAGTACATCCATTACCAGTGACATCTACATTGAAAATGGAAATTGCATCAGTGATTCTTAGCTTATGATAAGGACAGCGTCCTCTGAAACACATCTCTCCCAATGTGTGGGTTCAAACTCTGCAGAAGGTGATGGATTTTTTTGGGGCGTAAAAATCCTTAGCATGGCTTCCTTTGGAAGGGAACTAAAACCATTGGTCCCGTGTCTTAGATTTGTGGCATGTAAAAGAACTCCAACTGATAAAGAGGCCCCTGAGCAAAATTAAAGCAGTCTTTCACGCCCAATATAGAATTGTATGCTGAGAAGCACAGCAGTTAAAGAACATCCATAAATAAAACTAAATTTAATTTCTGAAATACATTCCAGGTAGTTACTAAAAATAGTTAAGTTTTCGGGTGAATGATTTACTTGGTTAATTATTGCAATATTACTGCATTTTACTGTACTTTTATTGATAAGCTGTGTGTTAGGCAATGTTTTAGAATATTTTAATACTTCAGTTTTTAATTTACACTGACATTAAATAATAAATACAGGAAATTTCAACCATTTTGTGTTGAAAAAAGTTAATTTCTTTCAATAATATTGTAGTACTTTAAAAAATAAGCAAAATCCTTGCAACTGCAGCCAAACATACTCCATCATTATCCATGTGTGTGTCATCACACTGATTACTTTACATGTGCCCTCCCCATCCTTTTGACTGCAGTTGCTGGGATTCAAACACGTGATGTTTGCCTTTGAATGGATGGCCAGTCCATTATGTATTGCACTAACGACTACTGCTATTCAAACTACTTCCAAACAGATAAAAATGAAAGGGATATGAAACTGGTTTACAAAATAGAGGAAGAATGGCTTATGAGGCAAATATATTTGTGCATTTAAAGGTTAAATATTCTTATTGTGTTTCTTTTACTTAAAATAGTAATCTAAGCTTTCTTTCTTTACTTTCCTGATGTAGTTTTATGATTGGAATGGTCATCGCCTTGACGTGAGCAGCGGTACTTTGTTCCGTCCTCCAGTAATTATTTCTACAGGACCATCATTACTTGTCCGCTTTTATGCCAATAGTGGAACTGGTTTAGGATTTAAAGCTATTTATTCTTTTGTATCTGGTGAGTGAAGCAGATTTAGCATTCCTTTGGTAGCATTCAAAATCATAAACTTATTTACCCTTAAAATAAGAACTATAGCTTTCCTGGCGACGTGTTAATTCAAGATCTTCTCGGGCTTCTAGCCAGGTAAAAACTTGGCTTGACACCAACGTTTCGAAGAAGTGCATCTTCGAAACGTTGGTGTCAAGCCAAGTTTTTACCTGGCTAGAAGCCCGAGAAGATCTTGAATTATTTACCCTTTTTAAACCTTTTAAGTGATTTTATAGACACATCCTTTTCAGCATTGTCCAGTGTTTTGTATCAGTTATTTTAAATACAATTCTCTTGCATGAGCATATATACTGATTAATGTAGAGGCTTACCTTGAGTATAGGATTGTTTTACCTTGTAAGTTTCAACATTACTAATAGCCTAATTTAACTTTTGTAAGTAATTGATTTCCACACTCTTCATAAATATGAAAAATGATGTGCAAGTAAAAAATATGGGAACTAATGAATTTTTATGTTTTCATGAATAATTTATATTTGACCTCTGGATAAAACATTTTGACCTGCTTTGTGAACCATTTCATCACTTCATTGTAACTAACAAGCTTGTTTCACCCTAGCTGTTTTTCATTCAGATGAAAGGAGCATGAATACACTGTTAATAGCATTTGTTTAATAAATATTTTGAGATGTCAGGAACCCAGCCTTGCTTTCATAAACTAATCACAAGCAATTAAATCAACCAAAATCACCTCTTGAAGGTCCCAGAAAATTGTTTGGGAAAAGAGAAACATTCACATACATCTGTAATTTATTGATGAAACTACAGCTGCATAAGCTCCAGCATATTCCACTTCTTTATTCCCAATTTATTTTTTACTTAAATTAGATAAAGTGGTTTCACTGTTATTCAATCATCTTTTTAATTAGATGATGATGAATAATCTTTTCAATCACAGATTCCCTCTTAGCATATTCTAAGTTCCCGTTTAATTAATTCTACCTTCTTGTTGATAATTAAAATGATAAATGCAATATACTCCTGGATAATTAAATACATTCTTGAGTAAAACCATTTTGCTTTGGGTTCTGATCAATACAAGGTATCTTGATGGTAGGAAGCAGACATTGTATGCAGACTATAAACAAGTTTTAAGACAATCACTCTCATTAAATCCTTAGCAATTAGTTGTTTATCACAAATTATACACAGAGAGCTGCACCACAAAATGGAGCACATCTAGTTGGGTGGGAGCTGAAGAATGATAGTAACAATTGAACAAAACCTGCAAAATTTAGCCTGCATTGATTCTTGTATTGTGCCATGTTTCATTGTAGCTTATAGAATACTGAAAGAACTGATGTTATGGTATATTTGAATGGCACTGTTGTAAATCATTTGCTATTCATAGATAAAATTTGTAATAATGATTAAAAATAATTAAAAAGTTAAAGCAAATTCCTCACAGTTAGCTTTCTAAAAGTCATTTAATAGTGATTATTGTTTTATTTATTTTTATAGATAAATATGTATTTTATAGATAAATACATATAGATAAATATGTATTGTGTAAACTTCAGCTTTTCTTGCACAACTGACTGTAAGATGTATATCCTTAGATATAAGCATAAATCACTAATAAGTAGTAGTAATATTCATTATGACATATTATGAAGGTTTATTGAAGCACTAAGAAATACATATATATTTTCTCAGTTTTCTTACAATAAAAAATTATATGTTGAACGTCTTTTTTACCTCCACATAATGGACATTCACCTTGTGGGTGCCCATTTCATTGTCCTTTTAGCCTCCATATTCCTGCTCCTAATAATGCTATCCTCCTCCTTTTCTTCCCGGCTAATGTTATCTACATATCTTTCTCTTTCCCAGATATATAAAATACAAGTGATCTCTTCTGCGATAACTGACTAAACAATTTTCAAATTTCTATGTCTTCAAATCTTTTTCTTGTTCCCTTCCAAAAATTTTTATATTATGTTTCTCTTTTCCTCCAAATATTGCCTAAGCCATTATTTTCTAAGGTATTTCTCAAATTACTTACCCAACTTGTACTTTGTAAACTTGTTTCATTGTATTTCAAACATTGTTTAAGTAAATTACCATCTTCTAAATTTAGGATCCTATACCAATAAAGCCCTCTTCATAACTAATCCTTTCCTTGCCACTCTCCCCATTTCAATTTTAGTAATAGTTACTTTCTTTGATGTATATAATCTGTAAAGTTAATTCATGCAAAATATCTATTCATTTTTTTGCAGACAACTTCCAAGAAAGTTCTCTGGTGCCAGTCACTGGTAAGTTATTTTTGAGTTCCAAATCAATAATTGTAGTAAAAATAAGTTTCAGAAATTCTAAAGTTAGATAAAAAGTTGTAGCACCACTGCCGTAACTTGAAGAATGTGCATCAAATGGCATTCGTGTTGCCTGTAGTTGAACAGCAGAAGGTCAGTTGAAGTAGGGTAGTGAGTGGCAATGGCTGTGTTTGAGTCAGTTTTATTGTGTACCTGAAAGTGCAGGAGGCCAGTTCAAGGCCCTAACAGTATGTTTAGGCAATGCAAAGATCATGCATAGATCAAGATTGAAGTGGCACTTGGCCATGGTGCACAACAGTGTTTTCAGGGACTGAATGAAGCATGTGGTGATGTAACATTGCCATATCATACAATGGTAGGTTGGGTGAAAGCATTTTGTGATGGCAGAGATGTCATTCCAAGATTGGAACATTCAGGATGACCCCTACAAACAAAATGACAACTGAACTCCTTGGATAGGTAGAGTCAGACTGAAAAATTCAATGTCATAGCTGTGATTTGAATCACAGATTCTAGCCGTTTGCTCTACCACTGAGCTACCATGGCAACATGCTCAGTGTTGTGCCATGGTAGCTCAGTGGTAGAGCAACTGGCTAGAGACCGGGTGATCTGTGATTCAAATCCTGGCTAAGGCATTGAATTTTTCAATTTGATTCTACCTATCCAACTCCTGTCCTACATACAGTTTCTGTGAGAAAACAATTAAAATTATCGCAACTGAGCTCCTTACTGGTTGTAGAACAATGATGGAGGTAGATGTGTGTCACATAGCAGTGCTACACATTTTGCACAATACTTTTGGGCTCTAGAAAATTGCAGCATGTTGTTTGCATACAATAAACAGGGTGCAATGGTGGTATTAATATGCACTTGCAGAGGAATTGCTCAATCACTACCACAGAGAGGGTGAAGACTTCCTTGGAAGGATTATCACTATGACAAAACCTGGGCTTGGTCATATGAATCACCTGGTCCTCCTCGCCATAGAACTTACACTGTGAACCAACTGGCACCAAAGCAATGATTGTTGTGGCTTATGATATCCAGGGTTAATCCTTCGTCACATTATACCACAGGCTAGGCAGTCAATGCAGTCTATAACTGCAATTTCTTGTGACATCACCTTCGTCCTGCACTGAGAAGAAAGTGAATCCCATCATCCTTCACAGCAATGCAGAATGTCACATGGCAAACCCTGTGCATGAGCTCCTGCATACATGGGGGTGGGAGATACTGGTACATCCACTGTACATGTCCTTATGATACATCGGCAGAGATGGATGCACCAATGGTGAGTAATGCCTTCCATTTGTGTGGGGAAGGTGATCAGGAAGCAGGGTGATTATATTGAGGCATGTTTTATTTTGAAGGGCTGTCAATAAAGCCTGGAACAAATTATGGCAGTGCTGTCACTACTTTTTAACTGGAATCTGCATAGTATGGAATTATACTTGAAGTATTGTTAAGCAAATCAATGTTTCAAACTGTTTTTAGAAATGGAATTTTAAGCAAATTTGAATATTTTGGGAGGGTATGCCTTTGCTCTTTTTTACTTAACATACTCCTCACATACCAATCCAATGATTGTGATCTTAGGAATTCATCATCTAAAGTATATGTAATACTTAAGCTGATGGTTTTCCATTAAAGCACTTAGTTTATTTTAATTTAAAACAATTATAATAACTGAACTTATTTTAAAAAGCTCATTATTATTTACGTTAACTTTCAGACTGTGGAGGATATGTAGAAAATCTTGGTGGTGCAATCACTATGATGCATATGGTGGACCGAGGCTTAAAAACTTATGACTGTATATGGCTCATTCGACCCCCGAAGAATTATCTGCATCTCAGGACTCATCTCTATCTTAAAGTTGCGACATTTAGGGATATGGGTAAGTATACCATTTGGTCTTATGAACAAGTGTTTGCTCTATTAATATCTAACTATGTATACCAACGACCAGGTCATAAGGTTAGGCTAGAATTGTTATCATGAAAAGCTTCAAAGTAAGTGCATAATATGGTTTCATCCTGGCTTCTAATGTAGTAATTCAAAAAGTCAGTTTTGAATTTCTGTATTATTTTCCTGTAGGTTTAATGACTGTTGCTTAGTACAAAACTGAAGTAACTCATTAGTCGCTATTTAGGATATTTTATCTCCAAATCTCAAGACTTCGAAGATAAATTTGTATTTTATATAAGTATAATGAAATTAAAATGTTTGCATCTGAAAAATCAGACATTTTGAGTAGAGACACTTCAGAAGCCAGGGTATGAAATGCATACAATTTTATTTTTAGATTATAAAAGAGCTTTAAGCAAACATGTTCTGTTCATCTTCAAAATTATAATTAATTTATGGTATTTCAAAATAGGTTCAAAACATTTCACAAGGATGCTTTCTAGTCTTGCAAACATTACACTTTGACACCTTGGAAGAAATTTGGGTTTCACTCAGCTCAGTTGTCTCATGATAACATCCATGTCATGGTGCAATACCATGATTAAGTTCAAAGCATTATTTGAATTTATTTTGTTTATTTTAGCTGGAAGTACAGAGCTGCAGATTCGACAAGGACTTACATCAGACAAACCAATTTTAGACACTATTCGACATCCAGCAAGTCAGTTACAATCATCAAGACATAGAGAACACATTGTTCCTGTGAATGTTGGCTTTTATGTCAGTCTCCGAGGAACTTTTGGAGCTCTCTCCCGTCTTGCTATAGTGTATACTGCATTCAATTATATGGGTAAGTAAATACAGCTTACTGTCTCAGTAGTTTATCTTGGTTTATGCCCTACAAGAAAAAAAAAGAAGAGTATGAGTATTTCATTCCAACCGAAACTTTGATATCTAGATTTTAACAGAAATGCCTAATTTGAGGCCCCTAAGCATTTTTAATAAAATGTCTTCTTTGTGCACATGTGTGTGTGCGCATTTATGTATGCACACATGTGCATGAACAGTATAAATCAAAGATGAAAAATCAGATAAACACCAAACATAGTATTTAAGTTTAGTATCTTCTTAAAATGTGAATAAAGGCTTTCACCAAAATTCTCCAATGCCAAACAATCCTTTAAATGGAATATTTTCATAACTTTTATTTTCTCAAAAATGGCTGTTATGATTTTGATTAAAATACCATATAGTAAAGGTATTTACATAACAAAATGTTTATTTTGACATTTTTGGGAATAGCTTCTGAAGTCCTCATTGTTTGGAATGCATCTTATATAATGTGTATAACTGGTAAACTCTTAAGCAGTAGAGGAAAATATGCTACACTAGAAAAAGTTGAGTTTGTTAAAACATACAAAAGGCCAGCAAATGTGACCAGTTCTTAAAACAGTTGACTGCCGCTATTCATTTGGCATGTATAACAAAATATGTAATGTGTCTATTTCTGCCAAGGTTTACCTTGATTAAAATGAAGTAAATAGAAAAATAAACTTTCATAAGAATAATTTTTATAGGCACTAATAAACAACAGAAAGTCATGTAATACAACAGATTTTTTCCCTCTTTTTTTTCTGTTTGTTTATTTTTATTTTAAATTATTTTTTTTTAAGTTTCTTGTTATTTAATGAATTAAGTTATGTTTACAAACCTATGTGATTTCAACAGGATTTAATTAATGTTTGAAATTTTTTAAAACTTTTTACATATACACTATAATTGAAGATAGTATTGAATTTTTACTGGAGAATTTCCGTCCTAGCAAGCGTAACTAAAGCATACAAAAGGTCATCTTTGTACTGTTTGACTGTCAAAGCAGCTATAATATTTTGATTGTCTTTCATGTTGAAATGCAAGCTGTTAAGGTCCCTTAAATAGGAAGTAAATAAATTTCCAGTCAACTTAGTACCGGAATACAAATTAAATCATGAACTTTATCACTAAATTCATGAAGATTGTCAAGCAAACTAGTTAAGTTTCTGTGTCACAAAAACATTTGAGTTTGTTCTTGAAACTCAATTTGGTATTTTATAATTATTGAATAATTCTAATTTGTAAAGAACCGATTAAACTTTTTATTAGATAACTCAGTATACTAATTAGGACCTTCCTAATAAATATGCATTATATTTAATTACTATAGTTAAAATAGCAATATTAATAATATATTGCATAATCTGTATGTATTGCTGCTGTAAATGGTATTTGCAAATTTGTTATTACTAACAGGTGTTTTCACATGTTTCAATCTACAAGACATCTTATTTTGATACTTGTTACTTGTGCATTAAATTTATTTCACTTTTAACCTCATAAACTTTGTTTTCATATTTTACTGAATTAACTGACAAACCCATTAAATTATTTAAAACAAATAGTAAATAAAACGTATTTATACTGGTACATTTTCCAATGCTGGACTTGACTGTTGAAGAAAAATATTTTTAGAAAAGTCTACATTTTATTATTTTCATCTACTATTAACAAATAGTAATATTGATTCTTACATTTTTTGTCATGTTTCATGTCATTTGGTGGGAGAAAATTAAATCTAAGTTTTCAATTTTTATTATATGTGCTGCCTAGAAATAGTTTTCTAAACATTTTGGAGATATTTTTAAAAGGTTGATTTTACTCTGTAGGGGATAAAAATGCAATCCCTCAAGATAAAGACTAATCTGTAAAACAAATCAAACAAAAATACATTTTTTTGTGTGAAATTAAGCATGAATATTCTCTTTTGCTTCTCAGATTGTTTTGCTGGTTCAGATTATCTGTGTCAAAATCATCGATGCATTCCATCCCAACTAAGCTGTGATGGATTTGATCATTGTGGAGATAATAGTGATGAACCAACAACTTGCTATCAAGGTGAGTTCATTTTAAGAATTCTGTTTAATTATTATTAAATATCTACCACAGTAATCAATCAAATAAGTATATCTCTAGGAGGATGGGAAATCAATTTCCATTTAGAATCTTTTTATTCCACCATTATAAGAATAAAATGTAATGCACTGCTGCATTTAATTTACAAAAGTATTGTTTAATGTCTGTCAGTTAACTATATTCCCTCATTTTTAAACCTGAGAGTGAAAACTTTTGAGATTTTAAGAAACTTTATGTCACTTTCTACTATCTTCTACAACAAAATTGGTGTGAAGTTTACCGTGAGATTACCTTTTAAATTTTCTTAAAAACTCATTTGTACTGTACTTCTTTCAGAGTGGGGAGGCCATAAACTTAAATGCCTGTTATTATGAAATAAATTTGAGTCAGTTATAGACTCTTTAGTTTCACTTACTTAATTTTTTTCCCATCTTCACTGTCAGTGGGTGTTTGACTGGCTAATTATTTCATCCGTGCTACCATCTTGTAATATTAAGATTACCCCCAAGGAAAGATGGCAGCATGGATGAAATTATGACAGGAACTTCCTCTTCTGTATCCAGTCAAATACCTGCCTATAGTGAAGATGAACATATTTGGAATGCATCCAGGAATAAATAATTAAGTGAAACTATAGTGTGCATAATTGACTCAAATAACTTTTGTAATATTTTAAAAGTTTCACTGTATAAATCACTTCATATGATTAAATGCATGAATAAATTTATGATTAAATGCATGTATTTATAAATTACTATTTCAGAATGGGATGTTGAACCACAAGATAGACGTTGGTACTCTCACACACCAAATTACTATTTCCCAAAGAATGAACGCTATCCAGACCTGAAAACAGCAACTCTTGTTTTTGTGATTAGCAGTTTGGGTAAGTGTTCTATCTAGCTAACAGGCTGCTTCCCTGCATTGCTGTTTATGGCAGTTTTTAGGAAAGAACATGGAAGAAATCCATGAAAGTATGAAAGAAAAAAGAAACCCATGAAAATATGAAAGAAAACTTTTGGGT
Organism: Hymenopus coronatus; assembly: GCA_030762935.1. Lineage (NCBI taxonomy): Eukaryota > Metazoa > Arthropoda > Insecta > Mantodea > Hymenopodidae > Hymenopus > Hymenopus coronatus. Next base: position 145,331,534 of record CM060881.1, on the reverse strand, counting down.
TGTAGATCTATTCTCTGCTGTCAGAAAAAGAAACCTCTCTGACGGTGCAGTAATATGAATGAATGATTTATTTTATATTGTATTCTATGATAAAAGATAATTCTTCTATTTAAAAGCTGCTATATGATACTGGTGGCAGTCAAAAGACAACTTAAAGCTTTGTTTGATTGTGCTAATTACCCATTTGTTTGCCCTGTGCAACCATTTATATAAATCAGGATTCTCTGCTTATTCAGAACAAAGGTCTCATATGCAGATGCATATATTTGCCTCCAGTTTTCCAGACTTATCACATAAAACTAAATTATGTAAACCAATTCAGTCTCATCCCTTTTATGGTCCCAAGGATATTTTTGATTTTCAACATTGAAAATGGTTTTATGTACCTATCTATGTGGATTATTATGATTTGCAATACTTCTTTTTTTTTTGTGCAATATATAGAGTCAAATGTTTTTTAATTAAATAAACTAATAAAACATGATTCATATGTCAAAAGCTGTCTTCTCAAAGCATTTGTTGATATAAGTGTTAGGTGAAAATTATTATACCATTACAAATGTTCTATTGAAAAGTACCTCATGACCTAGATATTTTGGGAACCACAACCTATTATAGTTTGTACCAGATTGAAAAATGCAGTTCCGTAATTGGGATTTGAGCCATGTTTCTTCAGCTTCAGTGTTGCTGCTCTAACCAACTAAGTTACCATAGCAGTATTCTAGCATAATTCTAAATTCCCCAACAGACTGATTTTTTTTCCTGGTAGATCATATGGCATTCTCAAATTCATTTTTGAGATGATATATGTAATGGCAAATTAACTATTATTACGTTAATACATGTTTATTATTTAATTATATTTTTGTTTGCCAATCCAATAAAAAGAAATAAAAGTTTTACGTACACAATTGCTAACATTGTTCAGTGGACAATACTGCAGCAGTCTAAAGCATTGTGAGCTAAGTCCCTCAATCTCTAACTGCATAAACTGCAATATATTCAAAATAAAAATGCTAAATTGCGATAAAACCAGATGATTAAGGAAGAGAGTGAAGAAAACAAAAAGCATAGCTCAGCTAATATCATATACTCCAGCAAGACTTGTATTAACTGTGTGCTATGAAAATTACAATGCCATGAATATTATAGTGTTCATTCAGCTCTGTTCAAAATGGGTGCTGTCCTTACCCCCTTCATCTGGTGTAATGAAACTGAAACAGCACCGCTAAAAAAACTGAAAAAATAGTTGGTTACATTCTGACTGAAAGCGCAAATGTCATATTCTCCTTCTGGTTAGTGTGTGGGGTTCTGAGAGTCTGCAATGTCATAGCTGTTTCATTTGCACCATGAGATAACTGAGTCTTTATCAGATGAAGTCAAATATTTCTAAAAAAGCTCTTTGTTGGGCAAATAAGGATTAAAATTTTAACAACAATTTTAATGAAAGGGTGTTTTGGAACAGTGATACATATGAATAGAATATTTCTGAGTTGGGTTTGTAACTCTTAAGTCTAGAAAAACTATACGTAAGTGATACTTAAGTATTACAAAACCAACTCAGAAATATTCTAATTAAATGTTCTCTTTATTTACTAATAATTTGATAACATGTTCAATGCAATATACAGTCTGTTTTGAAATGACACTCAATGAATATGTCTTATACCTTATATTATAGCTTGAATTAGTCCAAAGTTTGAGTCACAGCTTCAAAACTCTTTCATGTAGTATACCCGAGTACTTGGCTTCCTAGTCTTCATTCCGTAGGTTTCATGTAGTTTTGGAAACAGAGCAACATTGAGACATTTATGCTATACACCTTAACGTCTAGTTACTTCAATGCTAATGCTTTGGTTGATAACACTGCAGTAAGGCAAGCAGGCAAGTGAGCTCTTCTTTTCTCCACACCCCACTTCCCATAAATCTAGCACCCAAGAAAAGGTATGCACATAGTACGTTTTATGTGATATTGAAATCATTTCAAGATTTGACTGTGCACAAAGACTGGTGTGCATTGCCCACATAACACCTGGAGGGTGTTCTTGACAAGCACATGTTATGAAAATAAAGTGGTTTCTCCATGTTGGTTATCAGCAAACTTGTCATAGTTTTCAGGTAAAGGAGTAAAGGGACAACTGACTCGGGCAGTTTCGAGGTTGCTCTTGAATTGTAACATAGATATTTTTTCATAAACACAAGCTTCTTGTGCTTATTATCCTTATCAGTTTATAATTATTCCAATAGCAAACTTTCAACCACTTACTCTAAATAACAAATGTATTTCAAAACTTGCAAATATGCATAGAAGTTTGTGACAGTGATGTGATTAAATAAAAAATAAAAGAATTTGAGTTGGTTTTTGTAACACAAACATCACTTATTTTTACTTACTGGGACCGGTTTCGGGTAACACTTGAGTTGGAATTAAGGGTTGAAAATGGGAACAAGTGTTACCTGAAACTGGTCCCAGCAATTAAAAATAAGTGATGTTTGTGTTACAAAAACTGACTCAAATTCTTTTATTTTTTAACAAATGTACTGTTAAATATACAAATTTTTCATTTAGTATTACGAGTTAAAGACAGTAAAATAAACATCATGTCTCACTGTAAAACAGATTATTTTTTTGTTTAACTCTATCTAAAATTCTTTGGTAGTATTCTGATAGTATTCTTGCCTCTGTAGTGTTCCTTGCTTTCCTCAAGATCGCTAATGTTAAATTGCCTCTAAAAGATAGCAGCATATGTATTCTAGCTTATTTTCCCAGTCATTTCCTTTCATTCATTAATTGTTATGAGGAAATTTTATGTTGGAAGAATAAACAAATAACTAAAGGTATAGGCTATTTGGTAGGGTTTTGTTAGATAAAGAATCCTTTTAATATTAGGTAACCACAGTGCAGCATGTTGGTATGTTTACCAAAACACTGCTAAAGAACAGAACTTACCTGCTCTACCTCTGGACAGGATCTACGTGGGACAGGCTCATTGTTTTGTTCCTGAGTTACTGTCTAATGCACACTGACCGTGAGATGTTTTTGTTGATTTACATTTATTGGCATTGAAAGCTATAGTTTTATACCACATAGGATCTGAGCATCAATGTCCACAGCTTGGTTCACTGTCATTTTGAAACAATCTGTGTAAAACATATCTGAATGTTCTTATATTATTTGCTCGTCACTTTTCTCAATTTGTGAGTTCACCTTATAATAAAAATCTTATGTGTTTCATACATGTGACTTTCTCTACATCTCTGTAACAAATTATTGCTAAAAAATCTAAATCTTCTATTTACTTCATGCTAATCAAAAAAAAAATATATATATATTAGAAATGGTCATATTACTTGCTTCCTTGTAAGTAGAAAGGAAATAAGGGAACACTTTAAGCTAAAGCCATAGTCAAATGTTTTAAAAGTTGGTTACTATGTGATTGAAGTTCCTTTGTTTGTATGGCCAGGTGTTGACAAATTTCCATATTGGAAAAGTATAAGTATTTTAAAACTGAAACCAATAAAAAGGAATATCTCAAAAATGGTCAACTCCACGAAAAAAATGTATATGACATAAATTGTGTGTGTTAATGGGCTCTACATTTTTTGTGTAGTAAGTTTTTGTCTTACGGTTCACTAGTTATGGAAAATTCCACAAAATTCATTCAGAATAAAGATGTCTTCAGAAGCTTTTCCCAGAAAAGCTAAGACATACATTTTATTTGTCACGTAAGTATCTTTAATATACAATATTTTAATCAAAATTGTTAGAGCCATTTTTGAGAAAATCAAAATTTTCCAACATTTTTCCATGTAAAGGTCAGTTGGGGTGGGGAAATTTTCTTGAAAATCTTTGTATCGCATCCTTGGAAGATACTAAACCTATATACCAAGTTTGGTATTTAACAAACTTTTCATTTTTGAGCTATGCTGCCCACAAACGCATGCACGCACATGGACATTTTTCTAAAATACTTTTTTTTTTTATTCAGGGGCTCTAAACATATATTTCCAGTGAAATCTTGGTATCAAATTTTTGGATGCATTACAATACCTTCTCTATACACTACATACATAGTACATGTAGAGAAAGTAAAAAACACATCACATAATTTAAAGAAGAAACTATAAATTAGAATAATAGTATTCAAAGTATAATGAGAAATGAAGCAAAATGTGAACATCTAATCAACATCTTTGTATATAAAAGAATTAATATGCTTTGAGTGACCATGAAATACAAGTGCATTTCAGTAGACATTTTTCTACACATAACTATTTTATAAAACTAACATACAAGGTATTTAATGAGCGAAATTTGTATATCAAAGTTAACATTACATATAAAATAATTCAGTTGCACCGGCATCCAGTATTAGTGCTTTTTTTTTATTTTCAGCTGATAGTTTTAATTTTGATAAGAACTATGAATTTCATTCTTCATGTATTCAAGTGATTTGTTTTATTCAAAACAGACATTTGAAATAAGGTTATGTTGCATTTATAGTTATTAATATGTTTATTTATTAGTCCCTAAAATGTTACTGTAATGACTAAGCAACATTTTGTGGGCTGTTTTTGGTGTCAAAGTGATATTTTAGGGAGTATGTTAAAAAGCATATTTATGTATATGACTCTTGATTAATTACAGGTCTTGTCCTTTTGATCTCAGCCCTTATTGTACTGCTGTATCGAATGGGAGCTAGAGCAAGGCAGCAGAGAGATATCCAGAATAGGTTGCAGACTATTAGTGAGCTACTTGGTAAGATCTCTTTGATTAGAATAATGTGTGATCAGAATATTTTCAATATTTTTGCACATTGATTGTGCACAATCCATGCGCTTATGATAGATAGATGTTTTATTCATCAAAAGAATTACAAAAATTCAAAGGCTTCATCAAGTAACAGATTAACAACACACTCATTATTTACATTATGTCACAACTTATAGTAATATTGTGCTATTAAACACTTTGCCTCAGTATTCAAACAGAATCTAACTGGTAAGCTATAATTTCCATTTTTCATCTAAAGAACCAAAGAGCAAAATTTAGGATTCCTCCTCACTTTTTGTACTATAATTTAATTACATTTACTGCACTTGCACAAATACACATACACTTTCAACTGAAAGTACATTCTGCATGGTTGAAACATTTTTTTCTCAATCTTCACTTATGTAAACATGTGCGAAGCAGCAGTGGTCAGTTTAACATGAACATTTGAAATGAGCTAGGAAGTACTCATTTCTCTCTTCTCTCTATAGACACCAACAACTCTCTAATCTCAAAATGGTACTAATATTTTCATATTCAAAATATGTAACTTAGATCATGGGGCCTGTTTCATATTCACACATCATTTATTCTTTATATGTAAGAAAAAGTTTATATGACTGATTTACAGCCCGGTACAAAACCCCAACTCTGATGCCCCAAGTTTGAATTTCAGAGTTCCTTCTCTTAGATAAATTGCCAACCAAGTTTAAAAGTTCTGATATAGCTACTTAATTTAGTTAATTCACTTAATTTGTTCATCAGATTGCAAATCCTTGAATTTTCTAGTTGGATGGATTTAGTTTGGAATGGTGTGCTCATTTTTGAAACTTAGTTAGAAATGAGACTTTACATAAAGATTAAGTTTAACTCTATATTTGATTCTTAGAAACATTCTACCATTTAAAATTATGTTATTACTTAGAGAAAGTATTTTCTTGTAGAACACTAATAACCAATAAAATAATATTCCTTTAAAAGCAAAAACTTTAGTTAGAAGTCTATGCAATTAATGCCCCCAGATGCTTTCTAAAAATGATGAAGAACCTTGGATATTTGTTTCAAAATTCTGGAAATATGTGGGCTTTCAGAGTTAATGCTATAACTTTCATAATTGAAAATATAGATTAAGTTACTATCTCATATCTATTGTTTATTCAAGTACATATAATGGTGTCTGTGAAAAGTCGACATAAAGGGGGACAGTAATGATTTTATAATCATGGACATGGCATTGTGCACTTAAATTATGCTAAATATTAAAGTTGTGCTTATGCTGGAATGTAAACATTGGTCTTAATATAAGAATCAAACAAAATCAGTTAAAGAAATATATGAATGTAATAAAAATTCAGAAAAAACAACATTCACATAGAAATAAGCTAAAAATGTCTCTTCTGGACTAACTTCAATCATTTTAAAAGTCATGAATGTTTTCCTTAATTTACAATATGAAGTCTGATGTAATGTTTCACATTTTGTAATCAAATGAAAATGATGCTATGCCTAAAATAATTTATTTAAATGCACTACTACTGATAGAACAGACAGTGCAGTTGTTGATATAGTATTGTGACTGGCATTTTAGATGGAGCACGGGTTGAAGAAGTAATAACTGCAGATGATCCACCAGTATACGAGGCTCCACCTGACTATGATGAAGTCATTAAAGTGTTCCTAGAGCCCACAGCAAGCAATCGTATAAGGAAGAAACGTACACCTCGCCGCAGTCACTCTAGTAGGCTGAGTCTTTCTAGAGAGGAGGACAGTTCGTAAGTAAAAGTTTCTTAGTTTAAAAATCTGATGAATTACATTCACCTGACTTTCTTACCTTTTGTGTAACAAAATATTCATACAAAAGTCTATCCTTCTATCTACTTCATGTTAATCAGCATAAACATTAGCAGAAATTGTCTTATTACTTAGTTCCTTGTAAGTAGAAGGGAAAAAGGAAATACACGAAGTTAAAGCTAAAGTGAAATTTTTTAAAAGCTAGTTGCTATGTGATGACATTGAAATGCAGAAAAAAGTGTTTGCAGAAAAAACTTTGCATGGGAAGGAGTAAAACAAAAGAAACACAAATGACAACTTTCTGTTTGAGAAAATTTTAAACAGTGGAAAAGTTGCACCAATAACAAGGAATACCTTGGTAATGGAATGGATATCTCCGCAAAAATGATGTATCATATATAAATTGTGTCCTTGGTGAGATCTACATTTTCTGTGCAGTAAGATTTTGTCTCTCTCTTAAGGTTTACCAGTTATGCAAAAGACATCCAGAATGAAAAGAACCTCAGAGGCTATTTCCAGAAAAGCAAGATATAACTTATTTCTCATAAAAATCTCTTATTTTTTGTATTTTAGGCACAATTATTGGGACCATTTTTGAGAAAATAAAAATTTTCAAAAAACGCTCCATGTAAACAGTAGTTTAATGGGGGGAATTTTCTTGAAAATCTTTGCATTGTGTCCTTGGAAAATGCTGAAATTAAAGATCATTTTTTTGTTTTTAGGCTATGCTGTTCATAGACACACACCTATGCCCACACATGTACGCGCACACACACACACACACACACACATGCACACACCCCCTTGGACCTTTTCTATAAATCCTTTTTTTTGGGGGGGGGTTCATTTTATCTCATATATCTTGACATCAAATTTTGGGGTAGAAAGTAAAATTTGGATCATTATACCATTTTCTGCCTTTTGTTAATCCATTTAATGGTAACACTCTGAATTTTAGTTGAATAGATTGGAAATGTTTCACCAAGATATTCTAGAAAGTTTACCACCATCCTCTATTGCTTAGTAATGAATTTGAGGATCTCCAACTGTATATTTTTTCAACTTAAACAGAACATTTAATACCAAATAATATGAAACAATGACAGTTATTACACAATTTTTACACTTTTTGATAATTTATTAAAATAATAAACATAAAGCAAAATTGGTCATCACCATCTTTGAACTGGAGAAAATTCACTTAATTAAGAACAAATTACTAAGTATTTTATGCTCTTATAGGAGAATGCATAGCTAATATTCAAGGGTCTAAATAATAAATAAATAGTTTTGTTATATTAAACTTCAAATCGCCACCCTCTGTAGCGTAGTGGTTGCTAGCCTCTAAAACCTAAGATTGCAAAGAGTGATGGATTTTTTTGGCTGCAAAATCCTTAACATGGTTTCCTTTGGAAGGGAAGTAAAGCTGGTGGTTCTGAGTAATGCTCATTTATGTAAAAGAACCCCATACATTGAAAGAAGAAGGTTTCTGGGCAAAGTTCCACCATTTCGCATCTGCAGGTTATGATTTCGTCCTATAGTGCTGTTTCTGGGCAATTAGCTGATCCCTCATCATCATGGTGAATAGCAGCAAACTCACAAACTAGAAATTCAAATGTGATCATGGAAACATTGTAATTGTGCCCTGTGCTCCACTTAAAAGTTACTAACCAAACTTCAAATATGTTTTGTTCACACGCACGCACACTCTCACTCACTCTCACTCACACTCACTCTCTCTCACTCTCACTCACACTCTCTCACTCTCTCTCACTCTCACTCTCTCTCACTCTCTCACTCACTCTCACTTTACAATCTGTAGATCTTATTATGACATTAGCTCTATGTCCAAACTCTAGGATGTAGATCATGTCAAGAGGTATATTTATTCCTACTTATTAATACCTTTATTTACAAATAATAACTCTCACTCTCACACTCACTCACTCACTCACTCACTCACTCACTCACTCACTCACTCACACTCACTCTTACTTTACAATCTGTAGATCCTATTATGACATTAGCTCTATGTCCAAACTCTAGGATGTAGATCATGTCAAGAAGTATATTAATTCCTACTTATTAATACCTTTATTTACAAATAATAACTCCAGCATAATTTTCAGAGGTGTCAGTTTTGCATAATTTTCAATTACATGTCTGTTTCCAAAAAGTACTCGTACACATGCATTCTTAGAATATTCATGTTTATTATATTTACAACAATGTTTAGTCATCCTCCATGTTGTAATGGCGGAGGACGATGGATGTTTTCAGGTGTAAAAATCCTTAGCATGGCTTCCTTTGGAAGGGAAGTAAAGCCATTAGTCCCGTGTCGTAGATTTACAGCACATAAAAGAACCTCAAGCCTGATAGAGAGGCCTCTGAGAAAAATTAAGGGTCTTTCATGCCCAATTTAGAATGGGACGCTGAGAACCACAGCAGTTAAAGAGCGCCATAAATAACACGCCATTTACATTTACAACAATGTTACATTAATACCAGTATTTTTTAAGTGAATGAAATCCGCCTCTATATAGAAGGTGTGAGTAATAAGGTATCTTTTTAATTCTGATCTAAACTTGGTTTTGTTCATTTGCAATTCTTTTATAGAATTCTTTTGTAGAAGAAAGAAATGAATTAAACAAAAATATTCCCTTGTAGCAAGCCCCTTTTAGGAATATCTGCAAATTATTTATTGATCTATGTAAGTCCTGCCTATGTCTGGTCTCTTTGTTATAATATCTGCATTTTTTTAAACTTTTCCAGGTTATTTAACACAAATGACAACATGGCTAGAATAAATTTTCAGGCTAATGGTAAAATTCCAAACATATTGAAAAGTGGTTTGCAGTGAGTTGATCTTCTTTCCCCTGCCATTATTCTTATTACCTTTTTTTGCATAATGAATACTTTTTTAGCATTTACTGAATTTCCCAAAATATTATTCCATAGCAGCAATGAATGATAATATGCATAATAAGCTGTTCTAGTGTGCTCTTATTTATAAGTTGAATTAAAGTTCAGATTACAAAACATGGGGAGCACAGTTTGGGTAAGATATAGTCAATATGTTGTTTCCAATTCATATTATGATTGATCATAAGACCTAATGGTAGGAGAGAGAAAACAATAAGCATGCAGTTGAACAGCATTGGCTTAGTCACAAGATCAGAAAACACAATTTACTTAACATATATCTAATAATATATTTAATAGATATTAAATTTAGCCCAATGCATAACCAAGTAGAAGCACATAGCTGTGCTCAGTTCCTTCAGTAAAAAAGATTTTGCATCATTTTAGCCTACTCTCTTTGCTCTGTAATTTTAGCTATATGAACACTGAAATCTTGATTCAGTTTTTAAAGATGGCTATGTTTTGTTTCAGAAGCAGTTCAGACGTGACAAGATCTGAACAGCATCGAAATGCACTTACTGGCACATTGTTGGAAGTGGCATTACCTCCATTGACTGCTTGCTCTACGCCTGCTATACGTCCTATTCCTAGTGCAATACATAACCAAAGTATAATAAACCGTAGTTGTCAGACTACACCTGTTCCAGACTCTCCACCGCCACCTTATACAGATAATAGTGCTGTACCTGGCGTACACCGTTCTCCATCTTCCCAACTCTCTTCTCATTTAAATAATCCAGAAAGGATGAACAAACGAACAGGAGGTCAAGCATCTTGGCTGTTATTCCGTGAAGATCACTCAGATGAGCAACTTCTATCTGTGGTCGTGACAGGAGTGAGTACTCCACAGGAAGCTGTTGAGCATGTACAAGGAACTGATCAAGAAGTGCAAGGAAGTGAAGGAAACAACTCCGCTGATTCTGCTACATCCACAGAAGCTGCTGCCACAGGAGCCAATGACAGTGCTGGGGCATCATCAAGCTCACATGCAGTTGCAGAAAATACTTCAACAACACCAAAGCGAACAGCTTTAAAGATAGGCAATAGCTACATTTGCAAAGGTACCATTCTTCAAGTACAAGAACTGCCAGGGGCATTCATTTCCTTTGATGACATAATTACTGAAAGACTTTTCCACGCAGCTTCTGAAACTAGAAATATAGAAAATGTTAGCCCATCTGTAAGGCAAGGAACAAAATATAAGAGGCGCTACTCATCACAGACTGTATTAGATCAGCAAACTTCAATGTCAGCAGACTCAAGTAGTGACTCAGAAACAGAGACCAGCTGCGAGTATAAAATACATTCAAGGTCAAGCGAGAAGGAATACCTTTATCGTCGTCGCATTATAGCAGATGAACGGAACATTTACCAGTTAGCAAAGGACAGATCTACTGCAATCATTCGGGGCATTGCTGTGAATGATGCACCCACAGGGACTAGTTCAACACAAAACTGTAACTGTGAGGGCGCTTGTGGATGTGCTTCAATTGTCAGACCAAGAATTAAGCCAACCCGCAGGAAGAGACATCACATTCGTAGTCTTTCAGCAGGATTTCCTGTTACTGTCACAGCAGCATCCAAGTCTGCATCTAGAGCTCTGGATATTTATTTTTCACAACATGAAGTTGGAATAAAACCTGTTGCTCCAAAACCAGCACCAACTCAAACAAATGCTGATGCTTCTGCTTCTTCATCTGTTAATTCTACAGCAGAAGATCTTCCATCAGAGCAGACACAATCTCAAAACAATGTGAGGAATTCCCAAGGTGGAAATATAATACCAAGTGTCTCAAACATTCATCACAAGCGAGATGTGTTTTAAATAATCTGTAATTTACTTTTATGATTTACACAGTCGGATTCTTTATCTGCAGATGAAAAGAGCAAGATTATTGCAATAATATCTCTGTACTCTAAATAGGGTTGCCAGGTTTTAAAACTGAAAATAGAGAGATTTTTGAAAGCATATGCCGAAGCATTTAAACATCACTTCAAGTTTCTTCTTGTAATATTTCTGAGATTTTCCGTTTTTGTTTTAAAATGTACTGTAACCTAATCAAGTATTTTTTATGAGTGAGATTAAAACAACTATGCACACATTCCATTTTATATATATGCACGTCTTCACAAATTTAGCTTCAAAACTGTATGCATATTTTAACGACAGTCATTTAGAAATTTGAATTTTTTAAAGTATGCATTGAAACATGCAACAACAGTCAGTTTTAATTTATTCAGCATAACCTCTATTGTCATACGAGGTGTTTTTATGGTTAATCTTACCATAGTAAAAGGAGACCAGATGTTTCTTGCAACTTAAAAACATGTGCCCGATCCAGAATTGAACAGTGGGATGCTCAGAAACAATAGAAAGCACCGGTGTGAACTATCAAATCACTACTTGGTTCCCCTCTTCTAATTTTCAATACTGCTAACATTTTAGAAAGGAACTTGTAAATGTACCTGCTTCAGTCTATTGAAAATACTTTAATCTATTGCATAAATTAACATTTTACATTAAGCAGCTAAGATAAATTATAATAAAATGTTAGTTGATAAAATATACTTTTGAAGACTAAAATACAGGAGAGTTGGGAGACTGAAGAAATTAGGATTGAAATATGGTGACCTGGCAATCCTAACTGCAGCCTATCTAAAGGGCTATATAAGTAACACTATTGCAACTGTTAATTTCTCTTCTCACACTTTTGAGGCCTATTATATGTAGTGTATTTCAAAGCTACAGTAAAACAATCTACATATTTTCATACTCAATACTTCCATCAGAAATGTAATTTTCCTATTTAAAGCCAACAGCTTGTGGAGATCAAGAACATAAATCACCTTTTGTTGGAGAATTCACATTTTTATTGGAATGCCATAAATGAAGTTTCTATTTATGCTATGCACATGTGCTATGCATATTGTGCAACTCATAGCAATAGAAACATTTTGAATTGCCTTTAAGTAGAAAAAGACTAAGTTGAAATATCCTTATTCTTGTTTTCTCACATCTTTAAGATAAACACTATTTATCTCTGATAAAATAAAAAGTATATATTAATGTTTTTTAAAAGAAGTATAAGATCATTTGTATGTTTGATAGCTAAAAGATTTAGTAATAAATATGTTAACTAAAAGAAAATTGTTTTATGTAATAATCCTCTCACAGTCCAAAATATGTTTCTTATTTATCATTTCTTTATAAAAAACTCTTGAAAAGAAAATTGTATTAACACTACTAGAAGAGATGATAAACTTCTTGCTCTACTTACTGAGAAGACCTTTCATAGGTAACAAACATTATGTAAGCAAGGCAAGAAAGTAATGAAAGTGCAAACAAGTCTCTCTGACCAGCAGAGGGCTCAGGGTGATCCTTTGATTAGGACCTGGATAAGGTGATTTCTGAGCTTACCCTGTGACTTAGAAGCTATATATCATGTGTTTTAAGGCACGAAGCTTCAATTGCAGCTTCAAATCGCTTCACTGTTTTAAATGACTGGCAGTTTATGGGGTGTGAACTCTTTAAAAGTGAAAAAAGAAAAGAGGGAATTAAAGAAAGCACCCAAGCATAGAGCTTAAATGCTCTAATTCATAGTTAATGTGTAAATTCCCAGAATAACAATTTAAAGAAAAGAATGCTCTTCTCTAAATATAGTTCTTTTAGATAAAACATTAAAGATTACAGTTTCAATGCTGACATGCCTGATTAACAGAGTTTCACAGTATCTATGTTACAATGCATGTATATATGGCATATATTTCTATAAATAATAAAGAAACTAAATTATAGAGAGTGTATTTTAGACAGCATTTATGGAATAGCTGCTAAATCTAGTCAGTTTTCTGTGTAGAAAATGTTTACTGGTGTAATGGTAATTGCGTTAGCTCTAGCAAAATTGTTCTCTAATGTTTTTCCCCTCCCATCATTATGCAAGTCCAGAGCAAAGTAATCAGTGATAGCAAAAATAAGCTGATAATAACTGTAGACTTGTAGCTCCATTTTTTGAAATAACACAAGTGAGTGTTTTAATACCAGTCATCAGCAAGTTTCTATATGGAAACTACTTGGTACAGATAAGCAAGAGAATGCTAAAATATTGTACCACACTACTGCAACAGGTTTTTGTTGACCATGGAAACCTTATACTTTTTTTTTTCTTAACTGTAGATGTTTTATCTAAACAAGGAAACAAAGATATATTTATCTATTTGTAACCTAGATTTTGGGTGTTGTATTCACACAGTTAGATGCCTAAAATATTTCACAATATTAATATCCATATTATTTAAAATACTGTATCTAAAATAAAGGAAACACAACTATTTATATGTAGCATTGTTTTCTCTTAATGTCTGCAGTTTGTCATACTAACAAGAATAATTATTTTATGTATTGTTAAAAATAAAGCTGTATAAAGCAAAACACATTTTATGTAACCACATCCATTTTTATTAAACCATACTGTTTTTCTTAAAGGAGAACTTTAGTTGTCAAATAGCATTGTCATTAGTTTGTTTTAGTTTTGCAGTAATTGTCTTGTTCAGTCTATATAATCTGTTTTACTCATCAGGATCTTCATATTTATTATTTGGTCATCATTGTAAAGTTTCTATGAATCTAAAAAGAGCTTATTACTGTATTTATCTGAATACAAGACAATGTTTTTTTCCAAAATATTAATGTTAAGAACTCGGGGGGGGGGGTCGTCTGGCATTTGTGGTATATGCTTTCCGAATACCATGCAGGGGAAAATAAATTTCAAACTTCGCGGGTACGACAATGGCAAAACTTGGGGAAATGGAATAGATTAACACCAAGGTCGCAACATATGCAGCAGATTTTGTGTTTCATTTCGCGGCAAAAATTAGCTATTTTACATTAAGTATGTTGTCTTAATAGAAAAAAACATCCATAATCGTCATTACAGCTACTTTCCCGTCACCAATGTAGCTCAGTTATACTAGAATCACATGCATTGCACACATCTATGCACTGCTTTTCTTTGTCTCCTATTCAAAACATGAATTTGTGTGTAAATTAGAATTAGGTAAAACGTTTTACCATATATTGTATTAAATATATTGTCTTAATTGAAAATCATATCCATGATCGTCATTACTGCTATGCTACACGGTGTATCTTCACATATTACCGTACATTTCCATTCTGCCTTCATCTCTGCCGCTCACAATGTGAATTTCTGCGCAAATTCAAATTAGATAAAAATAATTTACTATGTGTTATATTAAATATGTGGTCTAAACACAATATCATATCTATCATCTTTGTTATTATCCATGCAAGTAGGCGAGAGTGGTGTGTACTGATTGCTGAGTCGGTCGGCAGCCGATATCTTTGTGCATTTACATACTCATGGCTATCGCTTCCAGTCTCCGCCTCTTTCCCCCACTCCTTGTACTGTGCAACTTGACTGCTCACGTCTATTTACAAGGATAATACAGTTACGCTTTCGCAACCATTGCCGTTATGTACCTTAGCACCTATACCGCACACTACCGTACTCCCCTCTCTGGCAACTGCTCAAAACGTGAATTTCCAGGCAAATTCAAATCAAGTATTAAAACAAAAATAAAATAATAAGAAACTTAATCAATCACCTTAAGTGTCCATTAGTTTGTTCAAAATATATGGTAAAACTTTAAATTTCATTTAAACATTAAGTTCTTTTTATATAGATGATAATGCTAAATTCCAAAATTACATTTTGAAAGATTACGTTTTGCATTATAGCATTAATCTAAACCAATTACAGAGCCCACTGTTTCCAATATATGTAAATAAAGTTTTCTATAAACAATATGTAGTGAGATTTTGTAAGTTTCTAAAGAGTATAAAACAAAACTTTTGGCAATATTGCAAGGTCACATTGTGATAGTAGTGAGGATATAATTTTACTTTTGCTTTCAAAACTATTTGGAAGGTAATGAGTAAACATGCTTTCAGGAGTTTGGTATTCAAAAATATAAACAAACAAAGCTGTTTTTTTTTTTATCACCACTTCACCATTATTTTAATTTGAATCTTCCACTGACGCTTTGGGTACTTAAAGTCACATCTACTGACAGTTTTACTCTCTCATTCCACATTAAACTAAAATACCTTTTGTAATTAAATATACATTTAATACTAAATGAAGTCCAAAATTTGTGTGTCTCAAAATAAAGTAACCGAACATTATCAATACTAATTTATAAAACCAAGACTAAAGACAATTTCTAACATGTGACATAAAAATAATTAATAACCAAATGATTCATCCATATTACAGTTTTATTCAAAATGTCTACCATTGACATAACTGCAAGCTTCAAACCTGTTTATATATACTTTTTAGTTTCTCTAGCATTTAGGTACAATATCAAGCTACAGAAGGTATTCTATTCAATCCAAAATTTCACTGGAAATATGTTTTGAAGGCTCCTGAATACAAGAAAAAATTCCATGAGTGTGTCTGGGTATAAGTGAGTAAGTGCATGCATGTGTATGTGCATGTGTGGTGGTGGATGGGTGGGGGGAAAGCATATCTCAAAAACAAAAACTTGTTTAAATATCAAAAGCTTGGTATTTCAGTTCATATCTTTCAAGGCTGCGACATGGAAAATACCCCCACCCCAAACTACCCTTTACAATTTTTGATTATCTAAAATATGGATCTAATGATTTAAAATGCTGTACATCAAGGATATTTACAGAGAAATAAAATGTATATCTTGAATTTCTTGTGAATAGCCTACAGTCCTCTTCATTCTGAATAACTTTTGTTAAACCATAACAGATAGATGAAAACTTACTACACAACAAATATAGATCTTGTTAAAACACCCAATTTATGTCATAGTTTTTTTTTTGTAGAACTAACCATTTCTGAGATATTCCCTGTTATTGGTTTCAATTTTAAAATTCTTAAACTTTTCTCACATGGGAAGCCCTTATCTGTTTCACATCTCTTTTGTTTTTCTCCTGGCCCTGGAAAGAGAACCAAATTTAAATGACAATCGCATAGTGACAGTTTCTAGAACATTTTACTTTCACTTTAGCCTAGTGCATTCTCTTACTTCCCATTTACTTATAAGGAACTAAGTAATAAAATTATTTCTGATAATGTTTGTCTTGATTAACATGATATAGATGAAAGAATAATCTTTTGTAAGAATAGTTTGTTTGCAGATAGAGAAAGTCATGTGAATGGAACACATCAGATTTTGTGTACTGTGGCAAACACTCCTTTATTGTTACTTATTTCCTTTGGAGTCAGAAAAATATATTCTGTCAGTTTCAACATCAGCAGTTATTGTGCTTTTTGTATTATGGTTTTTATGCCTCTGAGAAGGAAAAAATCTGATGTGTTACATTCACATGACTCTTCTACGTATTGTGCAAGGACTAATCTTACAAAAGCTTCTTCTTCTATCTTCTCCATGCTAATCAAGATAAACATTAACAGAAGTATTCTTATTACTTATTCCTTTATAGGTACATGAGAAACAGGGGAATATGCTAGACTAAAGCAATACTCAAATTTTTAAAAGTTGTTCACTAAAGTGATGACATTGAAATTCTGTTCTTTCTTTGACCAGCAGAAAGAAAAATGAAAAATTACTAACCATTTGAGAAAAGTATAGGTATGACAAAATTTAAATCAATTACAAGGAATATCTTGGAAATGGCTAACTCCACAAAAAAAAAGTTTTTTTATATAAATTGTGTATTTTGACAAGAGTATACTTTTTGTGTAATAGGTTTTTGTCTCTCATACAGTTTACCACTTAGGCAAAATTCATCCAGAATTGAGCTTTAGAGGTTATTCCCAGAAAATTCAAGATATAGGTAATTTCATTTGTTATGAAAGTATCTCAAACATATGGCATTTTAATCAAAATCCTTAAAGCCATATTTGAGAAAATCAAAATTTTAGAAAAATGTTCCAAGTGAAGGTATTTTTTGGGCACAGAGGGGATTTTCTTGAAAATGTTTGTGTCATATCCTTGAAAGGTGCTGAACTTAAATATCATGTTTGTTATTTAACAGACACAATATTTTAGTTACAATGTTCACAGCTACACACACGTGGACACATTATTTATATGACCTTTATCCAACTTTTTTTATTCCGAGGACCTCAAAACATATATTTTGTGAAATCTCAACTCTGAATTTTTGGGTGGAATACAATATTTCTACTACACATTGTAGAGAAAGTAAAATTCAAGAGGCTTCAGGTTTGGAGATCTTGGAGGCCAGGAGAGATATTGTGTAATTCACCTCTGAAGAAAGCTATGAAAGGATCCGCATGCTTTTCCTGGTTTCAGAAGTTCTTGGGTTTGGTAACCTTTGGGTTGTTTCCATACTGCTTGGGTTACAATTTTCTTAGTAGCTTTTTACCTTATATTTATAGCAAAGCATAATCCATACAGTAATTGAAAAAACTGGTATCTTTTATGCGCTATAATTAAATTTGGGATCTAATCTTTTACTTGTGAAGTTCAGAGTTATTCTTAGAGCAATATTGGAGCTGATATAAAGTACTCTGCAGTTGGTGATACTTAAGAGAGATGGAACTTGTAGAAAGCTAAGGGCTTTCAGTCGCTGTTACTCTGCTGTTGTGTAGACTAACATCTTGCCAGTTGCTACTCGTATATTTGCCAATGTGTGACATCCTTTTGTTGTGTTTATTTAGGTTACGGGACATGAAGAAACCACATTAAATTAAATTACCTGACCTACCTTGATCTGCTCATAATGTTGCTGGCATACCATTGTTATATTATTTCCAATACAAAGTAAAAGTTGCAATTTCTCTTTAAGCAATCATTTGAAACCAGTATTTCCTATAGTAAAGTTATTAGTAAACATAAATATAGAGTAAATTACTTTATTCAAAACACAAAATATTATCTTGATATACCCGCCCAGAATAACCAATCTAATTTTGAATAAGACATTTTTAAGAAAACAATTGATCAAGGGACAAAGGTGTTAGGTATACTTTTCTGTTTGTAATGCTTTGGCGAATTGCATATTAGGATAAGTTTCTTTCAACAGCATTTATATTATATTTTAAGGTACTTCACTGCAGATTTGCTAGACATCCAGGTTGTAAGGGATTTTCCATATTTGAGGAGGAAGAACCAAGTTCGATATTATTAGGCTGTGCCGTGGCCAAGTGGTTAGACCACTCGCCTGTCACCAAGGTGGCCGGGATTCGATCCCAGGTGACCGTATGTGGGATTTGTAGTGGACAAAGCAGTGCAGGAACAGGTTTTCTCTGTGTGTTTCTGTTTCCCCCACCACCACATTCCACCGGGACACATTCATTCCATGTATCATGGTGTTATTACCTGTGGTGCTATATGTAGTAAACGCAGGCATTAAACACTATGAAAAAGAAGTTCTGTAATATTACTGTTATACAAAGTGTCAAAAATCTTGCATTTCATGTATGTTTAAAGATTGCATTTTGAAATGCACATATATTCATTCAGTGCTATGGCACTGGTAATTATGATCATATTTTCATGCTGTAGTGCGGTGGTAGCTGCCTGTAGGTCATATTACAGGAACACATGGCCAAGTTGTGTTGCATTGTTGCAGGAAGCCTGGGAAAAGAAAAGAATATGAAATTGTGGGTTTTTTGTTACCTATTTACTACTTCTGGAAGAAAATGGGTGATTCTCCATTGAAGAAAAAGAACTTTGTGTTTATTTAACAAAATGGGAAAATGAAAAGTATACACGGTTATCTCCAATGAAAAATAGAAATTTCAAAGCACAGTGTAGCATAACATAGTGGTGAATTTTATTTGAAACTTCATGTGTCTAAAGCCTGTCATAAAAATGCAATGCAAAGTGAAAATAACTTTTTTGAAAGGTAGAACAGCAGTGAAGAACAGTCGGTCAGTCACAGCAAATGAAATAAAATGTGTTACCACAATGTAAAACACAAAGTGGTTCTAAATGCTTTAATTGTAATGTGAAATTCGATTGACACATGTTTGGTGATGATTCCAGCAGAATAAGCAAACCGGTCTGGGTAGAACCAGAGCAGAAGCCTTAGTAAATAATGTGTTGAGAACAAAAAGAATAAGCAATTTCCTTGACATTTTTAAAGATCCAGAAGGATCTGTAAAGTGTTTTGTAATTGTATCTACTTAGGGGAATAGAAAATTATATCCTGTATATCTTCAGAATTTTGAATCACTTACTGATGTTCAATGGAAGGTGCATTTTAATCGAGAAAGAATATTGCGACAGTGCAATCTTCTGCAGTGGTTCTCATGTTTGCCTTGGTATATGAGTCATTGTAGTTGGATGCAACTAGAAGTGTCAAGTATCTTTGACAGATTTCCAGAAAGTTCTGTGATGTCATTTTCTAGCTATAAAAGGAGGAAGAATTTTAAGCCAGTGTTGTGAATTGTACTGAGTCGTGAGTGACTGGAGAATTAGCAAGCAGTGGTGTGTGAACCATGGATGATGTGCAGACGTAAACTGTCTATTCATCAAAAATTGAAAGAATTATTACAGCAGTGAATTTAAGTCTTTATTTATAAACAAATTTTGAGTCAATAAAGATATGAGTTGCAATATTCAATAAAGAATAATCATAATTGTTTATATCATACTAGATTCATCCTCATAATTATTATGGCCTTTCTCAAATTAGTTACCTTTGGATGTGATTCATCTCACTCAATGCTTCTGCTGGTCTATAAAGAAATCATTTTTATGGAGGTCCACAGCATTCACTACTGCTTCTGATGGTAAATGTCTCCATGAAGGTGTTTCTTCTAGTTAGGGAATAGAAAAAGATACACTGGGCTAAATCTGGATTATAGGGAGGGGGAGAGATGCACTTCATATTGAATTTTGCAAGATATTCAGTAACAACATTTGCATTATGCAGTCATGCATTGTCATGGTGCAGCATCTAACCTGTTTCACGGATATGTATGTTGCCTTTTTTATCTGAAATGGACTTGCAAAGATTTTAGGACATCCCTCTTGTATTGTCCAGTTATTGATGTGTGTAAAGGTTCAACAATTTGATAAATTATTCTATGAATATCAAAAAATGAAACGACTATAACTTTTCCAGCAGAAGCAACCACGTTTGCTTTTTTTAAAGGTTGGTGATGAAGGATATTTCCACAATGAGCTTTGATGTTTTCTCCCAAGATAAAAATGATGTAGTCAAGCTTCATTATTAGTGATTACCTTTGAAAGAATCTCTGGATCTTTAACTTCAACTGCATGCGCCTGCACAGAAACATCCTTTTGTTTGGGAATCAGTATCTTGGAACTCAGCAATCATAAACATATATTATGTGTAAATTTTCTGTCACCAATGTGTGGGTAGCTACCAATAAAGTTTTCAATATTTCAGAAAGTGTTTGTAAGGTTATTTGCTGATCCTCTTTCAAATACAGCAGCAGTGTAGTGTATGTTTTCCCCTTAAGAGCAATAACTGGAGCACTGGGCCCACCTTCTTTTGAAACTTGTCTCCCTCTTTAAACAATTTAAACTATCTTTTTTAGGAAAGAACAGGCTCTCCATAGGCCTCTGTAACATTGCATAGACCTCAGCTGAAGACTTGTTGAGATGAAAGCAGAATTTCAAAACTGTGTATTGTTCATTACATGTCACCTCAATTTTTGTGGTAGAAGATTCTAACTTGCCTGAATCTCATAAGCAGAACTAGGGACTACCAACAATGAAAATAGTACAGTGTGTTTGCTACACATTAAGCTAGCAGAATACCATAAGATTATATTTTAGCATGAGAAATTATGACTAAAAAAATTATGATCATTCTTTACTTATCTGCCGTCTTATTTATATACATTTTCTTGTGTCTAACCATATAAATTGTAAATACAATTCTCAGCAATATCAAGCATGTTAAAACATAATTTTAATTTTGTTGCCAGTTTTGGATAATTGAAATGCAAATTATGTGTTAAAAGGAGTCCCTACAAGTACTTAAAATACTGATAATAATTGTTTTTAAAATAAATTGCAATACCTATATTCTTTCTAAAGTGCTGCAAACATGAAACAATTGTGTATTGATGTTAAGAGTGTGTACTGAAATGTTTTGGTCATTTTTCATCCTCAGCAAGGAGGAGAGAAAAATATCTAATATAACTTGCAGAGTTTGTAGATAGTAAACTTTCAGAAATTATGGGCCATTTTCCAACAAGATGCCTATCTTTAGAAAGACAGTGATTCAATTATTAATGAGTTTTGAATGTGTATTAACCTACTTCAAGATTTTGTCAGGAGCAGAATACTTGTATGTTTTGGAGCAGTTTTCAAGGATGGAAGTGCAATGAAGGAAGGGTTGAAAATTTTTCTTGGTTTTTTTCAGTAATTTTGCTAATTTTTTTAAAGAACATATTCTAGTTTTAGAAATAATTAATTTAGCCATTTCTGAAACTTATGAAGTGATGTCAATAAAGTAAGTAAACTCAAGAACAGATTAGAAGATAGTTTTACCCTTCAGGATGTAAATCAGGTATCACTAAGTTTCTTGCAAAAAAACAAAACAAAGTACTTAATAAGAATGTGGACAAATGCTACAACTCTTAATATTTTATATCTAGATCATCATTAAAATTTTACAGACAGTAATATTTTCAAAAAAGTTAAATTGTTTAGATTCTCCTATGGAAACATTGAAGATATTATTAATGTTTTCAGACTATCTGCTTTGGTCAGAGTCTTTTGATACTCTGGAAGGGGGAGAAAAGGAAATCATGTGGCTGCATGCCAGCTACCAGAAACAGCTCATACAGTAACTGACTTGTACACAAGCAGCTGTTTCTTATTTGGACTGTTTCAAAAGACTCTAACTAAAGAATATGACAATTTTTATGAAGAATTTGTTTTCTGAGATTGTTTAGCATCACAAATAGTTAGAAATTTGAATCATCTGAAAAGAAATGGTTATAATTTTACAGTGCTCACCATTCACTGGATAGTCCCAACATGATTATGTTAATGTCGTTTTTATTGATGAGTGACCCTGGCTCAAATGCTTATGTAGAGATAGAATTTTCAGTTCTAAACAAAAAATCTGAAGTGTTCCATTCATATGACTTTCTCTACTTCTCTGCAACAAATTATTGTTAAAAAGCTTGTGCATCTATTTACTTCATGCTGACCAAGTAAAAATTAGCAGAAATAGTCTTCATACTTGCTTCCTTGTAAGTAGAAGCAAAATTTGGTTAAAGTCATAGTCAAAAGTTGGTTGCTATGTGACTGAAGTTCCTTTATTTGTATGGACAGGAGTTGAGAAACTCTGTATGAGGAAAGAATAAGTTTTTAAATCTGAAACAAAAAACAAGGAATATCTAAAAAAACAATCAACTCCACGAAAAAAAAATGCATATAACAAAATTGTGTGTTTTAACGTACTCTACATGTTTTGTGTGGTAAGTTTTTATCTATTTCTTACGGTTTAGCAGTAATGCAAAATTACGTAAAATTCACTCACAATAAAGTAGCCTTCAGAGGCTCTTCCCAGAAAATTCAAAATATACATTTTATTTGTCAGGCAAATAGCTTTAATATACAATATTTTAATCAAAATTGTTAGAGCCATTTTTTAGAAAATAAAAATTTTCCTAAAAAGTTCCATGTAAAGGGTAGTTTAGGGTGGGGGATTTTTCTCAAAATCTTTGTGTCACATCCCTGAAAGATACTAAACTTAAATACCAAGTTTTGTATTTTACAGATTTTTCGTTTTTGAGTTATCATGTTCACAGACACATGGACACACACACACACACACATGGATCTTTTTCTGAAAATACTTTTTTGGATACAGGGGACCCTAAAACATATATTTCCAGTAAAATCTCGGTATAAAATTTTCTGGTGGAGAGCAATACCTTCACTATGTACATAGTATGTGTAGAGAAAGTAAAAATGGAACAATGAAAGGAGTTACTGTTGTTTGCATTCAATAAAATTGAAACTCAAATCACACTAAATTATAGTATACCTTGTAAGGCTATTTATGAGCTTATTAAGAATAATACAAGTATTTTACTATTACAAGGAAATCCTAAAAATAATGGTGGGGTTTGCTTTGAAATCTAAACCAGAATACAAATGCATATATTTTACAAGTCAGTATTCACAGTAATGTTCTGACTTTCAAAAGAAGCATGGGCATGAGTGTCTCTTGTTGTTATTCTAATAAAAGCCAAGAAAATCATGCATTACAAATGATAATTATTTGCATAATAAAAACTACATGATTTAGGAAATATTTTGTCAGTTTATTTCAGTTTTAGTTAGCCTTAAATTATTTACTGAATAACAGTATATCATTTGGTAGTGGTCACCTCTTATCTCCCATAAGGTGAAAAGCACAGTAAAAAGTCTATTAAAAGGCCATGTTGAATCTGTGTGCCAAGATGAAATAATTACAAATGTATCAGGATCAGGTGGTTATAATTCAAGCAGCAGTATGTAGCGTGGCACAGAACAGCTTTGCTGATTATAGGATCTAAAACTTTGTAGATACACAAATTAAGCAAACTTCTCAAGAATAATGCTAAACATAATTAGTTAAAAGTGCTGCCACTAGATTAAAATATGGAACCAGTCAGATTGTGCAATTTTCTGTAATGCTTGACTCAGTTTCTTCTGGTGGCATTGCGTTCTGTCAGTTCCCAGCAGCTTGGTGAGCCATGTTGTTGATTCTTTTTGTGGAGCAAATGTTTGTTAAAAATGAAGCAGCTTGATCTTTTCCATGTGAAATGCAATTGTTTTAAGATGAGAGGTTATGCACTGCTAATGAAATTGTTTTATCAGAATGGTATCAATAGCAAATAGTTGCTGAAATATTGCAAGCTGAGAATTAATGGGCTAAAGAAAATAATGAAGAAATTTGAGGTAACAAGTGAATTGGGTGTTGAACCAGGGAGAGGATGGCAACCATCCCCATGGATGTTTTTGAAGTATGATTAAAATTCTGCAACCAGTGCTTAAAGTATGTCACCAAGTGAGTGAGTGAGAGTGTGTGTGTGTGAGTGAGTGAGGGAGTGAGTGAGTGAGTGAGTGAGTGAGTGAGTGAGTGAGTGAGTGAGTGTGAGAGTGAGAGTGAGAGTGAGAGTGCGAGTGTGAGTGTGTGCGCGCGTGCACACAGCATAGCTCAAAGTTTGTTTCCAGAAGCAGAGAAAGTCATGTGAATGCAACTTATCAGATTGTTTTTCTTCCTCATTCCTTTGCTCTATATATTTACTTAATGAATGAATGTATAGCATTATTTCCCTTTACTAAAACGAAACATATTTATTGCATACCTCCAAGAATGACATTAGCCTTTGTATATTACTCTTTCAAGTGTTTTTGCAAATAGAGATAGGAGGAATATTGGGTGTTACTTTGAATACAATCTTTTTCTTTCTTTTTAAAAATTGGTTGAAAATGTGTTGGTTTTAGAGCTTCTGGAAATATCCCCATGGACAGTGAAGAATTTGAGATATCTACCAGAGGGATTAATAGGTGTGATGCTGATCTTTTTGTGATAATATCTGGTATATCATCAGTTCTGCTTGAGTATTTGTTCTTTTAGTCTTTAATTATAGAATTTATTTCACCTTATATTACTGGAGTTAGAAATATGGTTTGTTATTTAACATTTTAGGAAAAGAAGGGGCATTTACAGTAGTTTTGCCGTCAGCAATTTTACTAAAATATTTATTGAATATCTCAGCTATTTCTTTGGGATACTCAATATTTTCTACATTTTTATTAATTACGCTTTTCCTTAACCTGTGTCTTATTCTTTCAAGTTTCATCTTTTATTATCTTCCATGTTGTTTTTGCTTTATTTTTTGTCTGTGTGATAAACTCTTCATTTACTTTTAATTTTGTTTATGTATTACTTGATTTAATATATTGCTGTAAGATTTGTAGTCTATTTAGAGATTATTCATTGTTACTTATTTTACACAAATTATATGGATGTCTCTTTCTTTTACATGATATTATTATGCTCTTCGTTATCCATTTCTGTTTTTGCTATACACAGGGCTGATTGTTATTTTAATAGGAACACTATATTAAAATAATGTTTATGATAGTTAAGAATGCTGATATTTTTTCATTGGTGTTGGTTTTAGATATTTCATCTATCAAGGTTTCCTTCCCCAATAAATGTTTTAAACAATGTATATTTTCTTCATTTATAATCCATTGATTTTGTAGTTTTTGTCGGTAGTTTTTTATTTAACTCATGAATAAAAAGACAACAATGTAGAAAAAATGTCTAAATGGGAGGGAAATAAAACTAATAATTATTTGATCTAAACAAGTTTGGAAGAAGGAGGTGATGCGTTTTGGTTTATTTATAGTCTTCATTAAGTTGTATGGCAGGAATAATGATTGAAGTTCATTTACATTACAATCACTGGATAGAAAGTTAATACTGAAGTCTCTACATAAAAAGGGTTGCTTATTCTTACTTACAAGAACATTTAGTAAGTTCTCAGATATTCAAAAGAACTTTTAAATAGTCACTTGGAGGTCTGTCTATGTATACAATTGTAAATTTGTAATTTGAGGGATCTAGTCTAAGTGCATATTCAAAAGGTTTCTCTACTTTTAGATAATATGTTTCCTTGCTTTATTTGCATTTTAATCAGTGCTTTGCATAAATTGCTATAGCACCATTGAACTGATCAATAGAATGTGCCAACAAGATTGAAATTTTCAATGTGATAGGACTCTATTTTATCATTATTTAATCAATGTTCTTAACCATCAATGTTATGCATTTCATTGCTTAATAGTATATCCAATTCATCTTTTAATTCCCAGGACATTGAATGTTATGATGCATTAGTAAAAATTTATTGGATGTTGTTACTTTATCTGGTGTCTTTGTGATTTACTGCTTAGAATCTGTTGAAGTTTCCACTGAACCTAGAGTATTCCCTTATTTTCTTTCTTCTTATAAGGAACTAAGTAATAAGAACATTCTGCTAATGTTTACCTCGATTAGCAAGGTGCAGAAAGAAGAATAATTCTTATGTAAGAATTTTTAAAACAGCTAAAGAAAGTCATGTGAGTGTAACACATCAGATTTTTTTTTTACTTTCTCTAGCCCACATGTACAATGTACATAGTCGATAGAGAAGGTATTGATTTCCATCCAAAATATTTGATACCGAGATTTCTCTGGAAAAAAGCATTTTTAGAAAAAGGTCCATGTGTGTGTGTGTGTGTGTGTGCGTGCATGCGTGTGTGCGTGCGCGTGCGTGTGGACAGCATAGCTCAAAAATGAAAAGACTATTAAATACCAAACTTGGTATTTAGGTTTAGTGTCTTCCAAAGATGTGACACAAAGATTTTCAAGAAAATCCTCCTACCACAAACTACCCTTTACATGGAAAATTTTACAAAAATCTTCACTTTCTCAAAAATGGCTTTTGATTAAAATCCTGTATATTAAAGATATTTACATCACAAATAAAATTTATATCTTGAATTTTCTGGGAGTAGCCTCTTAAGACCTGTTTATTCTGGATGAATTTTGCCGAATTTTGCTTACCTGCTAAACAGTAAGAGGTAGACAAAAACTTACTACAAAAAAAATGTAGATCTTGTCAAAGCACACAAATTATGTCCTTTACATTTTTTTGTAGAAGTAGCCGTTTCCAAGATATTCCTTGTTATTGGTTTCAGTTGTAAAGTACTTATACTTTTCTCAGACGGGAAATGTCCATTTTTCTTTTGTTTTACTCTTGGTCAAGCAAAGAAGCGATTTGCAATGACAATCACATTAACTTTTAAAACATTTGATTTACTTTAGCCTAGTGCTTTCCCTTAGTTGCCTTCTACTTATAAGGAACAAAGTAATAAGAACCTTCTGCTAATGTTTACTTATTTCCAATGTTTATCTCGATTAGCATTGTGTAGAAAGAAGAATAATCTTTTGTAAGAAGTTTGTAGAGTAGCTAGAGAAAGTCATATGAGTGTAACACCACAGATTTTTTTTTACCTACAAATACTTAACAATTAAATTCTGTGGCTCAGCAACCCAAACTAGGCTGCTAAAACTCACTACATAACTGCTGATCATCTACCTACAAT
Organism: Hymenopus coronatus; assembly: GCA_030762935.1. NCBI lineage: Eukaryota > Metazoa > Arthropoda > Insecta > Mantodea > Hymenopodidae > Hymenopus > Hymenopus coronatus. Next base: position 145,303,915 of record CM060881.1, on the reverse strand, counting down.
TAACAAGGAAACCATGGGCAACAGATGTAGCATAGTGGTATGAGTATGATTAACATCTGTTCCTCCACATACTTATGTATGTTTCAGTGATGAGGAGCCATTATTATTTATCATTCAACTCCAAAAGACCTCATAAGACTGGATTCACTTTGTATCCACCCAGGGGTTTAGTTGGCTGTGTGGTTCTCATTCATTTTCAGAGTTTTAAAGGTGAAAACTGAAGGTTAGATTTCATAGTTAATTCAGCTGCTTTTATCTAGAGCAATAATTTGCAATCATCCATCAGAAGAAAGCCAAAGCTCGTAAATGGCTATAATCAAACTGTTAGTGGGCTCTCATAGCTTTATTGCTCTGATAACATATGCTTTAATTCAGTAAGATTAAAAATTCAATAAGACAAGACTTTTACTATCACAACTGTCACAGAATATCTGATCATTTCACATAATGTATGTATTTATTAATAAGTTCTGAAATATGTCCAATATTTGAATTACTTTTACTTTATATTGGGCAGTAAACAAAACTTGTAACATCTCCGTTACTCAATAGATTCTACCTGACCTATTAGTTCATTATTACTCCTCAACAGCGCCTCTGTTAACCTGCTTGATTGCTAGCCAGCAGATTAAATTTCTCTGCACATGCCTGGACATGTCACAAACTCTTCTACTGGAGTGGGGAGAAGGGAGGAATCTCAGCTAGCCGCTGTGCTACAAAAGGCAACCAGTTGGTTTTTTACTTCTCATCAAGGTCTTCTTCATATAGCACGGGAGGGTGCATTTCTTCTAGGCCACTTGCACTGTGTTACATCAATGTGGAGCAAGCTTTGTCTAAATTTAATATTAACTTTGTATCATTCTGGCTTTAACTTGGCAAAATTTATCAAATCTCGCTCCCATATTATGGTGAATTATTTTGACCAGTCTGAAGTGGCCTTATAGTTCTTTTTTTTTTTTTTTTCTATTTGTGGTGAGCATGAGCCTTTTCTTAATATTTTTGTGTTTTATCTATTAAAGGTGCAAAATGTTAAATAAATGGGTGAAGTTGGGCTGAATTTTTTTAATTTAAATATACACCTTAATCCAGCCTTTACCTGTGCATATATTCTGCTCTTGGATTTTCTCATTAAATTGTGCATTTTCACAAAAAATGGTTTTGTCATTAGGGCCCAGTGGAACAAGCTATAAAAGAAAATTATTTCCATTCATTGCATTAGGCACATGAATGTCTATAAAAATGCATATCTCTAATGCCCTAAAATGTTATAATGTTGCAAAAAACTCATTTGTTAATTTATACTCTATTGTTTACTATTTACACTGTCCTTCAATAACTGATTTTCATTCACTGCAACAATATTTAGCACCTATCACATCCTGAGCTAAAGTAACTATTCTGGTATGAGTTTTCTGGGAAAGGAAAATGTAATTGGATAGATGGATAGTTATTAAAATGGAACAATAGACTTATGAATATATATCCTCCTTTCTGCACTCATTTAGGTAATATATTATAAATATTTACTTTTATTATACTTATTATTTGATATACAGGTTTACAAAACAAATATATGAACATTTTCTTTTTTTCTAAAAAATGAGATTACTAATCTGAAGTTATGAAGAGATTTCTTGGTTGATGTCATAGCGCTTGCTATTATCAGACTTCAAACAGCAGACCTCCTGAAATGAAATAAAAATTACTTTTTACCAATAGCAGTCAATAAATTTCCCTTTGTGAATACAATTATATATGTGTATATTTTTTTTCTGGCCATTTAAATGAATTATATATACTAATGTGTAAAGTGAGCTAACCTGAAGCAAGAAATCACAATTTTAAAATCTTATATGTATGTTATATGTTAATGCAATAATGGCCTAATTGTTATGAAACTTGGTTTACTATATTGTAGGTCACACTTTGAAAAGAACTTATAATTATAGTTTCACGATTGTTCTGAAACAGAGCCTAGTACGCCCACTACATAAAAAAGGAAATGAGAATGACATAAATAACTACAGACCAATTAGCCTAACATCAGAAATAGCCAAGCTCTTTGAAAGGCTTTTATTAGGCCGGTTATTAGATTTCTTAGACAAAAACAATATTATTGTAAATTTTCAGCATGGATTTAGGAAAGGTCGATCAACAGCTACTGCAATTAGTGAATTTATACATTTAGTCATTGAAAACCTTGAAAAAAATGATAAAGTAGGGTCCTTATTCTTTGATCTTTCAAAAGCCTTCGATTGCGTTGATCATGCGATACTATTACAAAAACTGGAGGCATATGTAGTAAGAGGCTTGGCGAGAGATTTGATCAGATCATATTTGGTTGACAGAAGACAATCAACACTATTGTACGATAAACAGGGCAAATCAGTAAGAAAAGTGCAATCAAAATTTAAACGTGTTATGTATGGCGTACCACAAGGATCAGTGTTGGGACCACTATTATTTATTTTATATGTAAATGACATACCAATCTCAAAAAATACAAATATAATAGCTTATGCAGATGATACTACTGCTGTATGTCAAGGGGCAAATGTAGATATATTAAAGGAGAGCTTACTGCAATCCATTGACTCAGTTATTAACTACTTTAAACAAAATCAACTTGCATGCAACATGACAAAAACAACCTTAATTCATTTCTCACAGAGTAACAGAAACACCATGAATTTCTCTTTACCGGTAAATGATAGCAATATTCATGATGTAAGCGAACATAAATTTCTAGGAATAATTCTTGATAGAAAATTAACATGGGCTGGACATATAAATCATATTTGTGACAAAATTAGTAAATCTGTGTATCTGCTACGTCATTTTAAAAATATCCTAGATGAAAAGGGGCTCAAAATGATTTATTATGGAGTTATATACCCATATTTATTGTATGCGATAGAAATTTGGGGTTGTGCTGCTGCTACCCATATGGAAAGGTTATTTAGATTACAAAAACGGGCAGTCAGATTGATTTTCAATATGAGCTCTCGTGAATCATGTAGGGGAATATTTAAAGATAAGCAGATATTAACGTTGTATTCTTTGTATGTCTTTAAAGTTGTAACCTATGCAGTTCAGAAACAAAACCTAAAAATAGTAATATCCATAGTCATTACACCCGACACAATGATGATTATTTTCGGCAGGGGTTTAACAAAAATATCTCAAAAAAGGATCCAAATGTCATGGATTTATTGCTTCATGCAAAACTACCTGCATATTTAAAATGTTCTAAAGGGAAACAATTTGAGAGTGCTCTGAAGAAGTATTTGATAACAAAGACATTGTATAGTATCAATGAACTATAATAATGTCCCTCTGTGTATATACAACTGATATGTAGTTTTAGTAAAATTTGTAACTATGCAGGTTGTCCATCTTTGTAATATTTGTTAATTAACATATTTTAAGTGTAGACTACTCTGGACGAATGTAAAAATTGTAAATACATAATTGTAAATATGAATTTGTGACAATGTCAGAAACTGTATTGCAGTCTATTGACAATAAAGGTATTATTATTATTATTATTATTATTATTATTATTATTATTATTATTATTATTATTATTATTATTATTATTATTATTATCAAGGGGGATTCTAATGAGGTGCAAACTCAAAATAACTCATATATTATATTAACAAATGTTTGTAGATAAGATATGCTTTGTTGTCATACAATGTTTACATTTAGGTTTGAAAACAAGCTCCATAAACAGATGACTCTTGGAAATAAATAACTTAAAAAAAAAAATTACCAGTCTTAAACTAAGGTTTTAAGAGAAATATACAAAAAATATTTACAAAAACTGTTATAAGAGAGATACAGCACTGGTAATCTTTTATACTTATCTTGATATGCACTACTATTTACATAGGTAGTTGAAACAAGTTATCACTTATGTAATTCAACTATTAAGTGGAAGTTAATGACATCGCTGTTGTGCACCCCTAAACTCCACTCATCATCATCAGCTATTAAGTAGTAGTCCTTTACTTTGTCAATTGTTAATTAGATGTTTTGATCCCTTATAGTCTTAATTAGGGTTGGCAGTTCAATATAAGCTTCTGTTCCTGCATAATGTGAACTTCTTCCATATAAGGTTAATCATGCATAGGTGATTTTAAATTACTTTTGGTTCTTGTTCCAAATAATTTACCTATAGCTGTTTCTGTGAACTGAAACAGTATTGGGTATCTGAAAGAATGTTATTTTTTCTAAAAAGGATACTAAAATATACACTAACTTAACATAAATTTTAAAAAAAAATTGCAGGTCTGTAGTTTTCTTTGTTTGCCTTTTCTTCCTTTTGTGAAGAGGAATAACTTTTGAGATTTTTAATTTATCAGGAAATATAGGTTACACACAATAGCTAAAAGAGCTTTCACATGTTCTATGAAATGTTTAATTAAGTAATTGGGTATTTCATTTATTCCTGATGAATACTTGCCTTACATTTCCTGGATTACTTTTTAAATTTCATTTTCTGATATAAATGTAAAAAACAAATTATTTTCTGCAAGCTTTTATTGGGTCTATACTATGGCTGCAAGTTTGGAAAGAACAATTTATGTTCATGAGTTTTCTGAGAGGCAAATATTGAAGTACTCTGCAATGTGTAAAGGACTTTTTATTCATATGTCATCATTTACTAAGTCATGTTTTAGAGCTATTTTCCCCTGTTTTTTGGTTTATTATTTTTCCACAGTTGTTTGCATTTTGCATCACTCTCTCACTTTCTTGTCTTTATGTTTAGAAAATTACCGTTTTATAAATGTCTTTATGTTTATTTATATAATCTTTATCATCTCTGTTTATAACACCTTGCCTGTTTAGTCTGTTCAAGGGTAATCATGTTGCCACATGCATGTCACTTAAGGTAAAGGCCAGAGCTTTAGAAATCACCCTCACATTACTCTACATTCCTCAATTTTACAATTCATGTCATGTCATATATGTACCCAGATTGGTGACTCAAAAATGTTTGAAAAATGAGCTATAAAAATCCTAAACTGAGGTTTATTTAATTATTTTAAAATTATTGCATAAGGATGTAAATCATTTTATACCAATATGATTATAACTATGATACAAGGAGAAGAAAAGTATAAGAATAATGCAGCTGTAGCATTAACTCTTTTGAGTTTCCAGATTAACCATAACTCATAGTGATTGTATTTTAAATTTACTCAAGTGGTTCAAAATAAAATTAAGATCTGTGGCATTACACAAGTGCAAGAACAACAGCAACCTGATTGTACTTATTAATACAAAAAAGCAAAACTGACCTGCCTCATCCCTAAATTGGAGCTGAATTCATAACTGTAATGATATATGCTCTGAAAATAGCGAGGTCTCCACACAAAGTAACCATTTTCAGACCAACCATCAAGTATTTCATTATTATTTTCCAAGAATGCAAGTAATGAAGGTAAAAAGTTGCTCTGATTACTTGATTAAAGAGTAACATTTCTGTTTGAAAAGTTATTATGTAATACGTCAATAGTATAAAGTTGCTTATACATCTATACAAATGCAAGAAAATTAATATGTAAAGATGTAAAGGATAAGAAAATTATGTAATATAAAAATTCACTAAAATAGAAAATGACATGAAATGACCAAAAAATGATGCCATAAATATACATTTTCATAAGCTGAGACCCATGACAAGAACATTTTATATAAACATTAGCAATCCTATAATGCAACACTTAAAAATGTCATCATCAAAATTTGAACCCTGACAATAAGCAATATTGTTTGTATGCAACATGAATTATTTACAATAAAACACTTCTAACCTCCAAGTGTTACTAAAATACCATCCTGCATCTTCCTATATAATCTCTCCTTAATCCGCTTGGACAATCTCTGAGCTTGAATACAGGTGGTAATCTTATTGGTGGTTCAATTATTGCTCTTTCTGTTTTTCTGTTCATCTGCTGCTGCATTCTTTCAATTTTGTTCAGGTGGTGTTCCATGTTTACTTGTTGGCTGAATATCGTACTGTAATATTGCAAAATGCAGCAACATAAAGGCTTTTTTAAAAGTGATTAAGTTATTATTTTATTTTGTTTATATTTGTTACTGCTTGCATATAAATTTATATAATATCTTTTCTTAATTGATTCTCAAGTGTATCATATAGTTTTGCTTCTAGCTTAAAGCCACAATATTAACTAGAATGCTAACAATCTGGCCTGATAAGGCAAATTTTAATTTAATAGAATTATTTTTTAAACAACAATGCGTACCTATAATATTCATTAGATATTGTCATATTGCTTCATTGTGTAGATATTGCTTCCTATTTCACATACATTTTCATTGAATGTGTATTATGAGGGTGGGTAAAAAATAGCTGTATTGATTTTAATTTATTTATGTCTTTCAACTGTTTTACAAGTTCTTAAAAATACTCTGATTCTCTGTAACCTAGAAACCTGTATAGTCACTTCAACAGCAAAAAATTTGTGTGAACTCATATAGATTGTTCAAAATGCAAATTTTTTTGCTTCCAAATTATCTTTTTAACTACCAAATAAATTAATAAGAAGTATCAGATATAATTTGCAATTTTCAGGACAAAGAAAGAAAGACAGACAGAGAGAGAGAGAGAAAAAAAAGAAAGAAAGAAAGAAAGAAAAATATTTTGAAATAAAATTACTACAAATTAAATATTCATTCACTGCATTAGAGCACTGACATACATATTCTCTGTAATATGAGTATCACTCTGAAAGTTTTGAGAAAGACAACATGGATTGGATAAGTTGAAAGGTCTTTCTAGCTTTAGGTTGAAGCTCAGCTATTGACATGTGCAAGCTGGGTGAGCTTCAACATTCTGCAGCATCAGCATTTCTAATTAGTGGTTGCTTCACCATATGCTAAGATAAACTTCAAGTGAGAGCATTTCCATGCAATGATTTTCTATGATTTTAAAGTCTATTTAGGGGAGAGAAAGTGCCCTGAATGACAGCATCAGGCATTTGGGGATTTCTGTCCTTTGCAGTCTAAAATGTATCAATGATTTGCAGAGTTTAGAAGAGGCAGGGATATTGTCAAAGATGAAGACCAAAGATGGTGGCCAACTGCAACAACTGGATGAAAATATGAAAGCAGAGTGTATGTTGTGTAAAAATCATTGTTGCACATGTTATTGCATTAAAAAAGCCCTGATCATTGAATTGGTAACAGTAAACCTCATTGTCAAAGTAAAACTACACATCAGGAAACTATGCAATTGTTAGATTCCCCACATCACAAATAAGCAGAAACAACTGATGTAAGGAAATAATAGAAAAATATGAGGGAGGAAGTTCCAAAAACATATCTTTTTTATAAATTTCATCAGTGATCGATCGGCATTACATGCTTTACAGATCTCTGAGAATGTTAGAATATAAATACATAATTAATAATAACATTTAAAGAAAACCTAAGAGGTTCCTTTTAACTATGAAATATAAATAAAGAACTGCATAGTGATTAAAAGTGATATTGTGAGAGTAAAGTGTAGTTAGTGATCGGAATCATCAGAGTTATTGAGTAGCAGATCCTGTGGTAGTCTTCTCTTCAGGTGTGTGGGCTGGCAGGTGCCTTTGCCAATGTTTATGTCACAGCTCCTGGAACGTCAGTTGTAAGAAGAAGCAAGAGGTGATTTGCATATAAACTTGTGAAATGGAAGGAGACCGAATTCTTGATGTAGCTGCTGGTTCCTAACAAACCAAGGAGCATAGGTAACGATTCTCAGGAATCTGTTTTGGAGTACCTGTAAACGGACCTGTTTTTAGCAATGCCCCAGACTTGAGAAGCATATATAAGGACAGGTTGAACAAGAGATTTATAAAGAATAAGAGAGCATTCAAGAAATAGTGGATAGAGTTTAAAAAGTCTTCCAGATGTCAATTAAATAAGGTGATTGAGTGAGTTTGGCGCCCAGCATTACTCCAAGATACTTGAAAGGTGTGGTGGAAGATAACCAGATGAATTGTTTATTATAAATATTCGGGGCAGAGGGGTTAGTGATATGTTATAATGAAAAAAATCTTAGCTTCAGTTTCTTCTGTGTTAAGAAGTATTCGCCAAGCGTGAAGTATTCGCCAAGACAATTAAGAGAAGATTGAAGTGTGTGAATAGCTTCAGAGAGATCTATTTGTAAGTAGAATTATACAGTACCATCTGCGTAAAAGCTATGGAAGTGGAGGTCATGTCAGGAAGATTGTAGGCTTAGATGATGAACAAGATCAGAGCGAGTATTGAGCCCTGTGGAACTTCTGTTTTAACAGAGCTCCAAGATGACTGAGTACTGTCAATACAAACAACAAAGGTGTATTCTGATAGAAAACTATAAATTGTAGTGATCAGATATGGAGGAAAACCAATGCGGTAGAGTTTGAGTACTAAGCCATTGAGCCATACTTTATCAAAGGCCTGTGGTACATCTAGAAACAGGGTCGTTGTGTGCTGACACTTTTCAAAACCATTAACAATTGCTTGTGTTATACTTATCAGTTGATGCAAAGTCGAGAGCTTAGTTTGAAACCTAAACTGGAAGTCTAGATTTATGTTGTTTTGAGACGACGAAGTATTACCTTTTTGAGGATTTTGGATAATGTCGGTAATAGACTAATTGGATGGTAGCTACCCAGAAGACTTTTAAGCTTGTTTGATTTGTGGAATACTATGATATAAGCAAACTTCCAATTCTGTGGAAAGTAACCAAATCGGAGACAATATGGATGATAAGTAAACAGGTGTTTTACTTGTGAGGTTTTTTAGTGCTACATTAGGTAGCAGATCGTGTCCTGGAGATTTTTTAAGAGGAAGACATCTAATTAAATATCGAAGTTCACTGGGAGTCGTGAAGGAGATTTTCTGAGGCGCAGTGGGTTGATGTCATTGAGTATCTCGAACAATAGCATTACATAATGATGGATTTGGAGTGAATGTCTGTTCATAGTGGGAAGCAAGAATGTCACAGTTATCTTTAATTTCTGTTACAAGACTATCACTGGTAGAAAGAGCTGGAATGAGAGTTAGTTCATGAAGAAGTCTTATAGCATTTCATAAAGTGTGATCATGGGGTGAAATACTTGCCAGTTGACATTAGTAGGTGTCAAGGCGATGTTGTTCAAGTTCAGCTTTTACAAGACGTGTTAATCCATTAAGTTTTTGATGCAGCCAAGGGCAACTTTCCTGTTGCCATTGCCGATGATTGCTATTCTTTTCGCAAATAACATGTAGGATGCAATCGGTTAGGAAGGGGCTAACTTATGTTGCTTTGAATAGCTAATGGAAATGCACACACAATTACTTATAGTGTTAGTGAAGTGCTGAACTATAGCATCAATATCAGCTGTAGTTGCAAAAGAGTAAGCTGTATGTAATGTTGAGTCTAATCAAGTATAAAATAGATCCCATTTTACATGACCATTTATGTGTCATGGATTTATGGGTAGTATAATGGGAGTGAGTTGAAAAGAAATCAGGACTAAATAATGATCCGAATCAAGTTCTGCCAAAGGTGTTACAAATACTGGAATATGTAAATTTCTGTGAATCCCAATATCAAGAATGTCGGGAGCAGACAGTGGATTGCTGGGAAAATAAGTAGGTTCTGTAGGAGCTAAAATGGATAATCCACTTTTATTCAATATACTGAGAGACGTTGGCCATTGGGATTAGTAGAGCGGCAACCCCATGAGGAGTGCTTACAGTTAAAGTAGAAGAGTGCTGCTATCGGCCGGAAAAAGTAGTGAAAGATAGTCACTGTTAAGCTTCCTGTTAGGAGACTTGTAGGCGCTGATAATAGTGAGACCGATACCATCTGATGTAGGTAGTTTGATTCCCACCACTTTAAGGTCAGGAACGCCTGGTAAAAATATGGCATGATGAATAAGCTTACGCCGGATGCTTTTGTAGTTGCTTGATCTTGGCAATAAATATTGTAGCCAGGAATGGTTAAAGTCTCATTTGGAAGCAGATGGCTCTCACTCTTACAAGCGATGCCAATATTATGCATTGTGAGAAAGCTAATAAAATAAACAGGCTTAACGCATATGCTATTAGCATTCTAGTTAAGAATAGTGAGTTTTTAAGAGTGAGAAGATTATGTGCTGCCATCGTGAAGAATTAAAGAAAAAAGGGAATAAATGAACTGTGTTATTTGTAGCAGAAATGGAGATAAAATGGGATGGAGAAACGAAAACAACTGTGCAAACAGATCAGCAAAAGAGCTCCAAGAAGAGGTTGAGGTGGTATTGACAAGCATTTCATTCTGTGGATGTGTTGGAGGAGGTGGAAGAGAAGGTGAAGAAGAGGCTGAAGATCTTAGTGTATGAGTGTAGAGATGCTAGGTTGTGGTGCGATTTGTTGTGATGTCTGTTGTTGACAGTCTTGTAGTGGAGTGGTTGTGTTGCCGCCACACATGGTTGTTATGGTTACTGTAGCTGGATTTGGAGTTGTGGGTTGCTGAGATTGCTGTGAGATGCATTCAATAAGTTCCACATAGTGAGAACATCCCTAAAGAATATTTTTTTTAAGTTCACACAAATTTATGAAAGCTGAATATGCATATGATCCAGAAACTAAGCGACAGTGATCAGTCTGGGTCTTTCTTGGAGAGGCTCCTCCAATAAAAGTGAGGCAAGCAAACAATGTTGTCAAGAAGATGATCTGTTTTTTCTTCCCAGTTAGTGGCCGTATTGTGATAATTTTGCTTGAGAAGCAAAATACTATCACTGCCAAATGATACACCACAAAATATCTGCCACAAAATGTCAATAAAATTAACTGAGAACAAAGTGTTGTAAGACTGGTCTTATGGAATTTTGTCTATCCACAACGTACACACTACATTAAAAACAACCCAATTTCTTAGGATTCAGGATCAAATATTTGTTAAATCCCTTCTACAGCCCAAATCAATATTTTTCTATTCCTCAAAATAAAAGAAAAAAAATCAGTGCCAACGATTTGAACCACCTGAACCTATAGTAGCTGCTTGCAAATATCTCCACTTGCACTTTTTGCAATCAAGAGTGGAATTAGGCTTTGAAAAGTGGTTTGAAAGGATGGTATTATAGAGTACAATGCAGTTTGAAAAGATTAAATGAACATATATTTCGTTTATTTTCAAAATTTAAAGAAAAAGTCTTCTGAGCAGCAGTAAAGATAACAGAGCTTTGATTTATATGCAAAGTGAATTGCCAATGCAGATTCAAGCAGATTTTTAAGTGCATTAACAACAATTTTACATCCTGCTAGGACTTACTGAAGCTGATCTTCTGAAACTAAAGCGCCATTATCTGATTTTCTCTGCAGATGTAGTTCCTCAGCAGAGGTTACAATGAAGAGAATGTTTGCAGCTTGTACAACTATAATTGTTATTGTCATAATGTCCTTCCAAATTCCTTCACTTTTCTTCATCTGTTCTCTTCTGTGGTTTTGTATCATTTCTCAGGAGTGTACATCCAACAAAATAAAAATAACTGATTCCAAACTAATAGCAACATCTTTTTGAAAAATTTAAAATGAAATTGTAGTTGTAGAACAGTAGTATTTACTTATTTTGCTGTAATGCCTCAGTTATGGAATTATCTCCAAATAGTTTGAGTTTGGCTAGAAATTATTTCACTTCTCTTACTTGCTTTTGTCTATACCATCACACACTCTTCATAATACATTTTATAACAGTGTGTTTATTAATTATTATACAAATCCTATTTTTAACTTTAGAATCTGCAGTACCAATTATAGGTTTTTGTAGTTTCAAGGCTTATATTCCAGAGAATATAATAATCTCAATACAAACAAATCACCCATATCATTTAATCATATTTGAGCACTCTGAGGAAGAAAGAATTATTTTATATTTCTTTTACAATTAATTTTTTAAACTTGGTATTGATTAATAAGAAGATGCATTGTTGAACTGTGAAACTTCCTTTGTTTACTGTAATACTTTTTTTTTGTATAGCTTAACATCCTCTAACCTGGTTGGTCATATTGGATGATGAATGAAATTGGTGAAATGATGCTTATATGATATTGGAGGTCCATGGAGCTTAAAGTTACTTGATATTTGTCTTCTCAGGTTAAGAGAGAACCCCAAAAATAACCTTATTCGGTAACTCACCCCAAGCGAGATTCGAACTCGCAACTTGTGAAAGAGAGGCAGACACGCTATCACCATGCTACCCAGGCAGGTACACATTTTTATGAGCTCTGAAGCAGTATCAGAACAAAAACAACCTGATGTACTACATTCACACAACCTTTTCTTCCTATGCAGCAACAAACTATTCTTACAAAAGCTTGTTCCTCTATCTGCTGCTACACATTTATCAAAATTAACATTCATAGAATGTTATTATTTTGCTGTTGTAGGGGAATATGGAAATAACAAATGTTAAAGCCAGTCACTATGTGACGTTATTGAAATTCCATTCTCTTTGTTTGATCGGATAAAGAAATGGAATAACGACTTTCCATTTGAAAAAATCTGATGTGTTCCATTCACATGACTTTCTCTACATCTCTACAACAAATTGTTGTTAGAAAGATAATGCTTTTATTTACTTCATGCTAATCGAAAAAAAATAAGCAGAAATAACCTTATTACTTGCTTCCTTGTAAGTAGAAGCAAAATAAGGGAGTACCATAGGTTAAGGTGATAGTCAAAAGCTGTTGCTATGTATGGACAGGAGTTGACAAATTCCTGTATGAGAAAAGTATACACTTTTTAAAGCTGAAATCAATAACAAGGCATATCTCTAAAACAATCAACTCCACAAAAAATGTATATAACATAAATTGTGAGTTTTAACGAGCTCTACATTTTTTGTATGGTAAGTTTTTGTCCATTTCTTACGGTTTAGCAATTATGCAAAATTCCGTAAAATTCATCCAGCATAAAGTAGTCTTCAGAGGCTATTCCCAGAAAATTCAAGATATAAATTTATTTGTCAGCTAAATATATTTAATACATGATATTTTAATCAAAATTGTTAGAGCCATTTTGAGAAAATCAAAATATTCGGAAAAAGTTCCATATAAAGGGTAATTGGGGTTGGGGGATCTTGAAAGACACCAAACTTAAATACCAAGTTTGGTATTCAACGGTCTTTTCGTTTTTGAGCCATGCTGTCCACAGACACACAGACACACACAGACCTTTTTCTAATTTTTTTTTTATTTAGGGGGACCCAAAACATATATTTCCAGTGAAAACTTGGTATCAAATTTTTGGGTGCATTACAATACCTTCTCTATACACTATGCACATTGTACAGGTAGAGAAAGTAAAATTTATAAGTATTGGAAAACTGAAACTAATAAGTGGGGAGTCTCAGAAATAGTTAGCTCCACAAAAAAAGTATAGAGTATAAATTGTGAGTTTTAATGATATCTATGTTTTCTGTGTAGTAAGTTTTGGTCTATCAGTTATGCAAAAGTCATGCAGAATGAAGAGGACTTCAGAGGCTGTTCCCAGGAAATTCAAAATATGCATTTTATTAGTCATGTAAATATTTAATGCACACAGTACTTAATGATAAACATTACAGCTATTTTTATAGATCTCAGAAATAAAGAAAAATGTTCCATATAATGTATTGTTTGGGGAGGGAGAACTTTGTGTCACTTCTGGGGAGATATTGAATTTAATTATGAATTTTGATATTTATCAAACTTCATTTTTCATATATTTCCGGCAAAATCTCGACTCGAATTGTTGGCTGGAATGCAATACCTTCACTACCTGCTATGTGCATAATGCTTGGTAGAAAAAGTAATAATAGGAAAGGTACACCAAATTCCTCCAATTTTACAGGCGCTTTATCGCATTTCATTAGGCGTGGATTAGTAGAAATAAATTCTCCAGGTCAGAAGAAGCATGCAGTAATAACGTTTAGATTACCTCTTATGATGTTACTTTCATACTATAAATTATACAGATTCTTCAATCGATTAACTATAAATCAAAGTTTTATATCGAAGAACGAAACACATGGAATATGTGCCAAACTGACTGCACCTCAAAAATGTTTGTTAACAGTGCAAGATCTACACATAATAAAGTATGTACCGACATTCCTTTCTCCAAAGGGGTAATAAAACAGTATTCGTGTCTCACAGTTTTGTACATGGCTGCGGGGACCTTTCCTTTTAGAATGGATTTGTATTCAGAAAAACATATTTACCTCTCAGAAACCTAACTAAGCGCCTTCTTATAGACGTTCTCACGGACAGAAAACGGAAGTTACCATTTTAGTCAAATTTTGCGAGATGAGGAGACAATCAGAATCATGATAAATGTCACATGATACCCCGAATATATTAGATTAAGCAATAGTGAAGGAGGAGTGAGATATGTACGGCGGAACACTCCGAAAATGCATCTAGTGAACTCGAGGTGCGGAAATCCATATTCCCGCTGAGATATAAAAAACGGTGGCGAAGCAAAAGTTGGACACATCGGGAAAGTAAAAATAAATGTTAAATCATCGGTGAGTGAAATTTTTACTTTCTCTAGCCCCGTATGTACAAAGTACATAGTGGATAGAGAAGATATTGTATTGCACCCAAAAATTCGATACCGAGATTTCACCGGAAATATATGTTTTGGGATCCCCTGAGTCCGATAAAAGCATTTTTAGGAAAAGGTACGCGTGTGTGTGTGTGTGTGTGCGCGCGCGTGCATAGCTGAAAAAGAAAAAGACCGTTAAATACCAAACTTGGTATTTAGGTTTATTATCTTCTAAGGATGTGACACGAAGATTTTCAAGAAAATCCCCCCCCCCCAAACTATCCTTTACAAATAAAATGTATATCTTGAATTTTCTGGGAATAACCTCTAAAGACCTCTTTATTCTGAATGCATTTTGCAGAATTTTGCGTAACCGATAAACCGTAAGAGATAGACAAAAACTTACTACACAAAAATGTAGATTACGGTAAAGCATGCAACTTATGTCATATTCGTGTTTTTCGCGGAATTGGCCATTTCTGAGATATTCCTTGTTATTTGTTTCAGATTTAAAATATTCCATTATTTCCCTGCTACTTACAAAAAAGCAAAGAAGTTAAGAGAATAAGCTTTTTTAACAATAATTTCTTATAGAGATGTAGAGAAAGTCATGTGAATGGAATGCATAAGATTTTTAGGACATACGACTCAGTCCAGAAACCTTTAAACTGAGATCCTTGAAAACATCAAAGAGCACCTCAACCGAGGAGCAGCAGCAATGACCGACTGACCTTCGCCCACCGTAAACAGCAGATCTCAAGGGTTCAACTTGAAAGCTTCGAGTATTTCGTTGCCTTTTAACAAGTCCATCAATTTAAGCCTGGAACTCCCACCATTTGCATTTTTACTTTCCCTATTTAGTGCATAGCACATAGGTAGAGAAAGTATTGCATTCTACCTAAAATTTCGAAACCGAGATATCACCGAAAATACTCTGTCACCTGCATCAATAAAAACAAATAAAAAACGTATTTTAAAAATTAAAAAAGCAATTTTTAGAAAAAGGTCCGCGTATGCGCGTGCTTGCAAATTTCGTGTGTAAAGCCGATTAAATACCAAACTTGATATTTAAGTTCAGCATCTTGGAAGAACGTGACATGAAGATTTTCAAGAAAATCCCCTCTCCCCAAACTAACCTTAACATGGAAACATTTTCATGAACATTTTGACTTTCTCCAAAATGACTTTCCGCTATTTTTATTAAAATTTGCATAACTAGTACATCGTAAGATACAGACAAAATTGACTGCAGAAAAAGGTATATCTTGTCAAACCAATTATGTCATAAACATGTTTTTCTAGAGTTAATGATTTTCGAGACATTACTGTGATACGTTTCTCTTTTGTTTTACTTCTGGTCACGCAACTGTATTTCGAAGTCAATGGCATATACAGCTTTTAAAAGATGTGATTATCGCTTTAGCCTAGCTAGTGTATTCACTTGTTTCTCATCCACTTAGAAGGAACTAAATAAAGGCTGCCTTTGTGATAGAGTGGTCAGCGAGCTGATTTCTCACCCGACAGTCCCGGGTTCGATTACCGCCTGGGGCGGGGAATTTTTCTTTAACCAGAATTATTCCCTATCCCCCACAGAATCTGGAAGTATGTATGTGAATGTGCGTGTGTTTAGTGAAATAAAAATTATTAACCTATTGTTTTAAACCTACAGTAATACGAGTTGTTTCACAAGTCAAAGCCCTTTGAATAAAGGGAGCTATACAAATGAAACAATTCTAAATAAAAACAAGTAATAAGACAATTTCTACTAATGGTATATCTCTAGCAGCTGTCTCTAAAGTAGGCAGAAGAGTAATCTTTTGTAAGAATATTTTGTTTGCAGAGCAGGTAGAGAAAGTCATGTGTCTGCAACATATCCAGATGTTTTTTGTTGTTTGAGTGCGGTACCGAAGCCTCCCGCGGTCAGAAAAGTAGCCCCGAAGTCTCCCGGACCCTTAAAGGTCCCTATTTACATAGCCCCCAAGCAGGTAGCCTCCCGGTCGAAACAGGTAACAGTTGCAGTTTGGTGTTTATATTTGATTATTATATTAGTTTTGATGGCCTTTCACATATAACTTTTGGAGCTTTTTCTTCAGATCACAAAGTATTTTCTGTCTCTGAATTTTGTGGTTATGGCCCTCTTGAATATCAGGACATCTATTTCTTCAATGGAAAAGGTTTTAATACAATTTTTGCAACTCTTAAACTGCACGTCCATCGCGCTACTCCACTATTTAAACACTTCTGGAATCCGAAAATGTAACCGTTCCGAAGTAGACTTTTCCTTCCTGTCCAACTCATCGTAATTTCAGTCTCATCGGAAAGCATGTTATCTGGGACTAATTTGCCGTACACTGAAAGAAATGAAGGAAGAAGATAGGCATACCCATTCCACCCCACCTGCTGGCTAATTACACCGGTTTCGCGGGAGGCTTCGGTTCTGCGCCCCATTGTTTGCCTTTGGTCATCAAGGACCGTTTCCGTCAGGACATATTTCACACACTCACACACACACACACACACACACACACACACATGCGAGCACGCGCACATACATTTACTCCCTTACTCATAGAGACCTCAAGAACTATGAGGATGGAAACTTGTCCCAGCTAAAGAAAACTTTCCATCCTCCAGCCGGGAACTCTGGATTCGAAAGCTAGCGTACTATCAGACTGTAAGAGCAGCCATACCGTTAGGATGATTAATTCTAAAGAAAGCTCAAGATTATATTTCCAGAATGAGATTTGTCTTGTTTTTCCCAAATTTAGATATTCCAATTCGATGATAACTATTGATGACGGCAAATAGGAAAACATTTAGACAATTCTGCTACAATATGAAGGAAAATCCCAAATTATTATGGAATATATCTTTTAAAACCAAAACATACTGTAAGAGTATGGAGTAAGTTCAGTTTTTTTAGTTTAAAGAACAGGCTTTCTGGATTTTTATTTGTATTTAATATTGGCCGTCCTCTTAACGTTTCGTACTTATGTTATCGCAGAGGAAATAACAATAGTTTACAAACAGTACATAAATACATATTTTCACTCTTTTGTATATATTAGGTAGGGAAAGCATTGTATTCCACCAGATGTGTTCCACTCATATTACTTTCTCTACATCTCTGCAAAAATTATTGTTAAAAAGCTTATACTTCTTTTTACTTCATGCAAATCGAGAAAAAAATTAGCAGAAATAGTCTTATTACTTGCTTTCTTGTAAGTAGAAGCGAAATTAAGGAGTACAATTGGTTAAAGTGATAGTCAAAAACTGGTTGCTATGTGACTGAAGTTCCTTTGTTTGTATGGCCAGGAGTTGACAAATCCCTGTATCAGAAAAGTATATTTTTCAAAGCTGAAACCAAAAACAAGGAATATCTAAAAAAAAAAAAAACGATCAACTCCACGATAAAAATGAATATAACATAAACTGCGTGTTTTAACGTGCTCTACATTTGTTGTGTGGTACGTTTTTATCCATCTCTTACGGTTTAGCCGTTATGCAAAATTCCGTAAATTTCATCCAGAATAAAGTAGTCGTCAGAGGCTATTGCTAGAAAATTCAAGATAGGTATACATTTTATTTGTCAGGTAAGTATCTTTAATATAAGGTATTTTAAACAAAATCGTTAGGGCCATTTTTTAGACAGTCAAAAATTTCGAAAAAATTTTCATGAAATGGGTAGTTGGGGGTGAGGGGTTTTCTTGAAAATTTTCTTGTCACATCCTTGGAAGATATTAAACATAAATACCAAGTTTGGTATTCAACGGTCTTTTCATTTTTGAGCTATGCTGTCCACAGACACATAGACCGACAGAAAGAAAGACAGACAGACAGACTGACTGACAGATAAGACACACACACGGACCTTTTTCCAAAAATGCTTTTATTTGGATTCAGGGGGACCCAAAACATATATTTACGGTGAAATCTCGGTATCGAATTTTTGGGTGCATTACAATACCTTCTCTATACACTATGTAAGTAGTACGTGTAGAGAAAATAGCAAAATCTGATGTGTTCCATTCACATTACTTTTTCTACATCTCTGCAACAAATTATTGTTAAAAAGCATATCTGCCATTTGCTTCACGCTAATTTAGAAAAAAATAGCAGAAATAGTCTTATTACTTGCTCCCTTGCAAATAGAAGCGAAATAAGGTAGTACCGTAGGTTAAAGTGATAGTCAAAAGCTGCTTGCTATGTGACTGAAGTTCCTTTGTTTGTATGGACAAGAGTTGACAAATTCCGGTATCAGAAAAGTATGCTTTTCAAAAACAAACCAAAAACAAGGAATATATAAAAAAACCGATGTGTAACATTCACATGCCTTTCTCTATATCTCTGCAACAAATTACTCTTAAAAACCTTATACATCTATTTACTTCATGTTAATCAGACTAAAATAGCAGAAATAGTCTTATTACTTGGTTCCTTGTTGCTATGTTTGCTTTGTTCCTTGTTGGTTTCTATGTCACTGAAGTTCCTTTGTTTGTATGGAAGCAGTTGACAAATTCCTATGTGAGAAAAGTATAAGTCTTCATAGCAGAAACCAAAAACAAGGAATGACTCAAAAACGATGATTCCACGAAAAAAATGTATATAACATAAATTGTGTGTTTTAACGTGCTCTACATTTATTGCGTAGTAAGTTTTTGTCCACCTCTTACGGTTTAGCAGTTATTCAAAATTCCGTAAAATCCATCCAGGATAAAGTACTCTTCAGAGGTTATTCCCATAAAATTCAAGATATACATTTTATTTAATAGGTAAATGTCTTTAATATACGAAATTTTAATCAAAATCGTTAGAGCCATTTTTAAGAAAATCAAAATTTTCGAAAAAAGTTCCATGTAAAGGGTAGTTTGGGGTAAGGGGATTTTTTTTCAAAATCTTCGTGTCGCATCCCTGGAAGATACTAAACTTAAATACCAAGTTTGGTATTTTAGTGACTTTTTTGAGTTATCGTGTTCACAGACACACGGACACACTGACACACGGACACACACACACACATACACACACACTCACACACACACATACACACACGGACCTTTTTGTGAAAATGCTTTTTCTGGATACATGGGACCCTAAAACATATATTTCCGTTGAAATCTCGGTATCGAATTTTTGGGTGGAGTGTAATATTTTCTCTATACACTATATACATAGTGCGTATAGAGAAAGTAAAAACGATTAACTCCACGATAAAATGAATATAACATAAATTGTGAATTTTAACGTGCTCTACATTTGTTGTGTGGTACGTTTTTGTCCATCTCTTACGGTTTAGCTGTTATGCAAAATTCCGTAAAATTCATCCAGAATAAAGTAGTTTTCAGAGGCTATTCCTAGAAAATTCAAGATATACATTTTATTTGTCAGGTAAGTATCTTTAATATATGGTATTTTAATCAAAATCGTTTGAGCCATTTTTGAGAAAATCAAAATTTTCGAAAAATGTTCCATGTAAAGGGTAGTTGAGGGTGGGGGGATTTTCTTGAAAATCGTCATGTCGCATCCTTGGAAGATATCAAACATAAATACCAAGTTTGGTATTCAACGGTCTTTTCGTTTTTGAGCTATGCAGTCCACAGACACATAGACAGACAGACAGAAAAACAGACAGACAGATAGACAGACAGACTGACTGACAGATATACACACACGGACCTTTTTCCAAAAATGCTTTTCTTTGGATTCAGGGGGTCTCAAAACACGTTTTTCCGATGAAATCTCGGTATCGAATTTTTGGGTGCAATACAATACCTTCTCTATGTACATAGTACGTATAGAGAAAGTAATAATCTGATGTGTTCCATTCACATTACTTTCTCTACGTCTCTGCAAAATATTATTGTTAAAAAGCTCTTACTTCTATTTACTTCATGCTAATCGAGAAAAAATTAGCAGAAATAGTCTTATTACTTGTTTCTTTGTAAGCAGTAGCGAAATTAGGGAGTACCATAGGTTAAAGTGATAGTCAAAAGCTGGTTGCTATGTGACTGAAGCTCCTTTGTTTGTATGGTCAGGAGTTGACAAATTCCTGTATGAGAAAAGTAAAAAAAGAATAACGATTTTCAGTTTGGGAAAAGTATAAGTATTGAACAGTTTTAACGAATAACAAAGAATATCGAAAATTATTAACTCCACAAAAAATGTGTGACTTAAATTGTCTGGTTCAAAGAGATCTAAATTTTTTCTGTTGTATGATTTTGGTTTATCAAATTATGGTTTACCAGTTATACAAGATATTCCAAATGAAGAGTACTTCAGAGGTATTTTAATTAAAATCCTTAGCCATTTTTGAGAAAAGCAAAATTTTCGAAAAATTTCCAATGCTAAAGTGTTGTTTAGGGTAGGGGATTTTCTTGAACATTTTGTATGGGATCTTTGGAAGATACTGAACTTAAACAGAAAGTTTTAAAGTTACGCTGCTCACAGACACACACAGACCTTTTTACTTTCTCTACACGCACTATGTATATAGAGTATAGAGAAGGTATTGCATTCCACCCAAAAATTCGATACCAAGATTTCACCGGAAATACATGTTTTGGGTCCCCCTGAATCCAAAAAAAAATAACACATTTTCAGAAAAAGGTCCGTGTGTGCGTCTGTGTGTGTGTGTCTGTGGACAGCATAGCTCAAAAACGAAAAGATCGTTAAATACCAATCTTGGTATTTAAGTTTGGCATTTTCCAAAGATACGACACGAAGTTTTTCAAGAAAATCCCCCCACCCCCAACTGCCCTTTACATGGAACTTTTTTTCGAAAACTTTGATTTTCTTAGAAAGGCTCTAACGATTTTGATTAAAATATCGTATATTAAAGATATTTACCTGACAAAAAAAAATTTATACCTTGAATTTTCTGGGAATAGCCTCTGAAGACTACTTTATTCTGGAGGAATTTTACGGAAATTTGCATAACTGCTAAACTTAAGAGATGGACAAAAACTTGCCATACAAAAACTGTAGAGCACTTTAAAACACAAAATTTTATGTTATATACATTTTTTTCGTTTTTTAGGTATTCCTCGTCTTTGGTTTCAGCTTTAAAAGCCTTATACTTTTCTGATACAGGAATTTGTCAACTCCTGTCCATACAAACAAAGGAACGTCATTCACATAGCAACCAGCTTTTGACTATCGCTTTAGCCTATGGTACTCCCTTATTTCGCTTCTACTTACAAGGAAGCAAGTAATAAGACCATTTCTGGTAATTTGTTCTCGATTAGCATGAAGTAAATAGAAGAATAAGCTTTTTAACTACAATTTGTTGCAGAGATGTCGAGAAAGTCATGTGAATGGAACACATCAGCTTTTTTCGATAAAAGTTGAGCTCTTGTTGTATTACTTATGATAAAAACTTTTAAACATTCAACACTGCATCCACTTAAACAATACAAATTAATTATGAAGTGGAATGTTTAGCTTGTGCAGAAAATGATCTGACACGCTAATATACTTTGTCGCAACACGCTCTTCCATAAAGTATGGCAACTCTATCTTAAGGAATCGTATGTTACTTTACCCACTTTGAAGTAACGAACAGAAACGGTCGTGTTTTAAACTAAAGTAAATTTATGGTTGAATGAAACACACTTGTTGCAAACACTTTCTCCAACTGAATGAGCAATTTAGTATCCGTTCTGGTTTCATTTTAGATTTCCTGCACAGTTACTTCCGTTTTTTCCTAAACCGCAAAAGAGAAGGATTTGTTTAATGTATCATTTTGGGAAGCAGATAAAGACTAAAAATTTGAAGTGTTACAGTCACATGACTTCTTCTATTTGTTCTTCTATAAATTATTCTTACTATTCTATAAACTAGTCTTGTGTGTACACTGTCTTAATCGAGATAAACATTTACACAATAAAATTGCTAAGATGGCTCTGCGGTACTGTGAGAGGCTTGTAATTGGGAGATCCTGGGTTCGATTTCCGGCGATCGCCTCCCTGACCTTAGACTTTTTCATTGTTTTTCTCTGGTCGCCAAGTCGAATGTCTGGGCGGTTCATTCTGCCACCATTCTCCTTTCATTTCATTTCCCTTAAATGTTTCAGATGTACTTTCAAGTCCTGCAACGTTGGGCGGTGCCGGGCAGATGGCGTAGTTACATACGTTATGGAAAGATTTCTCCCCGTAGACGCTCTAATATTGTGCGGGTGTTCGAACTGGAAATGTTAGGGAACTCTGCGTTCTTTGTGGGCCTGCCTACGGGCTTAGGACATACTTCAATTTCTTCACCTCATCCCTGCCTCACGGGGGTGAGTGATGTTTCTCACTTCGTTCCAATATCTTATAGGGAGGATGCAGGAGGCTGAAGGAATAACTAATCAGCAGAAACGAATGGTGAAGTAACTCTTCAACAATGTATAAAGCATCAAACATTCAAACCAAGAACAACGAACATCTCGGAAATGGTCAATGGTGCAATAAAAATCTGATGTGTATATGTTCCATTCACATAGCTTTCTCTATCTATTTTGCAAACAAGCTGTCTTTAAGAAGGAGTATTCTTTTATCTATATCATCCTAGTCGAGATAAACATTGCAGAAATGGTCTATTACTTGCTTCCTTGTAGAAAAAAAATAAAGGAATAAACTAGGCTAAACCATTAGGTAAAACTTTTATAAGCTGGTCGCTATGTGATATATTTGAAATTAGCTTCTCTTTGCATGGCTAGGAGTAAAACAAAAGAGATATGAAACGAATGGCGATTTGCCGATTGAGAAAAGTTTAAGTATTTTCATATTGAAACCAATAACAAAGATTATCTCGGAAATGGTTAGCTCCACCAAAATAAAGAAAAACAAAAGAAAGCATAGCATGTACTTTAACGAGATCTACATTTTAGGTTTAATAATTTTTTCTATCTCTTTCGGTTTACTAATTATACAAAAATCATCCACAATGAAAGTCTTCAGAGACTATTTCCAGAAAATTCAAGATATAGGTACATTTCGTCATAAAAATATCTTAAATATTAGGTATTTTAATCAGCATCATTAGAGCCATTTATGATAAAATCAAAATTGTTGTAATATGTTCCATGTAAAGGGTCGATGGAGGGGGGGGATTTACCTGAAAATCTTTGTGTCGCCTCCTACGAAGATGCTGAACTTAAATACCAAGTTTGGTATTAACCCACTTTTCGTGTTTTGTATTATATTGTTCATAAATACATGTAGACACATACACACACCAACACACATGCATACAGATACACAGACAGACATACATGGATCTTTTTCTATTTTTTTTTTTCGTGGTCCGTCAGAAATGCGGCGAAATCTCGGTACCTATGTCATTTTTGGGTGGAATACAATACCTTCTCTACCTACTATGTAAGTACGAACATAGTACTTGTAGAGAAAGTAAAGAGGAATTTTACAAAACTGTGGTATTAACCAGATCTTTTGTATTTTATGCAAATATTGTTGGTCTATCTCTTACTGTTTACTAGTTACACAGAGTACATTTCATTCAGAATGTAGGCTTAACATTTGCATAGATATGCATTCCATTTAGCATGCAAATATCTTAAATGTTTGGTATTCTTTTACAAAATTAAAGTAACGAAACATTTTCCGTGTAAAGGGCAGTTTGGAGTCGGACATTTTCTTGGAAAATTTCGTGCCACATCTTTGGAAGATACTGAATTTAGATACCATTTGGTATTTACCCGACTGCCACCTTTTGAGCTACTCACACATACATAGTGCCAGGAATCTCGAAACGTGTATTTTCAGTAAGCTCGATATCTGAAGCTTTGGGCATGTAGTAGGGAAAATAAAATATTGGTATTTATAGGTAAATTTCACCCAGAATTTGATCCCAACATTTCAGAAATAACGTTTCATTATTACCTACGAAAATTCTGTTCATAAAGAAAGAAGTAAAAACAATTTTTGTAGAAGATGAAAGTCCGAAAATAAGATATGACATTGGATTTTTTCACGTCTGATTCAACAACTCAAAAACTTTTTACTTTCTCTATACGCACTATGTACATAGTGTATAGAGAATGTATTGCACTCCACCAAAAAATTCGATACCGAGATTTCACCGGAAATATATGTTTTAGGGTCCCCTTTATCTAAAAAAAGCATTTTCGGAAAAAGGTCCGTGTGTGTGTGTCTGTGAACACGATAACTCAAAAACGAAAAGTCGGTCAAGCACCAAACTTGGTATTTAAGTTTAGTATCTTCCAGGGATGCGACACGAAAATTTTGAGAACAATCCCCCCACCCCCAACCACCCTTTACATGGAACTTTTTTCGAAAATTTTGATTTTCTCAAAAATGGCTCTAACGATTTTGATTAAAATTTCATATATTAAAGTTATTTACCTGATAAATAAAATGTATATTTTGAATTTTCTGGGAATAGCCTCTGAAGACTACTTTATTCTGGATGAATTTTTCGTAACTACTAAACCTAAGAGATGGACAAAAACTTAACACACAAAATATGTAGAGCACGTTAAAACACACAATTTATGTTATATATATTTTTTTCGTGGAGTTGATAGTTTTTGAGACATTCCTTTTTCTTGGTTTCAGCTTTGAAAAACTTATGCTTTTCTCATACAGGAATTTGTCAACTCCTATCCATACAAACAAAGGAACACCAGTCACATAGCAACCAGCTTTTGGCTTTCACTTTAACCTATGGTACTCCCTTATTTCGCTTCTACCTGCAATAAAGCAAGAAATAAGACTATTTCTGCTAATTTTTCTCGATTAGCATGAAATAAGTAAAAGATAAGCTTATTAACAATAATAATTTACAGAAATATAGAGAAAGTTATGTGAATGGGACACATCAGATTTTTATTTTTTCTACACGTACTATGTACATAGTGTATAGAGAAGGTATTGTAATGCACCCAAAAATTCGATATTGAGATTTCACTGGAAATACATGTTTTGATACCCCTGAATCCAAAAAAAAAGCTTTTTTAGCAAAATGTCCGTGTGTATGTCTGTCTGTCAGTCTGTGTGCGTCTGTGTGTATGTGTGTGTCTGTGGGCAGCACAGCCCAAAAACGAAAAGTCCGTTAACAACCAAACTTGGTATTTAAGTTTAGTATTTTCCAGAGATACGACACGAAGATTTTGAGAAAAATCCCCCCACCCCAAACTACCCTTTACATGGAACTTTTTTCGAAAATTTTGATTTTCTCAAAAATGGCTCTAACGATTTGATTAAAATGTCATATATTAAAGATATTTACCTAACAAATAAAATGTATATTTTAAATTTTCTGTGAAAAGCCTCTGAAGACTACTTTATTCTGGATGAATTTTACGGAATTTTGCGAAACTGCAAAACTGTAAGAAATAGACAAAAACTTACCACACAAAAAATATAGAGCACGTTAAAACACACAATTTATGTAATATATATTTTTTTCGTGGATTTTATTGTTTTTGAGATATTCCTTATTATTGGTTTCAGCTTTGAAAAACTTATACTTTTCTCATACGGGAATTTGTCCAATCCTGTCCATACAAGTAAAGAAACTCCAGTCACATAGTAACCAGCTTTTGACTATCACTTTAACCTATGATACTCCCTTATTTTGCTTCTACTTAAAGGAAGCAACTAATAAGAAGCCCGCCTGGGTAGTGTGGTGGTAGCGTACCTGCCTCACATTCAAAAGGTCGTGAGTTTGAATCTCGATTTGGATGAGTTACTCGGATAAGGGTTTTTTCGGGGTTTTCCCTTATCCTGAGAAGACGAATGTCGAGTAAATTTAAGCTCCATGGACCCCGAGATCATTTGAGCATCATTTCACAAATTTCATTCACCGTCCGATATGACCAACCAGGTTAAAGGACGTTAAGCTAAAAAAAAAATATATTCCTGCTAATTTTTTCTCGATTGGCATGAAGTAAATAGAAGCATAAGTTCTTTAACAATAATTTGTTGACTGCCTCTGTGGTCAAGGGGTCAGTGAGCTAACTACTCACCTAGAGGTCCCGGGTTCGATTCCCAACTGAGGTTTCCCATTCCCCATAGAGTCTGGAAGTATGAATGTGAGAATGAATGTGCGCGTGTTTGGTAATATAAAATGATTAACCTAATCTTCTAAACCTACAGTAATACGAGCTGTTTCACTAGTCAAAGCCCCAGATATGATCATTGAGGTTAAAGAGGGCTATACAACTAAAAAATTGCAGAGATGTGGCGAAAGTCATGTGAATGAAACTCATCAGATTTTTTTTATCTTGCTTGTAGTCATACATGTAACCAAAACGTAATTCCTAATATAAAATCATTCTATGTAAGCTTTTTACTTTTCCAGCTAAACATATTCCACCAAAATAATTCGATACCGAGATTTCAACAAAAGTACTCATTTTGAATCTCCCTGAAACCAAAAAAAGAAAGAAAAACATTTAGAAAAAAAATTCTGTTGTGTTACACTCACATGACCTTCTCTAGCTGTTTTACACCATGCTAATAGAGTTAAGCAGAATGTTCTTATTACTTAATTCCGTATAAGTAGAAGGGAATGAAGGAATGCGTTGTGCTAAAGCGATAGTCAAATGCTTTAAAACCTGTCGCTATGCAATTGTCATTGAAATTTCTTCTTTGTTTGGTCAGAAGGCCCGCGGAAGACTTTATTTCTGAGAAAATTGTATTTTAAAATTGAAACCAATAAAAAGGAATATCTCGGGAAGGTTAACTCTAAAATAAATAAATAAAAATAAAAAATGTATGGGATATAAATTGTGTTTTAACGAGATCTATGTTTTGTGCAGTTTTTGTCTATTTCTTAGAAAAGTCATCCAGAATGGTGAGGTCTTCAGAGCCTATTTCCAAAATTTCAAGATATACATTTCGTTTGTCGTGTACATATCTTAATCAAAATCGTTAGAGCCAATTTTGAAGAAATCAACATTTTGGAAAAATTTTCCATTTAAAGGGTAGTTGGGGTGGTTTTTTTCGCTTTTTGAGCTATGCTGCACACAGATACACACAAACACACACACACATATATATTATATATATTATATATATATATATATATATATATATATATATATGAGTAAAAGTATGGAACAACGCTTGTAACTTTGTTGTTATAGTTTTGTGAAGAGATATTTTTTTAGAAAAGCTGCAAGAAATCAACATGTTTTTATATTACTATGATTGTGAATAGGATGTGCCTTTTTTTTAATAGATTTTTTTTTAACCTCAGGTCTCGGATCGTGCAGGTAGATGCTTTTTTGAACTGTAAACTTTTGAATAAGAAAACACATCCATAACACAATTAGTGGTGCTATGTTGTAACACATGAATTCACTTCAAAAGGTGCTCAAAATGGCCTTCATTTAATGCCAAACAATGCCGAAGTCTGTCTTTGAAATTAGTTAATGTGTTCGCCTGATCAGCTGCATTGCTTGCCCAATTCTTCGCTTAAACTCTTCAAGAACTCTTGGTCGGTCCTTGTAAACCCTCCACTCCAAATATCCCCACAAGAAAAAGTCTAAGGGGTTCAGGTCAGGAGATCTTGGCTTCATCACCATCTGTAACTCGTTTTGGCCTTCCAGACTTTGCCTTATTTTTAACACTTCCAGTTTCATTGAATTTTTTCAAAATTTTGCTTACGGTAGAATGAGTAATCCTTCGTTCTGGATGTATTTCATTAAACAAGACACAGACCTCTTCTTGGATCCTCCTATCCGACCATCATTAGTATTGCAATTCCTTGTCTTTCTGTAAGTTGTGTCATGACTAATTACTTTCAGAAACATTTTACAGTGAAGTAAGCATTGTTGTCCTTATTAGTTTAGCTTTTGTCTGCTTTTGTTCAATGCAAATCCACATATCGAAGTAGCCTATTGTATTGTTTAATTCAAAACCTACTCAATTTAAAGTAATATAAAGAATATCACTACATAGAGTTGCAACAGCGGGGTTACAGGCATTGCTTCATATTTTTTACTCACCCTGAGTGTATGTATGTATGTACGCACAGACACAAACACACATGGACTTTTCTCTAAAAATTATTTGTATTTTGGGGGTCTCAAAACAAGTATTCTGGTGAAATCTCGGTATCGACTTTTTAGGTGGAATACTAAGCCTTCTCTATCTAATATGTATGTGCATTGTACATACGAGCTAGGGAAAGTAAAAAGAAAGAGCTGCTAATATAATTGCAGGCCACCTTTTGATAATACTGGTAGAACAATAATAATGGGCAAATATAATTCAACCAAAGAGTATAAAACTTAATCATATTAGTAAAACTAATGACAATATTTGTGTGCGATCTCACCTAGTTAATGTGCAATGGTGGCGTCCAGAATTTCACAAGCCCCAAGCCATTTTACAGTTTCCTAAGGCATCGAACAGTTGTCCAGGAGGACACTGGCGCTTCGGCACATCGATTATGGTATCTGGCTTAAAAATAAACGATGGCTTCTTCCTGGTTGTCATTGGAGCTCTTGTTGCCCACACCAAGCGTCCAAGTGTCTGTAAATCAGTGTTCCCGTTCCATACTCGATTCCTGTAATTTCCCGCTGGGGCCACCTGTGCTCCATTAACGAAATACGTTCCAGTTCGGCCGGCGACATTGGGTTGTGTATTGACAGCGTTTACAACTGCTAAATTATCATAATACAAGTTTGCAGATTCCAACTTCACAAACAGTAATGTGAGCAGAAGCAGAAACAAATGCACCTCACCACACATCATTGTTATGGCTTATCATACATGATGATGTGCTGATCCGAGGAATGTCTTGTTTCTTATCATATCCTTTCAGTTTGCGGTCTGTATTGCCTTCCTCCTAGGTGGGTTGTCCCACCTAGGCGCTTTAAAAGCGATTTTAGTATCATGAGTCTTGAAGTTCATGGACCTAAGAGCTCTGATTCTCGAAGACGTGTTTCATTTGTATATCCTCTCAGTTTCAAAAAATAAAAAAAATAAAAAAATCTGACGTGTTACAATCACATGACTTTCTCTAGCTGCTCCACAAGCAAACTTCTTACAAGAGATAATTCTTCTTTCAACACCACGCTAATCGAGATAAACATTAGTTCTTTATAAGTAGACTAGAACTAAGGAAATGCACGAGACTAAAGTGATATATGTTTTAAAAACTATTGTTATGTGATTGTCATTGCAAATCACTTCTTTGCTTGGCCAGGAGTAGAACAAAAGAAAAACGGACACTTCCCGTCTGAGAAAAGTACAAGTACTTCACAACTGAAACTAATAACAAGGAACACCTCGAAAACAGCAAGCTCCCCGAAAAACTTGTGTATTTTAACAAGATCTATATTTTTTGCATAGTAAGTTTTTGTCTATCTCTTACGGTTTACTAGTTCTGCCAAATTAAGCAAAATTCTTCCAGAATAAACATGTCTTTAGAAGCTATTCCCAGAAAATTCAAGATATACATTTTATTTGTGATAGAAATGACTTTAATATGTGGTATTTTAATCAAAATCGTTAGAGCCATTTTTAAGAAAAACAAAATTTTCGAAAATTTTTCCATGTAAAGGGTAGTTAGGGGTGAGGGTATTTTCTTGAAAATCTTTGTGTTGCATCCTTGGAAGACACCAAACTTAAATACCAAGTTTGGTATTTAACATCTTTTCCACACACACACACACACACACACACACACACACACACACACACACACACATGGACCTGTTTCTGAAAATGCTTTTTTTGGACTCAGGGGGTCCTAAAACATGTATTTCCGGTGAAATCTCGACATCGAATTTTTGGGTGGAATACAATACTTCTCTATACCTATGTACATTGTGCATACGGGGCTAGAGAAAGTAAAAAAAATTAGAACATTAATTCCAAATCTTCTAATTTCCAGGCTAGTGGAAGATGGGAGCTGTGAAAGGACTCTCGCTACCATGTATATTTTCATAGGAATTCCAGGCCGCGCAGTGGCCGAGTGGTTAGACCACTCACCTCTCAGCCGGTAGGGGTTCGATCCCAAGCGACCGCATGTGAGATTTGTGGTGCACAAAGCGGCGCTGGGGCGGGTTTTCTCCGGGTACTCCGGTTTCCCCCGCCATCGCATTCCACCGGTGCTCCATCATCATTCATGTATCACCAGTGTCACCGCCTGTGGTGCCGTAAGTAGTTAAAGCGGGCGTTAAACACTACCAAAAAAATATAGGAATTCCAGGACTATTACAACCTATCTTGTAACCCTATCTTGTAACCCCTTCATATTAATCACAATAAATATCGGTTACGCTTACTGTCCTACATACCATGCTGCAGTGTCCGAAATACGCTAAACAGAGACTTCAGGCCGGCTTCAGTGACTTATCAAGTGCTCTACACAACCATCAGACAATTAAAAATACTAAAATATTTATAAGACAATGTAAATTTGTTATTTATTGTGAAGTATAAATGTAACCATTTTGTATTTTACCAATGTGCAAATAACTATTTTATGTACAATTTGAAAGGTCGCTATATGACCATGCTGTTAAAGCGACACAAAATAAATTATATTGCAAAAACAAATCTGATGTGTTCCATTCACATGACTTTCTCTACATCTCTGCAACAAATTATTGTTAAAAGGCTTATGCTTCTATTTACTTCATGCTAACTGAGAAAAACTCAGCAGAAATAGTCTTGTTTGTATGGACAGGAGTTGACAAATTCCTGTAAGGGAAAGTGTACATTTTTCAAAGGTGAAACCAAAAACAAGGTATAACTCGAAAAAATGTATATAACATACATTGCTTGTCTTAACGTGCTCTACATTTTTTGTATGGTAAGTTTTGTCCATCTCTTACGGTTATACAAAATTCAATATAAGGTTTTCCATGTAAAGGGTAGTTTGGGGTGGGGGATTTTTCTCAAAATATTCGTGTTGCATCCCTTAAATACCAAGTTTGGTATTTTACCGACTTTCCGTTCTTGAGTTGTGTTCACAGACACACGATACTCGGACACACACGAACCTTTTTCTGAAAATGCTTTTTTTATAAAGGGACCCTAAAACATGTATTTCCGGTGAAATCTCGGTATCGACTTTTTGGGTGGAGTGCAATACCTTCTCTATACACTATGTACATAGTACGTGTAGAGAAAGTAAACATCTGATGTGTTCCATTCACATGACTTTCTCTGCATCTCTGTAACAAATTATTGTTAAACAGCTTATTCTTGAATCTACTTTATGATAATCGAGATAAACGTTAGCAGATATTGTTTTAATTACTTGCTTGCTTATAAATAGAAACAAAATAACGGAATACACTAGGCTAAAACGATAGTCAAATCTTTTAAAAAATGGTTGCCATGTGGTTGATAACCGTTTCTATGCAGGACATGGAGTTTACAACTTTCCGGATGAGAAAAGTTTAGATATTTTAAAGCTGAAACAAATAACAAAAAAAAAAAATCTCAGAAATGAACAAATACACGAAAAAAACTTATATGACATAAATTGTGTTTTTTAACGTGATCTACATTTTGTGTAGTAAGTTTACGCGCATCTCTTACGGTTTACCAGTTACGCAAACTTCAGCAAAATTCATTCAGAATAGAGGATATTCCCAGAAAATTCAAGAAATACATTTTATTTGTAATGTACCTAAATATCTTAAATATAAGAGATTTTAATCAGAATCGTTAGAGCCACTTTTGAGAAAATCAAAATTTTCGAACTTTTTTCCATTTAAGGGTAGTTTGGGGTGCGGGATTTTCTTGAAAACCCTCGTATCGCATCTTTGGATGATACTGAACTTAAATATCAAGTTTGGTATTTAAAGGTCTTTTCGTTTTTGAGCTATGCTGCTCAAAGACAGACAAACAGACAGACACACACACACACATACACACACACACAAACAGTTTTCTAAAAATACTTTTTTAGATTCAGTGGGTCCAAAAATATGAATTTCCGGGAAATCTCGGTATCGAATTTTTACTTTCTCTATAGGCACTATGTACATAGTGTATAGAGAATGTATTGCACTCCACCAAAAAATTCCATACCGAGATTTCACCGGAAATATATGTTTTAGGGTCCCCTTTATCTAAAAAAAGCATTTTCGGAAAAAGGTCCGTGTGTGTGTGTGTGTCCGTGTGTCTGTGAACACGATAACTCAAAAACGAAAAGTCGGTAAAATACCAAACTTGGTATCTAAGTTTAGTATCTTTCAGGGATGCGACACGAAGATTTTGAGAAAAATCCCCCCACCCCAACTACCCTTTACATGGAATTTTTTTCGAAAATTTTGATTTTCTCAAAAATGGCTCTAACGATTTTGATTAAAAGTTCGTACATTAAAGATATTTACCTGACAAATAAAATGTATATCTTGAGTTTTCTGGGAATAGCCTCTGAAGAGTAGTTTATTCTGCATGAATTTTACTAAATTTTGAATAACTGCTAAACCGTAAGAGATGGACAAAAGCTTACTACACAAAAAATGTAGAGCACGTTAAAACACACAATTTATGTTTTATACATTTTTTTCGTGGAGTTCGCGTTTTTGTGACATTCCTTATTTTTGGTTTCTGCTATGAAAAACTTATACATTTCTCATACAGGAATTTGTCAACTGCTGTCCATACAAACAAAGGAACTTTAGTGACATAGCAACCAGCTTTTGATTATCACTTTAACCTATGATACTCCCTTATTTCAACTCTACTTAAAGGAAGGAAGTAATATGGCTATTTCTGCTGATGTTTTACTGATTAGCATGAAGTTAATAGAAGTATAAGCTTTTTAAGAATAATTTGTTGCAGGGATATAGAGAAAGTCATGTGAATGGTACACATCATATTTTTAGGTTCAATACAATGCCTTCTCTATACACTATACATACAGTACGTGTAGAGAAAGTAATAAAATGTATATCTTGAATTTTCTGGGAATTACCTCTGAAGATCTCTTCATTATGGATGACTTTTGCATATCTTTAAGCGGTAAGAGACAAAAGCTTTCTACTCTAAAAATTTTGATCTCGATAAAACACAATTATTTTAATATACAATTTTTCGTGGAGTTTATAATTTGGTTTGGATTTTAAAATATTTTAACTTTTCTCAAATGCGAATTAGATCAGCCAGCTTCCTTTGCTTTACTCTTGGCCATGTAAAGAGAACTGCATTTCAACTATATTGCCACCGACTTTTACAAGATTTGGCTATAGCTTTAGCCTAGCGTATACCCCTATTTCCCTCCTACTTATAAGGAACTAAGTAATAAGACCTTTCTGCTAATGTTTATCTTGATTAGGATTAAGTACACAGAAGAATAAGATTTTGTAAAACTACTGTTGCAGATTAGGTAGAGAAAGTTCTGTGAATGGAACACATCAGATTGTTTTTAAAATCAACTTATATGTTAATTTGATCTGTATTTATTGAGATAGAAGACCTATATCGAACGACTTTACAGAAGGCAGTATTCCAAGATATGTCCATGTAAAAGCTATTGAATATAAAATTCTGTGGAGCCTGTCGGACATGTTAATACATTTGAATATTCTTTATTAAATATTTACCTTGTTATCTGCCCCATGCCGCTCTGCAGATGCCGGCCTCATCCTGATACTCGTTTTCTGGACATAATCTGTTTGGTACATCGATAATATTCTGTCCCCCCACAGAGATATTAGTTGCTGGGCTGCTGGCGGTGGCAGTAAGGTTCAGCACTGCTGTGGAAGTATCTACACTTTTCTCTCTCCACCCTGATAGGTTCATTGACTGCCTTGCTTCTTGCACATCTTTCCCGACAAGAACAACCACTGTGGTATTGATATTGTTCGAGGAGGAACACGGAACCATATTGTTCAGCACTAGGACCAAAAGCCCGACAATAGCAACCACTGCTACAAGAATGAGGACTAACACTGTCTTCTTAACAGGCATTTTTATCTCACCCATATGGCTATACTTTTAAAGTACTTATCCGTATCGAAAATAAATTCTTGATCTTGAGGTGTGTTTTTTGTTGCTTCATTAATGTTTAGATAGCTTAGATATGGACATGAAGGAGTGTCGCGAACCTATGGACCACAGAGACAAAACTTGTGTTTTAGAAGTATCACCCTTCCGGTGTCGATAAAGCACATCCTAGGTAAATCTTGAAGATAAGCCCGTGCACGTAACTAACTAAACACTGATGACTTATCCGAATAAGAAATGGAAAAACTCTCGCTTTCATGGTGATGTCTGTTTATATGGAAGTGCTGGTGACATCATCAAAGCTGAGAACAAACAAAGGTGGAAATGGCGAGGTACTTGAAGTGTGCTAACTGTTGGATTCTAGAGTATGCAACACTATCCGCACGAACTGAAGGTTTTGTTTGATTTATGAAATGAGTTCTTTAACATTTCTATGGACCTTGTACTCCTTTGATACCATTACATATCATAGAGGATCTTATGATGTCTTCTTTACTTGACACTTCATCGACATCGCCCGGCCAGAATTCCCCGGTGCAAAAAGTCCATTTTAATGGATTTTTTGACGCATTATACAACTTACTGTAAACAGAAGAAGTATTGTGTTCCACCCTAAAATTCGAAATGTAGATTTCACCGTAAATACAAGTTTTGGGATTTCCTAATTCCCAGAAAAGCACTTTTGAAAAAAGGTCTGTTATTTGTTTGTCTATGTAGGTGTCTTGAACAGCATAATTCAGAAACTAAAGGTATATTAAATATCAACCTTGGTCTTTAATTCATCTTTAAAGATGCTAAACTTAACCTCAAATTAAGTACCATTTATACGGAGAAATTTTCGAAAATATGAGTGTAGTGATTATGTTTAAATTACCACATATTTAACATATTTTCATGAAGAATGAAATCCATATACATATATGGTGAATTTTCTGGGAATAGCATTTGACGCTCTCTTCGTCCTGAATGGCATTAGCATAAATTGGTTAACCAAAAGAGATAGACAAAATTCTAATAAAAATAAAATAAATCAATTTAGGTTCTTACTAACCATTTCCGAGGCATTCTTTGTTATTGGTTTGAATTTTCAAGCACTTAATCTCCAAAAGAGGATTTCATTAGTTCTTGTTTCTTTCTTTTCTTTCATTTTTCCTCGAGACCATACATAGAGCATGGAATTTCAAAGTCATTACAACCGTAGCGATACACTCTTTACAAATCTATTACTTTCACTGTTACATTTGTATAACCCTCTCTAGCTTTTTGGTCATAGGGACCAGAGTGAGAAACACTTGATGGTGTTATTGTTTGCTGAACTGCAGTTGTTTTTGTTTGTTTTTCTTAACTTTCCGCAGCATGTATGTACAATGTATATGTAGGTACAGAAGGTATTACATTTCACCCAAAAATTCGATATCGAGATTTCACCGGAAATACATGCTTTAGGGTCTCCTGAAATAAAAAAAAAAAAAGCATTTTAAGAAAAAGACCCATGTGTGTATGTGAGCGTGTGTGTGTGTCTATGAAAACAATAACTCAAAAAGAAAAGTCGGTTAAATACCAAATTTGTTATTTAGGTTTAGCATCTTCCAAGTATGCGAGACGAAGATTTTCAGGAAAATCCTCCCATCCCAAAATACCCTTTTATGGACAACTTTTGGAAAATGTTTTGGTATCCAAAATATGACTAACGATTTTGATTAAAATACAGAATATTAAAGATATTTACATGAAAAATAAAATGTATATCTTAACTTTTCTGGGAAAAGCCTCTGAGGATTTCTTCAATCTGGATGCTTTTTCCATAACTGGTAAACCGTAAGACATAGACAAAAACGTACGGCACAAAAAATGTAGATATTGTTAAAACACACGATTATGTCATATACATCTTTTGTAGATATTCCCTGTTATAGATTTCAATTTTAAAATACTTAAACTTTTCTCAAACGGGAGGTCCTCATCGGTTTCATATCTCTCTTGTTTTACTCCTTGCACATGGAAGGAAACGAATTTTAATGACAATCGAACGCATAGTGTAGATTTTAAAGCATCTGACTCGCTTTTGCCTGGTGTATTCCCTTATTTCCTTCTATTTATAAGAAACTGAGTAATACTAATAAGACCATTTCTGCTAAGGTTTATAAAAATAATAATTCTTTGTAAGAATAGTTTGTGGAATAGTTAGAGTCATGTGAATGGACATAAGATTTTTCACATTCGTTTTATCATTTGTTTTTATATTAAACTCATTCACATGCATACTTTCTGACTCTGTCGGAGAAAGGGAATGATTCGCTTATGAACAATTACACCTCCACCGGAAATCGAGCCTTGGACCTCTCGGTTGAGAAGCTGACCTTTCGGCAGCAGAGGCAGTCGCTTTATATACTCTGCCGTAACCTAAATGTGTTAATGTGAATTAAAAGTTTACCTGGATTAACAAAAGTATCTAGAATAATAGTTAAGATAGTAGCAAGAATAGTTTGTAGAAAGTGTTACTTTTTCAAGCCCACATGTAAAATGAACATAGTGGAAAGAAAAGTATTGTATTACATCCAAAAATTCGATATGAGATTTCACCGGAAATATAAGCTTTGGGTCCCCCTTAGTTCGAAAAAAGAACTTTTAGAAAAAGGCCCGTGTGTGGTATATGTGTGTGGTGTATGTCTGTGGACAGCATAGCTCAAAAACGAAAACACCATTAAATAACAAACTTAGTATTTCCAAGGATGCTACACGAAGATTTTCAAGAAAATCCCTAATCAAAAACTACCCTTTACATGGAAAAACGATTTTGATTAAAATCCCGTATATTAAAACGTATATCTTGATTTTTTGGAAATAGCCTCTGAAAACCTCTTTGTTCTGGAAGAATTGAGCCGAATTTTACTTAACTGCTAACCGTAAGAGATTGACAGAAACTTACTGCACAAAAAATGTAGAAATCGTCAACACACAATTTATGTCCTTTGTTATGGCGGTAACGGCTTCCAAGATATTCCTTGTTATTAGTTTCAATTGTTAAATAGTTTTAATTTTCTGAGACAGGAAGAGCCCGTTTTTCTTTTGTTCTACTCCTGGCCAAGCAAAGAAGCGATTTGCAATGACAATTGCATAATGACAGCTTTTAAAACATTTGACTTTCACTTTAGCATAGCGTCTTCCTTTAGTTGCCTTCCTTATAAGAAACTAAGTAATAAGTACATTCTACTAATGTTTATTTCGATTATCATAAAGTAGATAGAAGAATATGGTTCTTAACAATAATTTGTTACAGTGATGTAGAGAAGGTCATTTGAATGGAACACATCAGATTTTGAAAGCATTAATTCATAATTTCAGACTCTGTGGCGGATAAGGAATAATTCTGGTTAAAGAAAACTTCCCCGCCCCAGATGGGAATCGAGCCCGGGACCACCGGGTGAGAAATCAGTTCGCTGACCACTCGACCACGGAGACAGTCTCAATCATCGGCGGCTGCTGTATAGGAGCACAAGAGCACGTAAACCTCCATTATTTCTTAGTGGATCTCCTTTTTCTCTTTAAGGAAACCTTTAATAAAATGCTCTATCTGGTGCCACTTGTTTAATTATACCGCGCTCTGCTCTTCAGATTGAACACAGCCGAGAACCTGAGTATGAGACAACAACGCTTGTAGCACACGCCTCGTTTAGCAGCTCTGCGCTTGCGCGGCCAACAAAGCAGCTCGGAATTTTACAGCCAGAAATGAGCACAGTGCGTCCGTGCACTTTCGTTCTCATTAACACCTCTAGGGTTCTGTTTATCGGCGGAAGGTGCTGCTATCTTTGAGATTTAGTTGAAACTATCCGGAAGTGCAACTGCAGTCTTTGTGAGACGCGCTATTTTTCTTAGTTATTTGCATTTTATGCGAGAGTTAAGCTAAAGAAAGAGTTAAGTAGTTCATAACAGAAAACAACCTCAACGAAGAAACTTTTACGCAATTAACCGAGCTACTGAAGAGTATTATCACTACGACCATGACTACGTCAGAACCAGATATATGCTTTTCCACAATAAAGGTTTCAGCACTGGCAATGCTTGCTATGAGAAGAAACTGGTCAACAGCATAAAATGCTTTAATCACCGAGTGATAGAAAAGTTTGCACATTTGAAAAACCGGCGCGTGGAATTTCAATACAAATAAATTTGGTGTTAATTGCATAATTCAAGCAATGTAAATATTATTCACTGTAAATACCATTCTTCACATGAACTGCATCAAAGGACTTCACCCCTTCATCACCTCATATTGCTGTTAACTCTGGGAGACTTAAGAAATTCAACATGTTTACAATACTGGGTGGGTGAGGATTTGTGTAACAAATTTATAATTATTGTTATTAGACTCTATCATTGTTTCTAATATTACTGCATTTGATGTTGCGGCGAAGGCGGTAGCAGTAGCAGCTGCGGCAGTGGTAAATTGCTGATTTTGTGAACACCTAAAGTTTTAATCCACGAGCCGCCACTGGTCTCAATATTATTGTGTATAATAAGTGTTCTAAATTTCGAAAGATATCTTACATACTATGGATTTTCCAAATCTCAGGGATGCATCACCTTAAGAGAATAAAGGGAAACACCCGTCGTTGGTGGGGGGGGGGGGCCTGTAATTGATCTCAACCTAGGTTCCAACTCTGCCCCTCCGAGCTAGACAGCAAGGACACTGTTTTCAGGTTCACTGGTTTGTTCATCTCTGCTTTGATACAAGATTCTTCCCACATTATTCCAAGTCCTTCGGGTCAAGAGTCTTAAAAGCGTACTTCAATTACGCATTGCAAACACTAACACGAGAGTTGTGAAAGATAACTCTTTCTTTCTGCAAACTTTCCTTCGTGCCGTTCTTTCAAGGAGATATTCAGCAAACATCAGTACATTGTAGTTCTGTGGCGCTACTCAACCCTATTCAATCAAGGTCATTCTTAAACTCCGATACACAAGGTTGGTCTTTTCATGTTTTACCTTCTTTACCATCTATCCACATATAGTGGGTAAGAGAAAGCATCATATTCTAACCAAGCGGGTTGGCGGTTTCGCGTGTTCGATCCCTAATGACTGGCATTCCTCACCTAAGAGTATTTTTGGGAGTTTCTGAGGTCGTAAGGCATATACTGCATAGATACCTCTCAATTTCCAACTTTGGTATTTAACGGACTTTTCGTTTTTGAGCTATGCAGTCCACAGACACACATAAGGACCTTCTTCCAAATTTTTTTTTGATTCAGGGGGACCCAAAACATGCATTTCCGGTGAAATCTCGTTATTGATTTTTTGGGCGCATTACAATACCTTCTCTATACACTACGTACATAGTTCGTGAAGAGAAAGTAAAATTTTGATGTGTTACACTCATATGACTTTCTATATCTACACTACAAACAGAACTTTTATAAAAGATACTTTCTACACAATGCTAATCGAGATAAACATTAGCAGAAAGTTCTTATTACTTAGTTCCTTATAAGTAGAAGGGAACTAAGGGAATGCACTAGGCTAAAATGATAGTCAAATGTTTTAAAAGCTTGTGATGCGATTGTCATTGAAATTCCTTTCCTTGTTCGGCTAGGAGTAGAACAAAAGAAAAACGGACACTTCCTACCTGATAATAGTATACGTGCTTTACAATTGAAAACAATAACAAGGAATATCTCGGAAACGGTTACCTCCACAACAAAAATGTAAAGAACATAAATCGCGTGTTTTAACGAGATCTACATTTTTTGTGCAATAAGTTTTTGTCTGTCTCTTACGGTTTAGCAGTTAAACAAAATTCCGCAAAATTTGTCCATAATAAACACGTCTTCACAGGCTATTCCCAGAAAATTCAAGACATACACCTTATTTCTCACATACATATCTTAGATATAAGAGGTTGTAATCAAAATCGTTAGAGCCATTTTTGAGATAATCAAAATTTTCGAAAAATGTTCCATGCAAAGGGTATTTGGGGGTGTGGGGATTTTCTTGAAAATCTTCGTGGCGCATATTTGGAAGTTGCCAAACTTAAATACCAAGTTTGGTATTTAACGGTATTTTCGTTTTTGAGCTATGCTGCCCACAGACAGACAGACAGACACACAAGCGCGCGCGCGGACATCTTTCTAAAAATGCTTTTTTTTTCGGATTCAGGGGGACCCAAAATATTATTTTCGGTGAAATCTTGGTATCAAATTTTTGGGTGTAATACAATACCTTCTCTATATAATTTATACATGGTACATGTAGAGAAAGTAAAAAATCTGACGTGTTCCATTCTCGTGACTTTCTCTACATCTCTGCAACAAATTATTGTAAAAAAGCTTATGCTTCTATTTACTTCATGCTAATCGACATTTACTTCATGCAGAAATACTCCTACTACCTCTTTTCTTGTAAGTAGAAGCGAAATAAGTGAGTACCATAGGACAAAGTGATAGTCAAAAGTTGATTGCTATGTAACTGATGTTTCTTTGTTTATATGGACAGGAGTTGACAAATTCCACGAAAAAAATGTATATAACATAAATTGTGTGTTTTAACGAGCTCTACATTTTAGTGTGGTAAGTTTTTGTTCATCTCTTACGGTTTAGCAGTTGTGCAAAATTCCGTAAATTTCATTCAGAATAAAGTAGTCTTCAGAGCCTATTCCCATAAATTCGAAGATAGGTATACATTTTATTTATCAGGTAAATGTCTTTAATATAAGACATTTTAATCAAAATCTTTGGAGTCATTTTTGAGAAAAATAAGATATTCGAAAAAATTCCATGTAACAGGTAGTTTTTTCGTTTTTGAGTTATCGTGCTCACAGACACAGGGACACACAGACGCATACATACATGGCCCTTTTTCTGAAAATGCTTTTTTAGTATACAGGGGACCCTAAAACATATATTTCCGGTGAAATCTCTGTATCGAATTTTTGGGTGGAGTGCAATACCGTATATACACTATGTACATAGTACGTGTAGAGAAAGTAAAAGGCTTATGCGGGTAACTCATTGTGAGCATGATTCGAATATTTGAATGTGAGGCAGATATGCTACTGAGGCAGGGTTGAAAGTGTTGCAATTGTGCTCGGTGCGGGTGGCGGGGAAAACGGATATTCACTGTAACGCTCTCCGACCCTCAACTTCTGCTGGCTGTCGGGATGAGAAAAGCCCTTAGCGGAGGTGTTGGGCCCTGTGTGGGGTGGGCTCCCCGGTCGGGATGCCTCAATCTTGGAATTGTAGATCTGTCATTGCTGTGCCGACGGTCGCGCCTGCCTCCGGCCGCCCACTTCATTGCTTCCTCCCGGGGGGTGAACCTCTTGAGGCATAACTAAAATAACTGCATTAGTTGGCTGCCGAGCTCCCTCCGTCCGTAACATAATCCTAAGTCGTAGCAAAAAATCGTTGTTGATATTTCACCTGAATGCATGTTTTGAGGTGCCCAAAAGAGCAATTCGCGCGTGTTTTTGTGCCAGAGCCTAATTAAAAAATCTGATGTATTCCATTCACATGACTTTCTCTACCTCTCTGCAACAAATTATTGTTAAAAAACTTATGCTTTTATTTACTACATGCTAATCGAGAAAAAAATTAGCACAAATAGCGTTATTACTTGCTTCCTTGTAAGCAGAAGGGAAATAAGGGAGTATTATAGGCTAAACTAATAATCAAAAGCTGGTTGCTATGTGACTGAAGTTCCCTTGTTTGTATGGAGTTTACAAATTCCTGTATGAGAAAAGTATGTTTTTCATATCTGAAACCAAATAAA
Organism: Hymenopus coronatus; assembly: GCA_030762935.1. NCBI lineage: Eukaryota > Metazoa > Arthropoda > Insecta > Mantodea > Hymenopodidae > Hymenopus > Hymenopus coronatus. The sequence continues at coordinate 145,261,657 of CM060881.1, read as the reverse complement.
ATGAATATGTCAAAAACGACCAACTCCACGAAAAAACTGTACATAACATAAATTGTGTGTTTTAATGTGCTCTACATTTTTTGTGATTTAGCAGTTATGCAAAATTCCGAGAAATTCATCCAGAATAAAGTAGTCTTCACAGGCTATTCCCAGAAAATTCAAGATATACATTTTATTTATCAGGTAAATATCTTTAATGTACGATATTTTAATCAACATCGTTAGAGCCATTTTTAAGAACATCAACATTTTCGAAAAAAGTTCCATGTAAAGAGTAGTTGAGGGTGGGGGGATTTTCTTGAAAATCTTCATGTCGCATCCTTGGAAGATACCAAGCTTAAATACCAAGTTTCGTATTCAACGGTCTTTTCGTTTTTGAGCTATGCTGTCCACAGACACACACACGCACATACACGGACCTTTTTCCAAAAATTCTTTTTTTGGATTCAAGGGGACCCAAAACATGTATTTCCGGTGAAATCTTAGTATCGAATTTTTGGGTGCAATACAATACCTTCTCTATACACTATGTACATAGTACATGTAGAGAAAGTAAAAATATTATGTGTTCCATTCACATGACTTTCTCTACATCTTTGCAACAACTTACTGTTAAAAAGCTTATGCTTCTATTTACTTCATGCTAATGAAAAAATTAGCAGAAATAGTCTTATTATTTGCTTCCTTGTAAGTAGGAGCGAAATAAGGGAGTACCATAGGTTCAAGTGATAGTCAAAAGCTGGTTGCTATGTGACTGAAGTTCCTTTGTTTGTATGGACACGAGCTGACAAATTCCTCTATGACAAAAGTAAGTTTTTCCAAGCTGAAACCAAAAACAAGGAATATCTAAATAACGATCAACTGAACGGAAAAAAAATGTGTAACATAAATTGTGTGTTTTAAAGAGCTCTACATGTTTTGTGTGTTAAGTTTTTGTCAATCTCTTACAGCTTAGCCGTTATGCAAAATTCGGTAAAATTCCTCCAGAATAAAGTAGTCTACAGAGGCTATCCCCAGAAAATTCAAGATATACATTTTATTTATTTTAATATACAATATGTTAATCAAAATCGTTAGAGTCATTTTTAAGAAAATCAACATTTTCGAAAAAAGTGCAATGTAAAGCGTAGTTGGGAGTGGGGGCATTTTCTTGAAAATCTTCGTGTCGCATCCTTGGAAGATGCCAAACTTAAATACCAAGTTTGGTATTTAACGGTCTTTTCGTTTTTAAGCTATGCTGTCCGCAGACACACTTACATACACACAGACACACACGCACACAAACACACAGACCTTTTACTGAAAATGCTTTTTTTTCTGGATTCAGGGGACCCAAAACATGTATTTCCGGTGAAATCTCGGTATCGAAAATTTGGGTGGAATGCAATACCTTCTCTATACACTTTGTACATAGTACGTGTAGAGAAAGTAAAAATTGATGTGCTCCATTCACAAGACTTTCTCTACATCTCTGTAACAAACTACTGTTAATAAGCTTATTCTTCTATCTATTTAATGCTAAAACTTTATCAGAATCGGTCTTATTACTTAGTTCCTTTATAAGTAGAAGGAAAATAAGGGAATACACTAGGCTAAACCGTCAGTCAAACGTTTAAAATGTGGTTGCTATGGGATTGAAATCGGTTTCTTTGCTTAGCCAACCCATGACAAGTTCCCGTATGAGAAAATGTTTTAAGTATTTTAAAACTAGAATCAATAACAAGGAATATCTCGAAAATGGCCAACTTCACGAAAAAATGTGTAGGACACAAATTGTGTGTTTTATCGTGATCTACATTTTTGTGTAGTAAGTTTTTGTATATCTCTTACGGTTCACCAGTTATGCAAAATTCAATAAAAATCATTCAGAGTAAAGAGGTCTTTAGAGGTTATTCCCAGAAAATTCAAAATATACATTTTACTTGTCATGTAAATATCTTAAATATAAGAGATTTTAACCAAAATCGTTAGAGCTATTTTTGAGAAAACCAAATTTTTCAAAATTTTTTCCAGGTAAAGGGTAGTTTAGGATGAGGGGATTTTCTTGAAAATCTTCGTGTCGAATCCTTGGAAGATACGAAACTTAAATACCAAGTTTGGTATTTAACGGTGTTTTCGTTTTTGAGCTATGTTGTCCACAGACAACACACGCACACACACGGGCCTTTTTCCAAAAATCCTTTTTACTTTCTCTACACATACTATGTACATGGTGTATAGAGAAGGTATTGCATTCCACCCAAAATATCGATACCAATATTTCAGCGGAAATACATGTTTTGGGACCCCTGAATCAAGAAAAGCATTTTTGGAAAAAGGTCCGTGTGTATGTGCGTGAGTGTGTCTGTGTGTGTGTGACAACATAGCTCAAAAACGAAAAGACCGTTGAATACCAAACTTGGTATTTAAGTTTGGCATCTTCCAATGATGCGGCACGAAGATTTTCAAGAAAATCCCACCACCCCCAACTACCCTTTACATGGAACTTTTTTTGAAAATTTTTATTTTCTCAAAAATGGCCCTAACGGTTTTGATTAATATATCCTATATTAAAGATATTTAGCTGACAAATAAAATGTACATTTTGAATTTTCTGGGAATAGCCTCTGAAGACTACTTTATTCTGGATGAATTTTACAGAATTTTGCATAACTGCTAAACCATAAGGGATGGACAAAAACTTACCACACAAAAAATGTACAGCACGTTAAAACACGCAATTTATGTTACATACATTTTTTCATGGAGTTCATCGCTTTTGAGATATTCCTTGTTTTTGGTTTCAGCTTTGAAAAACTTATTTTCTGATACAAGAATTGTCAGCTCCGGTCTATACTAACAAAGGAACTTCAGTCACATAGCAACCAGTTTTTGACTATGACTTTAATCTATGCTACTCCCTAATTTCCCTTCTACTTGCATGGAAGCAAGCAATAAGACTATTTCTGCTAATTTTTTTCTCGATTAGCATGAAGTAACTAGAATCATAGGCTTTTTAACAATAATTTGTTGCAGAAATGTAGAGAAAGTCATGTGAATGGAACACATAAGGTTTTTTTTTAGATTCAAGGGGACCCAAAACATGTATTTGCGGTGAAATTTCGGTAGGTATCGAATTTTTGGGTGGAATAGAATACTTTCTCTATACACTATTTGCACAGTACGTGTAGAGAAAGTAATAAGCCTAAATATACTACTTAAGTGGGGTTTGCCAACTGGTTGCCCTTTGAGTAAAACAAAGAGAGAAAATTTGCTCCATGCTCCGGCTAATCACCTTTGTGCACTGCGAGGAAAGTAAGAGCAGATAATTCATTCAGTGCTATGGCAATATGCATCATTTTGCTTTTGAAACTACGTAATCCACCTTTCATAGGTTAATACACCTACTGTAGGTTCATGATTAGTAGAACAATTGTTCTATTATGTCTCTTGAATTAGTATTTATACTTCGGTTATGAACATACATATACCAAGTAGCCCAACCGTATTTGAAGAGTGCAGATTGTTAAAAAGTTGCAAAACTTAAAGGGGCTATTTCAAGTTAAACCGTTCAGTGGTAATCTGGCGTGAACGACCCCGTAGGGCGGAGGTTCCGACCTCTTCAGTTGCCTTGTTGCGGGCGCCGTGGACCCCGAGTACCCGTGGTACAGAAGTAGTCGGGCCGAACATCTGAGCCCCTCCGTTGGAGAGTTGTTCGATTTGGGTTGGACTCGACGTGGCACTGGTCCCGATACTCATGGGTGATTAAGCACGTCTTGGCTTTGAGCCTTGGCGGGGTTGTGAGACACCTAAATGTCCTCCGGTACTAGCCTGGAGAGATGGTAGAACGTAAACTAGTGTCCGTCGACCCGACCAAGGTTATTGGTAGTCTTCCCTACGGGGTTGACGCGCGTAACTGGCGTATCCACTTCCGTCCCGGTACGTCCCCGTGTCGGGGGCTTTTTAGTCTCAAGATATTGCCCTAAAGGAAAGAGCCACGGGGTTGTGATGACCCCCTGGTGCTTCAGCCTGGGTAGCCAATCGAGCTTAACATAACTGTGAACGACCTTTGTTTATCAGTGAAGACGGTGAGCGGGTCGTGCTCATGGAGAAGAGTAAAGGTCGCTCACGCCAATTCTTCACCGACTTGAAATAGCCCCGTTGAGTTTTGCAACTCTTTTAACACATGAAGGGATAATTGCCCACGTCAAATATGGGGCAGTCGGGCCATCTGGTATTTTCATAGCTTTGTTGGTAGATGTAACATAAACAATTACAAAAAATAATGACAATTATTATGGTATTAACATAATAAAAAATATGTGATATGTTTTATTCACATGGTTTTCTCTATTTGCACTGCAAAGTACTCTTACTAAAGAGTCTTCTTTTATCATGCTAATCAAGATAAAATGTGTCAATAGTATTATTGCTTAGTTCCGTATAAGTAAAAGGAAAATAATGACATACACTAGGAAAAGTGATGGTCAAATCATTTAGAAGCTGTTTGCAGTGTGAAACAATTTAAATTATATATATATATATATATATACACATATATATATATATATATATATATATATATATATATATATATATATATATATATTTGTGTGGATAGGAGTAAAACAAAATAGATATGAAACGATAGGGACTTCTCGTTTTAGAAACGTTTAAGTAGTTTAAAATTGAAAGTAATGAGAGGGAATATATTGGAAACCGTTAACTCTACAAAAACTGAATATGACATAAATTGTGTGTTTTAACGAGTTCTACATTTTCTGTGTAGAAACTTTATGTCTAATTTTTTTTAGTTTATCAGTTATGCAAAAGTTATTTAGAATGAAGAGGACTTAAGAGGCTATTCTCAGAAAATTCAAAATATACATTTTATTTGTCATGTTTGATATACAGTATATTAAACAAAAACTTTAGAGGCATTTCAAAATTTTCGAAAATTGTTCCATGTAAAGCGTAGTTTGGGGATGCTGAATTTAAATATCAAGTTTGGACTTATCATCCGACTTTTAGATTTGAGTTGTGTTCACTGACACGCGGTCACACGGATACATAAACACACACAACCATGGACCTTTTTCTAAAAATACATTGTTGGACTCAGGAGGACTCAAAACGTAAGTATATTTCCGGGGAGACCTCGACTTGGAATTTGAGGGTGGAGTACAATACTTTCTCTATAATTTTTCTTCGCGGTCTTCAATACCTTTTTGATAAGAAATTAGTTAATATTATTACAATAAAGCAAATTATTAATACAATTAAGGATATAGAAGTTAAGATTTGAACTATTCAAGTACTTACATAGTACATACAGAGAAAGTAACAAGCTCCTTTATTGATTAATATCATTGTAATCGGATCGTATCGCTAATAGTATGAGAATTAATTGTAACGAAAAACGTTCACATTTACAGCAGTGAATATGAATAGGCATCTTGGTAATTAATGGTATCTAAGACAGTTTAAAGAAACGTCTTTCTCCTTAATAACTGTCGTACTTACTTGAGTAATGGCGCTGCAAATTGAATTTTATAAGCGCAGAACTTTGCCGAGAGCTAAACACTTACCTATTCCGCCACTTTATATAAATAAGAAAGATCCTTTAAGGCAGACATAAACCTAGGTCGGTGGCTTTCTGTTCCCGACATCATAAACTTTTAACACTGTGATACGACATACTATTAAAAGGAAGAGAGAGACACTCCATGTCACGTACTTACTGGATGCATGGGTTCCATTTGCTTCGCCACTAAATCAAGCGAGTTGGTAACGGTAGTTTAGATCAATGGTGAGAAATATTACAGACAGAATTTTAATATTGTGAGTTTTTCCCCGCTGGGAGACCTGGCTCGGGGTGCACTCAGCCTCGTGAGGTCCCTGGAGGGGGCCAATTGAGAAGCTACTTGATGAAGGAGTAGCGGCTCCAGGTCATTAGGACCGCATTAACCGACCGGGAGTTCGATGCGCTGACCCTCTGCGTCTGTCAGGGTCCGAGATGGCGGAAGCAGCGGCCGGGCGGTAGGCCAAGGTTTCTTGTGAGCTGTCGTGCCATGGAGTTATGTTACTTAATATATGTCCATTTATACATTCACATGCCATTGCATAGTTTCATTTAAGATTGTTCTTTGCTTAAAATATATTTTGGCGAATTTTGCTCTAGACGTTTAAATTATGTAATGTGCACCAGACCAAAGAAATGTTTCGTAATTTCAAAGAATAACATTTGTAACTATCTTTACGATTATCATAGGAGGAATGTTATGGATTTATTCCCTTCGATTTCGTATGGCATTTAAGAAAACGTGTACAAAATATGCAATATGCAAGTTAAAGTTTTAGATTTAAAAACTGCGAAATTATAGAAGTTTGGAAAAATCAGTTGTGTTTCCTTGTGTCAATCATTATGTTGCCAGGCAGATTTGCATGCTCAGTGTGCGAGTGAGAGGGAAATATGAACAGAGTGGGGGTAGCGACCTGGCAACGCAGAGCATGATAACGCATTTCATTCGCTGCAGCGTAGAACTCTTCTCATTTGAAAAACATTACACCTAGTTTAAATATTCATCACATGGTACTTTTTTTGTGGATTTAGTGTTTAATACTAAATACGTTGAGTCTTGGTATACCAAACTTCTTTGGGATTGAGAATATATTTGCTGCTCGGGAAAAGGTTAGGAGAATCAATATTATTTGTATAGTTTTATTTTAGTGTGAATTCTTCTTACCTATTTCAGTTTTTCTTCAACAAACTTCCCCACACAAGTCTGCAGATCCCAAGTTCATCTCTCTGCATCTTTGGCGGACACGGTGCCCATGGAAGTCGTTTATTCCAGCGCCCTGCGTAAGTCCCTGCGCCAGAATATTTTTGCTGATGAAATCCATGAAGTTCCAAGATGTAAGGGTAGAAGTCTTCTTCGAGTACAACTTCTTCTGGTGTAGGTGGTAGAGCACTAGAGTCATCTGGAACTTCCTTCACTTCTTCCTTTTGCATCTGCTGGTTCTCTGGAGGCAGAGCGCTCACTAGAGCCACCAGCAACAATAGGACCCACAGCATTCGGCCCATGTTCAACCTGAAAATAAGTGCAAGCTTTTAGTGTGCAGTCTAATAATCTGTCTGGGGTAATAATTTTTTTTCTCATAAAATAGCAATGAAAACAGATAACATGTGATGAGTAATAGCATATACTTTTTTAGGTTATAAAAGAAATCAATCATTAAAAATTTAGTTGCAGATTGACAGCTGATTCTTAAGCTTATAACAATTTATGAGCAGCTGAGGACAATATGTGGTGTGCATATCAGAAGACAGACAGACAAAAATAATGACACATGCAAGAGGATACAGAACATTTGGAAGAACCAGCTGCAGCTCGTTGTTTCAAAATTAGAAGAGACTCTCCAACCAAAGTGACAATGATAAAGAAGAAGAAACAAAAAAGAAAGGAAGGAAGGAAAACTTTTAAATGTTGGTAATATTAAGAATTTGTATGGGACCTATCTTAATTTATATCGAAATTGAGTTTTTAGCAATATTCTGAACAGAATTAATTTGTTCCCACAATCACTAATATTAAAATAAACGGAAGTCGAGGAATACAACAAAAGATCTCGTTATTTACACTTACACGCGCGCGCTTTTAAAAATTTAGAGAGAAAAACAATGTTTTTGCCCTTATTATGACAATGTAGTCTGCTCATAATTTCTTGCCAAGGCAGACTTTCTACTAAGACAAGCGTGTTAGAGCCAGGGTGTTTAATAAAATAAGTGTTCACTTGTGAATAAAAACAGGTTACATTTTTTGTTCGTAGTTATAGGGAAGGAAAGGTACATGTTTTAAAAATCTGATGTGTTCCATTCTACATCTCTGCTACAAATTATTGTTAAAAAAAAACTTATTATTCTATTTACTTCATGCTAATCGAGAAAAACTAGCACAAATGGTTTTATTACTTGTTTCCATTTAAGTAGAAGGGAAATAAGGGAGTACTATAGGCTAAAGCGATAGTCAAAACCTGGTTGCTATGTACTTGAAGTTCCTTTGTTTGTAAGGTCAGAGTTGACAAATTTCCGTATGAGAAAAGTTAAGTATTTTAAAGCTGAAACCAATAACAAACAATATCTCAAAATACTCTACGAAAAAAATGTATGTAACAAATTGTGTGTTTTAACGATATCTACATTTTCTATTAAATAAGGTTTTGTCTATCTGTTACGGTTTACCAGTTATGCAAAATTCCGCAAAATTTATCTAGGATAAAGATGTCTTCAAAGACTATTCCGAAAAAATTCAAAATATACATTTTATTTTGTCATGTAAATATCTTTAGTATACGATATTTTAATCAAAATCGTTAGAGCTACTTTTTAGAAACTCAAAATTTTCGAAAAATGTTCCATGTAAAGTGTAGTTGGGAGTGGGGGGATTTTATTGAAAACTTGGTGTCGCTTCCTTGGAAGATACTGAACTTAAATACCAATACTTTTCATTTTTGAGCTATGCTGCCCACACTCACAAAGACAGACTGACAGACACACACACATGCACATTTTTCTAAAAATACTTTTTTTTGGACTCAGAGGGCCTCAAAATATATTTCCGGTGAAATCTCGAATTTTTGGGTGCAATACAATACCTTCTCTATACACTATGTACATAGTATGTGTAGAGAAAGTAAAAATATGTTATAAACAAGAATATGGTGAGATTTTTTTCTCAAATTATTTAGGGAATGTTCTGCCTTGGAGCTTATGTCCACGAGCCGCGCCTGTGAATATCTTTGAGAAGGTGAATTTAATAATACTTTGAAGGAGTCAAATCGACCCGATAGGTTCAAAACAACAGTTATGTCCCACTCAGAACTGTACATTCTCAATGCGTGAATATGAAAGGAAAAGCTCAAAATCAATTGAAAATATGTTTGAGACATAAACTGAATCACAAAAACAATGGTGTGGCATTCTCGAGTAAACTGCAAAATTCTACTTCTGAGCAGTAAACACATTTTGAAATTCTCCCATTCATGGCCTGAGAGGAGCTTTGGTAATATAAAAAAAAATCTGATGTGTTACACTCACATACTTTCTCTAGCTGTTCTACAAACTTCATACATAAGATTCTTCTTCTTTCTGCACCTTGCTAATCGTGGTACTCATTAGCACAATGTTCTTATTATTTAGTTCCGTATAAGTAGGAAGAAAATAAGGGAATACACTAGGCTAAACCGATAGTCAAATGTTTTAAAAGTTGTCGTTATGCGATTGTCATTACAAATTGCTTCTTTTCTTGGCCAGGAGTAGAACAAAAGAAAAACGGACACTTCCGTCTGAGAAAAGTATAAGTACTTCACAACTGAAACTATGAATACCTCGAAAATGGTAAGCTCCATGAGAAAAATGTATATGACGTAACTTGTATATTTTAACAAGACCTACATTTTTTGTACAGTAAATTTTTGTCTATCTCTTACGGTTTACTAATTATGCCAAATTAAGCAAACTTCTTCCAGAATAAACAGGTCTTCAGAAGCTATTCCCAGAAAATTCCATGTAAAGGGTAGTTTGGGGTGGGGGATTTTTCTCAAAATCTTCGTGTCGCATCCCTGGAAGATACTAAACTTAAATATCAAGTTTGGTATTTTAGTTACTTTTCGTTTTTGAGTTATCGTGTTCACAGACACACGGACACACACACACACACACACACACACACACACGGACCTTTTTTCTGAAATTTCCTTTTTTTTTTGGATATAGGGGGTCCTAAAAACATGTATTTCCGGTGAAATCTCGGTATCGAATTTTTGGGTGGAATACAATACTTCTCTATCCCTATGTACATTGTACATATGGGGCTAGAGAAAGTAAAAAGCAAAAGCAGAAATACAAAGATTTCGTCTCACATTTTCAAACGTCTTCCTCGTTTTAATGCACTTACCGCACTTGTATCGCAATTATATTGTACTATTAACGTTAAGTACCATTGAATCAAGATTTACAAAGAATATCTGAAATCCATTTTGCATAATAAAAAACTGCTAAACTAAGCAACAAACTAGTCAACAGTGACTATTTACGAATATCATATTTTGTTCTGTTTTCTTGCTCACCCTCCCACTTTATACAAACCAGTTTACTCAAGCTGCTGTACTGTTTATGAATGTTGTTTAGAAAGTGAGTAAATACTCCAATTTGTTATGGAATGTTAACATTTAAGCATATTACAGAAATTTCCTCAAGATTATTCAGCATACTGTAAGCTGGTATTCAATGGCAAAATTACTTTCTGGCTCTGAAGGAAAAGTGGGCATCAGTTAAACAATGTTGACGTCACTGTCGGTTCTTCACCGATTTTCGCCTTTTGGATACACCGTGATCTTATGTCGAGTTTAACATCTTCAAGCAAATAATGGACAGTTCAGAATTTCTTGATTAGAATATAGAGAATTTAATATTATTTATTCGTTGAGCATTCTTCTGCGGTAGAAATAATGATAATAATGATGATAATATTTATTTAGTTATTAAATAACCACATAAAATTATAAAATATGCCATGAGATCCTAAGTAAGTGTTTTGTGAACACAGATATAAGCAGATTTAATTAAGACGCTTACCTGTATAATGGCACGAATTTTCTTTTGAAGCTTCCGGTATTCTTCCTTCAGTTAAAACGTTAATGTCTCTTCGGATGCTTGTTCTTTATATTCTGTTATCTCTTTCACGTGAAAATCGTGTGATACTAACCTTGAATATGAGGTGATGGAAAACAAACAGCAAGCTAACTTTCTGAATACACACCGATATCTTCCCAGAATTCTCTCCAGAAACGCAGCGACGGAATTTTGTTTGGATTCCAGGGCGTGGGCTGTTTGCAGAATAGATTCAAACTCATCGCAGCTGCCCTCTCCGCCCCTCAGCGTCTGCTAAGGCTTTATCTTTCACTCCTCACGTTACATATCATGCGATAAATTGGAAACGAATTTACGTTGTGCACTGGTGAAAATCCCCTTGGGACTTTACAGGTTCGATAAGCCCAGACTGAGTTGCCAATTGGAGGTTTCTGATCCTCCTCAAGGGGAAATTTTTTCTGTCGGCGGTACACGGGAAATCTGAAGGTTTTAAAATGTACCTTCTCAAAATAAAATGTGTTCTTTATTTTAACTTTTTATGAAAGATCACCGTATTGGAGTTTCCGAAATGCTTATAAATAATAAAGACTGTACTACTTCTTAAAACATATCTGCTAAAATGGGCTAGGTGCTCTGCACACCAGATCATAATAAATTATTTCATAAAGATTATTTTTTTAAAAAAGATTAAGGATAATAGGGATGAGGATGCAATAGCTTGAATTAAAAACCTTATGTATTCCATTCACATGACTTTCTCTGCATCTCTGCAATAAATTATTTTAAAAAGCTTATTCTTCTATTTACTTAATGCTAATCGAGAAAAAAAAATCTGATGTGTACCATTCACATGACTTTCTCCATATCCCTGCAACAAATAATTCTTAAAAAGCTTATAATTCTATTTACTTTGTGCTAATCAGAAAAAAAAATAGCAGAAATAGTCTAATTACTCGCTTCCTTGTCAATAGAAGCGAAATAAGGGACAACTTTAGGTTAAAGTTATAGCCAAAAGCTGGTTGCTATGTCAATGAAGTTCCTTTGTTTATATGGATAGGAGTTGACAAGTTCCTGTATAAGAAAAGTATACGTTTTTCATAGCAGAAACCAAAAATAAGGAATGTCACAAAAACGACGAACTCCACGAAAAAAATGTATATAACATAAATTGTGTGTTTTAAAGTGCACTACATTTTTTGTGTAGTAAGTTTTTGACCATCTCTTACGGTTTAGCAGTCATTCAAAATTTAGTAAAATTCATCCAGAATAAACTACTCTTCAGAGGCTATTCCCAGAAAATTCAAGATATACATTTCATTTGTCAGGTAAATGTGTTTAATATCCGAAATTTTAATAAAAATCGTTAGAGCAATTTTTTAGAAAATCAAAATTTTCGAAAAAAGTTCCATGTAAAGGGTAGTTTGGGGTGGGGGCATTTTTCTAAAAATCTTCGTGTCGCATCCCTGGAAGATACTAAACTTAAATACCAAGTTTGGTATTTTACCGACTTTTCGTTTTTGAGTTACCGTGTTCACAGACACACGGACACACGGACACACACACACACACACACATACACACACACACACACACAACCATGCACGGACCTTTTTGTGAAAATGCTTTTTTTGGATATTGGGGACCCTAAAACATATATTTCCGGTGAAATCTCGGTATCGAATTTTTGGTGGAGTGCAATACTTTCTCTATACACTATATACATAGTGCGTATGGAGAAAGTAAAAATAGCAGAAAAGGTCTTATTACTTGCTTCCTTGTAAGCAGAAAAAAAATAAGGAAGCATTATGGGCTAAATCATAGTCAAATATTTTAAAAGCTAGTTGCTATGTGATTGGAGCACCGTTTTTTGTATGGACAGCAGTTGAAGGATTCCCGTATGAGAAAAATATAGGCATTTTAAATTTGAAACAAATAACAAGAAATATCTGAAAAACGGCCATCTCCACGATAAAAATGCATACAACATAAATTGTGTGCTTTACGAGATCTACATGTTTTGTGTTGTAAGTTTTTGCCTATCTCTTACGGTTTACCAGTTATGCAAAATTCCGCAACATTTATTCAGAATAAACAACACTTCAGAGGCTATTCCCAGAAAATTGAAGATATACATTTTATTTGTTATGTAAATATGTTAAATATAAGAGGTATTAATCAAAATCGTAAAAGGCATTTTTGAGAAAATCAAACATTTCGAAACTGTTTCCATGTAGTTGGGAGTGGGAGGAGTTTTTTTGAAAATCTTAATGCTGCATCTTGGAAGATACTGAAATTAAATGCCATGTTTGTATTTAACGGTCTTTCCGTTTTTGAGCTATGCTGCCCACAGACACGCATACACACAGACAGGGACATTTTTCTAAATTTCTTTTTAACTTCAGGAAGTTTCAAAACATGTATTTCCGGCGAAATCTCGGTATCGAATTTTTGGGTGCAATACAATACCTTCTCTATACACTATGTACATAGTACGTGTAGAGAAAGTAAAATATTTTAATAAAGCTTCTGTGGAATATATATTATATCTACACGTACTAAGTAGCTACACAGTGTATAGAGAAGGTATTATATTGCACCAAAAAATTCGATACCGAGATTTCACCGGAAATAGATGTTTTGAGACCTCCTGAATACAAAAAAAAAACATTTTTATAAAAATGTCCGTGTGTGTGTGTCTGTCTGTCTGTGTGTGTACGCGTGTGTGTGTCTGTGGACAGCATAGCTCAAAAACGAAAACTCTGTTAAATACCAAACTTGATATTTAAGTTCAGAATCTTCCAAGGATGTGACAAGGATTTTCAAGAAAATCCCCCACCCCAAACTGCCTTTTACATTAAAAATAAATTCGAAAATGTTTATTTTCTAAAATATGGCTCTAACGATATTGATTAAAATATCTTAAGTTTAAAATAAAATGTATATCTTGAATTTTCTGGGGATAGCCTCTAAAGAACTCTTTATTCTGGATGATTTTTATTGAATTTTGCATAACTGGTAAACCGTAAGAGATAGACAAAAACGTACTACACAAAAAATGTAGATCACGATAAAGTATACAATTTACGTCATATACATTTTTTTCGTGGAGTTGGCCCTTTTCGAGGTATTCCTCGTTATTGTTTTCAGTTTTAAAATACTTAAACTTTTCTCACACGAGAACTGTCAAAGCTTGGTCACGCAAACAAGCGGATTTTAATCCCATAGCAACCACATTTTAAAACACTTGACTGTCGGTTTAGTCTAGTGGACTCCCTTATTTCCCTCCTACTTATAAAGGAACTAAGTAATAAGAGCGTTTCTGCTAATGTTTTAGCGTTAAATAGATAGAAGAATAAGCTTATTAACAATAATTTGTTACAGAGATATGGAAAAAGTCATGTGAATAGTGCACATGAGATTCTTTTTTTGTTGGAAGATAACTTTATAGGCTGTCGTTCTAATGCTGCAGCTATTATTTGTTTTCCAACCTACTCTGGTTTTGTATACGCTGTATGTTCTCATACTCT